>JAXCMG010000059.1:2701933-2715451 GCA_034642415.1 Podarcis siculus
ATGGTGAATTTGGGGTGACCCAATGCAAAGATCCTGAGGATCCATGTTGATCTATGCTTTGTAACCACATTTTAAGTGGGGAGCGAAGGAAAAACAAAGAAGGGACATGAGAGGGGTGTGCAGAGAAGCAGCTGGCTAAGAATGCAGGAGAGGGATTTAACCGGGAGGGAGGAAAGAAAGGCAAAAGTTTCCCCCCACCCAAGCCAGCCAGCCATCTCTCTCTCCCCCCCTCCCCCCCTCTCTCTCTCCCTCCCCCCTCTCCCTCTCCCTCCCCCACTCTCTCTCCCTCTCCCCCAGCAGCACCGGAGCACAGAGAGGAATTAGAAGGAACTTTCCCCTCTGCTTGCCTGGAGGGGAGGGGCTTTCCCTGCTCTTTGTTCCGTTTGAGCAAACACAGCAATGAAACAGAGAAGGGTGGGCAGTAAGACCCTGAGGCAGAATGCAGGAAAGCAGCCGCTTCCTCTTTTCAGGTTTCCCTTCTCCGTGAAGCGCAATTTGATTTTTGCCTGATTTTTTGGCTCCAGGGACCACACATTCGCTCTATAACACGCACAGACATTTCCCCTTCCTTTTTAGGAGAAAAAATCTGTGTGTAATAGAGGGAAAAATACGGTAAGTTCCCGCAGGAGGAGGGCTCGCCTCCAGGCCAGGAGAGGCGAGTCACCAGAGGATTGGGGCCGCCCTATGCCTCAGGGCAGATAAAAGCCAGCCAGCCCCAGTCCCAAGTTGCGGGAGCAACTTCATTGGTTGTCAGTTCCTGCCTGAACCCTGTCCTGCTATCCTGCTGGAGCTCCTGACCTCACCCGACTACCTGCCCTGCATCCAGCTTCAACTTTTACAGACTGCCTCCATACTGCACCTTCGACCTCGGACTGGACTCGGACCTCACCTCTCGGTTAGCCCACGGGACCAGCACACCTGCTCTGCACCCTCCTCAAGTTCTTTGTCCTGGCCAAAGCATGTCCTTCTGGCTTGCACTCTTTATAAAGACTTGAGGAATGAGATTATTGCCCCTCTTTTATTGTCCATCCCGGGTCACCCAGCCACTGCCACAGTGTCCTTTCTCTTGGCAGATCAAGATGAGCAGGTGACAGCAAAAGGTTGCAAGGTTTTTAGCTGGGGCAATCAGAATAAGGTCCACTATTTGACTATTGATTCAAAACCCTAAAATGTATTTTATATACAGTGGACCCTCAGGTTGCGAACGTGATCCATGTGGGATGCACGTTCGCAACCCGCAGCGTTCGCAACCTGCAGCACATGTGCCGGTTGCCATTCGGCGCTTCTGCGCATGCGCAAAGCATGATTTAGTGCTTCTGCACATGCGTAACCCCCAAAACCCGGAAGTAACCCGTTCCGGTACTTCTGGGTTTCCGCGGGTCAGTAACCCAAAAAAACACAACCTGGAGTGTCTGTAACCCGAGGTATGACGGTAATTGACTTTTTATTGCTATTCTTTGTATATTGTACTGTTGCTTTATTGCTATGGCTGATGGCTGACGCAAATAAAAAAACATTCATTCATTCATTGCCCTGGCTTAAGCATGTCCTTCAATTGGGATAATCATAGAATTGTAGAATTGGGAGGGACCCCAAAGCATCATCTAGTCCAACCTTCCCTGCAATGCAGGAATCACGCCAAACAGAAGAAACCCTCTGGCTTGCCTCCATGGAGGATGGAGAGATGTGTTAGGATGTGTGCAGAAACCCAACTTTGGTGGGGCTGGGATGCCGCCTAGGTGACAAAGGTAAGAATGACGTGCGTTGCTCCACCCAATCTCACCTCTGGCCCCACCCACCATTCTGCAAGCCCCACCAAGCCCCACTAACATCCTCCCCCCACCTTGCTCTGTTTGGATCTGGGCCTTTGCCTTCCTCATCCGAAGAAAAGAGAGAGAAAAAACTCTTGCATCTATTTGGGATTCCGTGTGGGGGAAAGGGAAGAGGAGCAGCCCCCTTGGCTGGGTGAAAAACGTCCAAAAGTTGAACCTGCCTGGCCAGAAACGAGTGGTTTTCCGGAGAAAAAGAGAGCGAGACGTTCCCATTGCTATGGGCAGCCTGTCGCCTGCTCTCCCCGGCGACCGCAGTGCTCTGTGGCGGCGTTATTTAATTTGAATCCACCGAGAGAAAAGGCCAAACTCCCTGACCTTTTAGGGGGAGTCGTTAGCCTGACGGCTGACAAGCAGTCAGCACTAATTAGCATAAGTTACCATCTTGGTCTGAAGAGTTCCTTCATTAGCATCGCGGGGTCAGTTTCTATTTTTGCTCCGTCTTGGCAGGCTGCAGACAGAATCGCAGATGAGGACACGCGTTGGGCTTCTCGGTCCGGCGGCAGGAATTTTCGTGGGCGAGACGCGAAGGGGCAGAACTGCGCTGGCCGCCGGAGCTCGTAGGCAGGCCAAGGTGGCCCTCTCAGGGGCTGAGGTGGCGAGGCAGATTGTGGGCGCCCCTGAAGAAGCGCTGAAACAAATTCAGAAGCGCAGGATCAGAAGAACCAAGGGAGATCCCGCTGGATCATTCATGTGATGGCCTGGGACTCGGACTCGGAACCAGAAGAGTCTCAGTCCGCACCGGATCCTTTGCCTCAGGCATCATCTGAACCAAGTATGGGGCCTGATCCTGAAGAGACCCAGTCTGCACAGGTTCCCCTGCAACAAACACCATCTGGGCCGAGTCAGGGGCCTGAGCCTGCCCTGGCTCCAGATGTGGGGATGACCTTGTTGCCTCCAGCAGGGCCATCACTTACAGCTGCTCCACTACTGGTTGGGTCAGGGGAGGCTGAGGCGGCCGCTGGGTCTAGTCACCCACCAACGTCTCCCGAGCTGCAGAGACTGAGGTCTGAGAGAAGGAGAGACCTGAGTACTTGCAGGAGGAGTGCTCGCCTTCTGGCGAGACAGGGAGGTGAGTCACTGGGAGATAAAAGGCTGCTGGACCCTGCCCCAGGTTGCGGGAACAACATTGCTGTATGCCAGATCCTGGCTGAGATCCTGTGCCTGTCCTTGCCTGGTTTCCTGCCTCGTGTCCTGCCTCGGCCCTGTCGGACTGACTCCCAGCGGAACCTCTCGATTCTGGTCCGGTTCTGGACCACGTTGCTCGGGTTACCCCCAAGCGCAGCAGAATTCAGTCCAGCATCCTGTTCTCACAGCGGCCAACCAAGATTGGGAAATCAGAAATTTCCCCAGCCAGGGAAGAATGGGCAAAGGAAGATGTACATCAGGAACAAGGGGGAAAGAAAGATCTTCCCTGGAATCTGCTGTCCCTGTGAGTCAGTTCCGTCTTCCTTGCCCCATGGGTGGACTGGCCATGACGCTCTTCCTCCCCAATTGTGGGCCACAGTGTTTTTGAATTCCAGTTACTGGAAACCACAGGAGGAGAGAAGGTTCTGCTGGTGGGTTTCCCACAGATAGCCATCTTCAGATATCTCAAGGGCTGTCACATGGAAGATGGAGGAGGAGTGGGGAAGCGAACCCGGTTCACCAGATTACGAGTCCACCACTCTTAACCACTACACCACACTGGCTCTCAGGAAAGGAGATTCCATATAAACATCAGGAAGAACTTTCTTACCATCAGAGCTGTTGGACAGTGGAACGGTCTCCCTCGGGAGGTGGTGGACTCTCCTTCCTTGGAGGTTTTCAAGCAGAGGTTGGATGGCCATCTGCCAGGGATGCTTTTCTTGCAATTTCTGCATTGCAAGGGGTTGGACTAGATTACTGCTGGGGTCCCTTTCCGCTCTACAATTCTGTGATTCTATTATTCTAGGTCACTGTGAGAACAGGATGTTGGACTAGATGGGCCACTGGTCTCACCCACCAGGTTCTTCTTAGGTTCTTCTTGTTGTTGTTGTCTCTTTTCTAAACTGCAGAGTCTCTAAGCTCTAGCTGTGCCCCTGGTCTCCTCGCTGGCCCAAACAGAACTAATTTAGCCAGCTAGCCCTGGTGATCATCTAATGTTTATTGGATGGATTATTTCCCCTAAATTGGTTTTTGAATTCTGAATTTATTGCTATCCACGTTTTACACTGTATTTTGTGCTGTTTTTTGTTGCATCAAAAATTGTTTTAAATTTGTTGTTAGCCGCCCTGAGCCCAGTTTTCTGAACCGGGAAGGGCGGAGTATTAAAAAATATATAATTATTTATTATTTATTACAGGGACAGTAGCAAGTGCATTTCTCAACTCAGAGTTCACATTCCTGAAGTCCAAACAGACCCACGCCCCGAGATCAATGGAGCTTACTTACAGGTAAGTGTGCACAGAGTTGGGACCACTAAGCTCTTCCAGCTTTCCAACCACAAAGCATCTCTTGTTAGGCTTGGATCTGAAAGAGTCACAGATTTATGATGGCAGCAGTTTTTATGGACTGTAGTCTACTTTGCTGCTGCCTCTCTTGAGTCTCTTGAGAGATCTGCTATTTCCCTGTGTAGATCTCCACATTAGATCTGCCACCTTCTTTGCAGTCCCTCCGCTCTGCAAAGGAAGAAGCATATCTCCACGTCTGCCGCCGACTTAATATATGAAGGTGCTGGAGAATGTTTGCAAAGTGCGGCTGGAAATATTTCAAAGCGGTTGCCATAAATCACCTGTAAGCTCAGTACAGAAGGCTAGTTTACTGCCGTCTGGGGATCCAGCTGAGATTTTGCTACTTCAGCCTGCGAGTGTTTCAGCGGAACTAACTCATGTTTACTGCTCCAGAGAATCTGAGGAACAAGACAACAAAATTTACTTCTTTTTTTTTGTTGTTAAAAAAAGGAAAAACTTCTCTTGACCTTACAGAAACTGCTTTAAATGCCCTTTCCTTCCCCTTTTCAGAAAATAAATTATTGGCCTTCCTTTCCCCACCCACCCTCAACTCTCAGTGTTTGATGGCCTGTCTGTTTTACATGCCGATTAAAGTTACACTTCCTATAAAACTGTTTTATTTGGTGGGTAATTGTAAGTAGCAGCAGTGGCTCCTGTTTCCAAATGCCTTTCTTTATTATCTCCTTTTGGAAAGGTCTTAATATTTATGTGATTTACTGATCACTTAAAACGTCAGCCTGGCCATTAGGCGATACATTTCACTGCACGTTACCTAATTTTGCAGTACATAATTTCTTTATAAACAGACACATTGTGGTGAAACATTCATTAATCCCCCTTTTCCCACCCCCATTAGAAGGTGCACTTAGGAGACAGCGACGTTGTCGGGGTTGGCGAGTGATGAATGTCCTTCTTTGGCTCATGGCGAAAGGCATGATGGGACGTGGGCCAAGTGAGGCCCAAATGTATTCCATAATGGATTGCTGTGATTCGTGATTTGGCTGGGAGGTGGGGGAGAGAAAGGAAGCACGTGGTCTTGGAGATCTCTTGGGCGGGTGCATCCAGACCCAGCAAATTATCAGTTTTTATTTCATCTATTAGGCATGGTGTGGGATGCAATCCACTGAGAGCAGTCAAGTATAACATTCCTTGTTTTCCTAGAGTGGACATGCAGGGGAATGTTTGGTCCAGCCAGTCGAAACTTCCTGTTCCTCCTGCCTGGAGCATCCTTCCTTTGCATGTGACAAAAGGTGGGCGTGACCTTACCTGTTCAGGTAACAAAAGGACGAGTCACACAGCACACACTCTCTCTCTCTCTTTTTGACTTCCTTCTTCGTTTGACCAGCTTTTAGCTCGGACTGCTCTGCTAGCTCTCAGCTAGCCGAAGCACTGGGATTAACCCCCCCATATGGGGTAGATCCACATGTACATATTTGTAACTGTCTGCCTTCAGGGATCCAACTGTGAACTGATGTGAGTAAACTTCTTTTATTGACTTTGAATGAGATTTTGGCGTCTTTATTCTTTTAAGAGGGATTCAAGGGAACTTACCAGGAACTATACAATTCAATCTAAGACAGATTGAATTGTGTAATTGTGAGAGACTCACGCGAGCCTGCAACCAGCTATCTGCTGTGCATGTAAAAAGGGGAAAGTAAACTCTGCTAGGTAAAGGGACTTGCTAGCGCAAGTTAGGAAGGATATTAATAAACAATATATCCTTGCCTGCCACCCTGAACATTCCCACACATGGAATTTCATCTCCACGATCTGCCTCGGTGCCTCATTCCTCCTGCCAACGTTTGTTCAGGAACCGGGATCTCTTGAGAAGACAGATGCAAAGAATTCATCCAGCTTCTCCAAAATCTCCTCCTCCTGCTTTACAACTCCTTTTGACTCCCTTGTCTTTCAAAGGTCCAACCGCCTCCCTGGAAGGTTTCATGCTACTATTTCAAAAACTTCTTTCCGTTGGTCTTAATGTTTTCATCAACGTGTTCCTCAAGGTCTTTTGTAGCATCCCTTGCTGTCCGCCTGTACTTTTTTGTGACAGGGAGTGGCGGTACTCCAAAGTGTGTGGGGCAGAGGCAGGGGACCAGGAGAGGCACCCAGGAAAGGGGCTCGGTGATCTTTGGGGTCAGGGGAGTCCAAGACGGAGGAAGGTGTGCAGGATGTGACAGAAGAAGAAGAGGCTGTTCAGGTGACAGACGGGTCAGTAGACTCACAATCCCCATCTTCATCTGCCGCACTGCCTCCTAGAACCAGGAGGGGCTTGAAGCGTGATGTCCATCCAGGGGAAGTCTCAGGTTGTTGTTGTTTAGTTGTTTAGTCATGTCCGACTCTTCATGACCCCATGGACCAGAGCACGCCAGGCACTCCTGTCTTCCACTGCCTCCCGCAGTTTGGTCAAACTCATGCTGGTAGCTTCGAGAACACTGTCCCACCATCTCGTCCTCTGTCGTCCCCTTCTCCTTGTGCCCTCCATCTTTCCCAACATCAGGGTCTTTACCAGGGAGTCTTCTCTTCTCATGAGGTGGCCAAAGGATTGGAGCCTCAGCTTCAGGATCTGTCCTTCCAGTGAGCACTCAGGGCTGATTTCCTTAAGAATGGATATGTTTGATCTTCTTGCAGTCCATGGGACTCTCAAGAGTCTCCTCCAGCACCATAATTCAAAAGCATCAATTCTTTGGCGACCAGCCTTCTTTACGGTCCAGCTCTCACTTCCATACATCACTACTGGGAAAACCAGAGCTTTTACTATATGGACCTTTGTTGGCAAGGTGATGTCTCAGGTTACAGGTGCACAATCTGTCAGAGGTGGTTATATAAGCCAGAAGAGGGCAGGGTCTCCCTTTTCCTGCAACTGCTCTGCAGGGCCTAGACCCGTGGACAGCTGCCTAGAGTCTAGAAGCATGCGCAAGTGTGTATCTGGAGCTGTTGTAAGTGCTTTTCTTGCCGATAAAGAGTTAACTATCAGACATGTACCTTCCTTGGCTGCTTCCTTGCATTCCTTTCCATTCTCTTCATTTGGGCAATACTTCAGGTTTTTTTTGAAGGAAACCACCTGGCTTCAAATAGCTTATTTGACCCTGCTTCTTAACCATGCTGGCATCCTCCTGGCGCGATCTGCGGTAGACACGCCTGATTCAGCTTCTAATATTGTCTCCTTAAACAACTCCCAAGCGTCTTGGAGTGATTTGACCTTCTTGACTTCGCCTTTCAGCTTCCTTTTCATCAATCTCCTCCTTTGGGGGGGTGAGTTTCCTCTTTCGGGTGTGACTATGTTGAGTTTTCTTGGCAACTGGGCATCTACATGCATTTTAAACTTAATAGCGCCATGGTCCATGTTCCCATTTGGCTCAGCAACACTTCCATCTCGCACCGGGTCCTTGGCGCCGCAGCTGTAAGGCTTGGCAGGATGAAATGGCAAATGACGGAGATTCTGCTTATGTCAAGAACCATAAATAATCCCCCCCACCCCAAAACAAACAAGGAAGATAAGCTTTCCATCTGTCATCCATCCTGTCGTTGGAGGAGAAACAATTCTGGACCCCCAGAGCTGTGGAACAAAGCCTTGCTCTGAGCTGGCCCCCGCCTGCCTCTTTTAAAGACACACTTTATGCTAATTTCTTTTGCACAACAGTGCCATTCCTCAGATCCCTTCAAAATCCATCATAACAGCAAGCAGAGCCGGCAGAAAACAAAAGGGAACATGAGACTGGTGGAGTTGGCAGGGGAGGCAAGCGTTGCTCCCTATCTCCTGATTCCAGAACAAATGAGCACTTCGGATTTGTCTGCTTTGATCCAGATTTGGAAACAGAACCGATTCTTCCAACCGAGCACAGGCATGGGATCACAGAATCAGAGAACTGTGGAGTTGGAAGGGAACCCAAAGGCCATCTAGTCCAACCCCCTTGCAATGCTGAAGGATCTCTGACAGGATCATTGAAGGAAGTTCCCGCAGAAATCACCAGGCAGATCCGCGTGGCCACCCACTCTCTTCCATGTTGTTCGGGGGATCCTGGCCGCGTCAGCGACTGGCCAGACAATCCGCTGGCCGGGGGCGTGGCCAGGACCATTTAAGCAGAGGCGCGAGTTGGAGGGCTTCCTCTTTGGCTCGCTTCCTCAATCCCCTCCCTCCCTCCCTATTTTGCAGGTTTTAGTCATTGGCCTTGCTATGGACCTTGGTTGGTCGCCGTTGAGGGGCCTGGTAGGAATTTTTCCACTTGGCAAATTTGCACAGGCCATTTGGTTTCCGCCTGCCTTGTAGCAAATCGTCACAACTTTGTTAGGGTTGTGGTTAGGCATTGTTTGACCTTGTGTGGGGGAGGGGAGGTATGGCCATCACCTGCTTTGCATGCAGAAGGTCCCCAAGATTAGCTCCAGGTACAACAGGCAGCATCCCCTGCCTGAAACCTGGACAGCCCCTGCCAGTCAGTGCCGACTACACTAATATATATGGAGGGCAACAGCAGCTTTCTGTGTCCCTGTGCAGTTTTCCCCCCTTTCAGCCGAGCGAGGAAGAATCTCTGCGAGTCAAAGGGAGATTTGCAGGTCAAAACGAAGGCCTCTAAAATATTAATAAAGCAGAAGAAATTTCCCACTCTCCGTGTTATGAATTCTGCACCCAGAAGCGCACGCAACAAAAGGCTCGCCCTCCGCAGTGTGCCCAGAGTACACAACGAAATGAATTTTAACAAATAATCATAATAATCTCCTATTAGCTGGGTGAGCTCCGGAAGAAAGGGCAGGGATGGAAACTCACCTCCCATAAGCCAGTTTTGTTGTAATAAGGAGAGTTTCTGACAGGGAAAGAGCCGGCGCTTGTTTTAATGATGCTGCTGCCATGTTTTCCTCGTGAGCATTTGGACAGGCAGGGACCTGTGGCCTGATGTAGCTGCAGAGCCTTAGCTGCGGCTTTTCTGCAATCCCCCAACCCTGCGCACAAGTTGAATACGTTTCGCATGGTGAAGAGAGCTGAGCACCTTAAGACGAAGTATCCAGAGAACCCAGCCTTCTGCGCTCAGCGAAGAAACCACACTTTTGGGCAGGGCTGCAAACCCAAGACTGGGGAACCTGAAATTACCGTATTTTTCGCTCTATAAGATGCACCAGACCGCAAGACGCACCTAGTTTTTGGAGGAGGAAAACAAGAAAAAATATATTCTGAATCTCAGGAGCCAGAACAGCAAGAGGGATCGCTGCGCAGTGAAAGCAGCGATCCCTCTTGCTGTTCTGGCTTCTGGGATAGCTGCGCAGCCTGCATTCGCTCCATAAGACGCACACACATTTCCCCTTACTTTTTAGGAGGGAAAAAGTGAGTCTTATAGAGCAAAACATACGGTATCTCCCGGCCGGCTGAAATGCATAGAATGTCGTCTGCGCAGCTTTTAGCATCAGGAATATGGAAGGTGAACAAAAAGAGCTCTTTAGGAAGGTTTTCATAGAATCATAGAATCAGGGAATGAGAAGGGATCCCTGAAGATCATCTAGTCCAACCCCCTGCGATGCAGGAATCTCAGCTATGCCGGCTGGTTGCTATTAGAACTGTAACTCTAAGAACTAGTGCCTGAGCTTGCTTTTTTCCTCTTCCCTGTGCGCCCCCTTTTCCTTGTGTGCCATGTCTTTTAGATTGTGATCCTGGGGTCAGGGCCTTCCTTCCTAGTGAAGCAGGCATGTTCGGGTCATGGGGTTTAACTGAGAATATTTGGGGCTTGGAGCTGGAAATCTTGGGTTCAACCTCTAGCCGAGAATGAGCCTCATTCCCAGCTTTATCAAAACCAAAGACGATGATCAGCCTCATAAGTCGCTTTGTGCTGTGGCTTCAAACACGCCGAACAACTAAACATCCAGGTACCTTTGTGGAGGGCATTAGAGAGTTGTGTAATACAGCCGGGGAAGAAGACTCTCTATGAAAAGATAATGGGGGAGACACAGGGAAGTGTGAAATCACCTTTAAAAATAAACCCAAATGGAAAACAACACCAGACAATAAGATGCCATGAAAAATAACAGTCAGGCTATTACTGGGAGGTTTTAATCGCTCTGAAGCATGAAATGGCATAATTGTCTTGACTTTGCTGCCTTATCTTTCGAAACCTCCTCTATAAATGCAGCAAGGCTGAACGCCGGCTGAGGATCCCACGCCAACGTCATTCCCAACAAGGCAAGAACCTCAGAATGAAGATGAGCCGGATGCCTGGTGGATTCTACGGGAAGAAAAGAACGCAAAGATGCATCAAATAGCAGTGTTTCCCCCCCAAAAAACCACACCATTACTGGATATATATGCATTTTGGGAAATGCCGTTTGTTTATTTTTATTTCATAAAATCTGTACATTGTTTGAATCAAATGTTTTGAGAAAAGAATAAAACAATGAAGTTAAAAACAGCTACTTAAAGCAATCAAAAAATAATTAAAATCAGCATTGAGATGAAAATGAATTAAAACACACAGCAGTATTCTAGGTATCTAGGCAGGCTTGTCTAAACAAAAATATATTTTTGCCAAGCACCAAAAAGGGTACAGTGAAGGCACTTGTCTGGTGTCAAGTGGCAGGGAGTTCCAAAGTATATAAGATCGAATTCTTACAGATATGAAAGGATGTATCCTTGGCGTTAAATACCAGCGGTGGGAGCGCTCTGGAATCTGAGTGAGTGGTAATGTAGACAAAGTCTACGAGGCATCATGAAAATTCAGCAGTTTTGCTGCCTCCAGATAACAGGGATCAGGCTGTGCTGTCGGCGCTCTCAAATCTTCACCAGAGATGAGACAGGAACCTCATGGCTAATTTGAAGAGGAATAAAATAAAAATGCGGGCGTAGCAAGAGAACTCGCTCAAGGCAGAGAGCCTAATGCGATCACAACACTTAACATTTTTATATCTGGTTTCAGATACTCAAAGTGCCTCGGCATCTATTATCTGAGCCATCTTCCCAAGAGGCCGAGAAAGTCAATGCCGCCCTCTTCAAAGGCTAAATCCACACCAGAACTTTCTAACGGGAACGTGGGCCTGTTGAAATAAAAAGAGGATGACATACTAATACAGCAAATCAACCATCGCAAATAAAATAAGCAAACGGGAAGCGGTGCCTGCAGAGATCGATTTGCATTCATGGATTCAAGATAGGAATTTGCACACCGGCTGCTATGGGGGAAGTTATACATGATCCCTAGGGACGCAGGTGGCGCTGTGGTCTAAACCACTGAGCCTCTTGGGCTTGGTGATCAGAAGGTCGGCGGTTCGAATCCCCGCAACAGGGTGAGCTCCCGTTGCTCGGTCCCTGCTACTGCCCACCTATAAGTACAAATTACTGGTTCCTGCTTCGTCCATCCTGCCTGCAACCGATTGCTTTCGTGAACTCTGCGTATACTCTGCTGGGTCTGGCTAAGGTCCTGCAACAAGTCAGAAAGTTGCGAAACACCAATATTCGCTGAGCGCTGAAGGCTGGGGTCAGACTAGATGGCCTTTGGGTATCCCTTCCAATTCTCCAGTTCTACGTTTCTGTGATTCTAACTCAACGTTCAGCTTCACAACACCCGCTGCTCAGGAGTTGCGGCAAGCGGCTTGGCATGCCCTCACCCAAGATGGCGCCACGCGTTGTTTGCCAACCCTAAACAAATGGCGAAAAGTTATATATATTCATCAGAACCAACTTGGAAAGAGCTGATTCAATTAGATATTCTGCTCTTGGTGAGGTACATCCAGCTTGTCCACAGATATAATCCTTACTGGCAAAAGCAGGGAAGGAACAGAAGGCGTCGCCGAAGCCTTGCAGCCTGCGCCAAGCTGTCTTTCCATCTGGAATGTCGGTGGTCCCAGTAATAATCATAATATTAAACACGGAAGAGCTGTCCGGGGGGATTGCTTGCTCCCTGCCAACCCCTTCCTCAAATATAATAAGCTGACATTTTGCCACCGGGGAGCGGTGAAATATGAGAGAGACGCAGATGGAGAGAAAGGCAAAAAGAAAACTCCAGTAAACTCAACTTTGTTTGCTAATTCCTCCCGCCTTTTGTCCTTTCAGTAGAAACAAGCCTCTTTGGCGTGGCTGGTTGTTAGACCACATGGCTTGTGCCTGGACAAAAGGATGCATGGTGTCTGTAAGCTATGCGCTGGGATCGATTTCTGAAGCCTGTGGTGAAATTTCTCCCCTGGTTTTTCCTGTTTACATGGAATTTTAGAGTTGGAAGGTCTCCCCCAACGGTCTTCTACTCCAAGTCCCTACAATTCTGGAATCACAGCTAAGGAATCCCTGACAGATGGCCATTCAACCTTTGCTTAAAAACCTCCAAGGAAGAAGAGCCCACCATCTCTGGCGTCTGTTCCACAGTCAAACAGCTCTTCCTGGCAGAAAGTTTTTCTGTATGCTTCGTCAGAATCTCCTTTCTTGTAACTTGAAGCCATGGGTTCGAGTCCTACCCTCCACAGCAGGAGAAAACAAGCTTGTTCCCTCTTCCATGTGACAGCCCTTAAGATATTTGAAGATGACCATCCTATCTCCTCTCAGTCTCCTCTTCCCCTGGCTAAACATGCTCGGCTCCTTCAACCATTCCTCATCAGGCTTGGTTTCCAGACCCTTGATCATCTTGGTTTCCCTCCTCTGCTCATGTTCCAGCTTGTCAACATCCTTCTTAAATTGTGGTGCCCAGAACTGGACACAGTATTCCAGGTGTGGTCTGATCAAGGCTGAATAGGGCGGGACTATTACTTCCCTTGATCTGGACTCTAGATTTCTGTTGATGCAGCCTAGAATAGTGTTAGCTTTTTTTGGCTGCTGCATCACACTGTGGACTCATGTTCAGCTTGTGGTCCACAAAGACCCCTAGATCCTTTTCACATGTACTACTAGTAATACATCTTATATTTGTGCACCAGTCTATCCCTGAAGGCATAAACACTATTAAAACTGGGATCAGGTATAGTAAAAGGTAAAGGTGAAGGACCCCTGGACAGTTACCGTATTTTTCGCTCTATAACACGCACCTGACCATAACACGCACATCGTTTTTAGAGGAGGAAAACAAGGGAAAAAACATTCTGAATGAAACAGTGGATGTATCATTTTTGTGCTTCATGCTGTGGCCACAGACATGTGATCTGATGGTGAATTTGGGGTGACCCAATGCAAAAATCCTGAGAATTCCTGTGGATCCATGCTTTGTAACCACGTTTTTGCACCATTGCAGCCCCAGGCAACAGTGGGTGCGTGATTTTTT
>JAXCMG010000059.1:2715461-2748895 GCA_034642415.1 Podarcis siculus
TGTGATCTGATGGTGAATTTGGGGTGACCCAATGCAAAGATCCTGAGGATCCATGTTGATCTATGCTTTGTAACCACATTTTAAGTGGGGAGCGAAGGAAAAACAAAGAAGGGACATGAGAGGGGTGTGCAGAGAAGCAGCTGGCTAAGAATGCAGGAGAGGGATTTAACCGGGAGGGAGGAAAGAAAGGCAAAAGTTTCCCCCCACCCAAGCCAGCCAGCCATCTCTCTCTCTCTCTCTCCCTCCCCCACTCTCTCTCCCTCTCCCCCAGCAGCACCGGAGCACAGAGAGGAATTAGAAAGAACGGCACTCTGCTTGCCTGGAGGGGAGGGTCTTTCCCTGCTCTTTGTTCCGTTTGAGCAAACACAGCAACGAAACAGAGAAGGGTGGGCAGTAAGACCCTGAGGCAGAATGCAGGAAAGCAGCCGCTTCCTCTTTTCAGGTTTCCCTTCTCCGTGAAGCGCGGTTTGATTTTTGCCTGATTTTTTGGCTCCAGGGACCACACATTCGCTCTATAACACGCATAGACATTTCCCCTTCCTTTTTAGGAGAAAAAATCTGCGTGTAATAGAGGGAAAAATACGGTAAGTCCAGTCAAAGGCAACTATGGGGTTGCGGCGCTCATCTCGCTTTCAGGCCAAGGGAGCCGGCGTTTGTCCACAGACAGCTTTCCGGGTCATGTGGCCAGCAGGACTAAACCACTTCTGGCACAAGAGAACACCATGATGGAAACCAGAGCGCACGGAAACGCCGTTTACCTTCCCGCTGGAGCAGTACCTATTTATCTACTTTGACGTGCTTTCGAACTGCTAGGTTGGCAGGAGCAGGGACCGAGCAACGGGAGCTCACCCCGTCGTGGGGATTCGAACCACCGACCTTCTGATCGGCAAGTCCTAGGCTCTGTGGTTTAACCCACAGCGCCACCCGCGTCCCTTGTAAATAAAGTAGTTTAGCCAATATTGCTGTGCTACTGAGTCTGTCACGCTGACTGCTAACACTCTGCTGATCCTAAGTGTGCTGCTGTCTCCAAGGCTGGAGAAAGCTTTTGAAGCTCCTGAACGAACGACCAGGAGGGTGAGAACATGCCAGCCAGGCATGTGTCTCTTTCAGATTCCTACTCGCGTGTAGGATGTTCCTGACAATGAGTGGCCATCCAACTTCTGCTTAAAAACCTCCCATGAAGGAGAGTCCACCACCTTCCAAAGGAGTCCATTCCACGGTCGAACAGCTCCTACCATCAAAAAGTCCAGTCAGAATCTCCTTTCTTGTCAAGTTGAACCCATTGTTTTGGGTCAAATGCACTAGAAAACAAGCTGGCTCCATCTTCCATTGTGACATGTTGGCTTTCTTGGCAGAAAGATTCACTTCTTTACAATGGTGGAGGTGGAACCCAGCTCCTTCTGCATGCAATGGGGAAGAGCAGCAGCTCAGCGACAGAACATCTCCTTGGCATGTAGTAAGTTCCACTTTTAGTCCCCATCATCTCCAAGAAAGGCTGGGAACTTCCCCTGCCCCAAATCCTAGAGAACTGCTCCCGATCTGTGTGGACAATGTTGAGCTACCTGGACCAATAGTCCAAGTCAAGGAATGGACTACTGTTCCTTCCATGGTTCTGCTGAACAGCTTAGTACCAAAACTATGGGTCTCCATGAGCTTTGTAACTGTGATAGCCTGGGACTCGGGCTCGGACTCGGAACCAGAGGGGTCTCAGTCTGCACCGGATCCTTCACCTCGGGCATCACCTGAACCAAGTCTGGGGCCTGATCCTGAAGAGCCCCAGTCTGCACAGGTTCCCCTGCAACAAACACCAGCTGGGCCGAGTCAGGGGCCTGAGCCTCCCCTGGCTCCAGATGCGGGGATGACCTCGTTGCCTCCAGCTGGGCCACCACTTACAGCTGCTCCACTACCGGTTGGGTCAGGGGAGGCTGAGGCAGCCCCTGGGTCTAGTCACCCACCAACGTCTCCCGAGCTGCAGAGACTGAGGTCTGAGAGAAGGCGAGACCTGAGTACCTGCAGGAGGAGTGCTCGCCTTCAGGTGAGACAGGGAGGTGAGTCGCCGGGGGATCAGGACCGGCCGCTACCCCGACACAGATAAAAGGCTGTCGGACCCTGCCCCAGGTTGCGGGAGCAACATTGCTGTATGCTAGAACCTGCCTGAGATCCTGTACCTGTCCTTGCCTGGTTTCCTGCCTCGCATCCTGCCTTGACCATGTCTGACTGACTCCTAGCAGAGCCTACGGATTCTGGACCAGACCTGGACTGTGGCTCCCGGGTTAACCCCAGGCCCAGCATAGTAACCTACAATTTGAAAGTGAGAAAAACAGCACAGGAGCCTTTGCCAGCCTCATATCTTCCAGATGTTTTGGACTACAAGCTACAAACTGAATAATCTCTGCTGTCGCACTGCTGAGAAGGCCAACTTCCCAAGCAACGCCTCCATCGCCTTCTTGGGTAGCTGGCATACGGAGAACAGATTTAACCCTTAAATGACAAACTGAAGGATCTCTGCTGTCACACTTCCCTGCTGGAAACACCAACTTGTCTTTGTAGGACAAACTTTCCCAGCACAAAGTGCCCTGCCTTGCCCTTCTTGCCAGGCCCAGGGAGAAAATCGATTCTTCCAGCAGCATGGAACGCAGTTTTGATTCTGCCGTTCAGCAGACAGCTTTCATTCTTCACATATCTGGACTGAGAAACTCACCGTTTCCTCCCCCCCCCCCCCCCCCCCGTTTCATTTTAAGGACAGGTAAAGTAGATGGGGAACTATATCCCGTTGCCATGGAGACGCCAGGATGGGAAGTCACGGCGTTGATGGAGCCTTGATGGTTTTCTTGGTGCTCATTATAACGTTATGTAAAAGAAGTTTTTTTAAAAAATCTAAAGAGCAAAGTGATTAACATTTTTCCAGGGAAAACAGTCATCCTAATATGAACAAGTTAACAATTAGCAAGTGTGTGCTTAAAAGTGAATCATCTGAAATAATGATATAATTGGGGCCTCCTTCAATTCGTGAGTAACGGGGGCTTTATCAAAATGGAAAGATGTGAGTTCAAACCGGGGAACTTTGTGCTCATATAATGGCTGCAGCAGCTTTCAGCAACCTGGAGCCCCCCTGAAGTCTCACATGACACCCGGTTCCGCATTTCTAATACCCAGTCATTTAGTGTGGCAGCACCTAAACTGTGGAACTCCCTGCCTCTTGTTCTCAAGCAGGGGCCTTCACTGTGTTCTTTTCAGCACTGGCTAAAAACATTCTGGTTTAGACAAGCCTACTCAGATTAGGAAACTGGGGTCATTTTGATCTGTTTTAGAATTCTAGCTACTGCATGTTTTTAAAGAGGGTTGTAATTTCCCCCCCAATTTTATCGCTTCACCTTTGTGCTGCCCGCGTGGGCTAACCGAGAGGCAAGGTTTGAGCCCAGTCCGAGGTCAAAGGTGCATTTATTATTATTATTATTATTATTATTATTATTATTTATACCCTGCCCTCCCCAGACAAGGCCGGGCTCAGGACGGCTAACAAGCAATAATAAAAACAAGTTGAATGAATACAATTTAAAAACAAGATTAAAATACAGCAATTAAAATATTGAAACATTAAAATATTAAAATGCAGCCTCATCACAGGAGGAGAAAGGAAAAAGAAAGAGGGGGAGGGAATCAAATTGGCTCCAAGCCAAAGGCCAGGTGGAACTCTGCCTTACAGGCCCTGCGGAAAGGAATCAGATCCTGCAGGGCCCTGGTCTCATGAGACAGAGCGTTTCACCAGGCCGGGGCCAGTGTTGAGAAGGCCCTGGCTCTGGTTAAAGCTAATCTGACTTCCTTAGGGCCCAGGACCTCTAGGGTGTTGCTATTTACAGACCTTGAGGCTCTCCGTGGGGCAGACCGGGAGAGGCGGTCCCGTAAGTACCAGGGTCCTAGGCCGTGAAGGGCTTTAAAGGTCAAAAGCAGCACCTTAAATCTGACCCTGTACTCCACCGGGAGCCAGTGCAGCTGGAAAAGCACTGGGTGAATCTGCTCCCATGGCAGAGACCCCGTGAGGAGCCTCGCTGCAGCATTCTGCACCCACTGGAGTTTCTGGGACAGCTTCAAGAGCAGCCCCGCGTAGAGCGAATTACAGTAGTCAAGCCTGGAGGTGACCATCGCATGGATCACTGTGGCCAGGTTGGGGCAGGAAATTATGGAGGCAGTCCATAAAAGCTGAAGCTGGATGCAGGGCAGGTGAAGTCAGGAGCTCCAGCAGGACAGGGTTCAGACAGGAACTGTCAATCAACGAAGTTGCTCCCGCAACCTGGGACTGGGGCTGGCTGGCTTTTATCTGCCCCGAGGCATAGGGCGGCCCCGGTCCACAGGTGACTCACCTCTCCTGGCCTGGAGGCGAGCACTCCTCCTGTGGTAACTTAGTTCCCTCTGCCTCTCTGCCCTGAGCCTCTGCAGCTCAGGAGAGGCTGGAGGGTTACCGGACCCAGAGGCAACCTCCGCTTCCTCTGACGGGGCTGAGAGTGGAGCACCTGCAGGCAATGGGTCCTCCATCACCTCAGGAGCCAGAGCAGACTCAGCTGACGCCTGCACCTGAGGATCCAGCACAGGTGAGGACCCTTCAGGCTCAGGCCCCAGCCCCGGCTCAGCTGGTTCTGGAGGCGGGGACTCCTGTGCAGGATGGGATCCCTCAGGTTCAGCATCCAAGTCCAAATCCCAGGCCATCACAACCTTGTATTGTAAACCACCTTGAGGTTTCTTACAATCAAGTGCATAAATTTTGTGGAAATAAATAAATAAATAGGGAGGCTCAGGCCAAATTCCTAAACATAGAGCTGTAGAGTTGGAAGGGACCCCGGGGGGTCATCCAGTCTGACCCCCTGCAAGGCAGGAATCTTTTGCCCAATGTGGGGCTCGAACCCACGGCCCTGAGATCAAGAGTCTCATGCTTTACCAGCTGAGCAATCCCAATCGGCCAGACTTTATTCAGTAAGGTATTGCAGAACCAGGTTCAATGAGTATGCAAGAGCATTTCCTTTAGGATACACATGTGATACGCAAACTGCACATCATCTCCGCTGCTGACCCTTGGCTCAACTTCCTTTTGCCCCCCCCCCCCCCCAGCACAACCCCAGTGGTACCTTGGTTCTCAAACTTAATCCGTTCCGGAAGTCCGTTCCAAAACACAAAGCGTTCCAAAATCAAGACACCCATTCCCATAGAAAGGAATGCAAAATGGATTAATCCGTTCCAGGCTTTGAAAAACAACCCCTAAAACAGCCATTTAACATGAATTTTGCTATCTAACAAGACCAAGGATCCATGAAACGAAAGCAATAAACAATGTACTGCAGTCACACAATCAATCAGTCGGTGGCTGAACTGGGTTCCACACAGTCACAAAAACAAAACAAAAAAGAGCCACCAAAATAAATAGCAAAAACAGACAGACCTCAGCGTTAACACTCAAAACGGAGCACGTTCAGCTTCCAAAAGAAGTTCGCAAACCGGAACACGTACTTCCGGGTTTGCAGTGTTTGGGTTCCAAGTTGTTTGAGTACCAAGGTGTTTGAGAACCAAGGGACCACTGTAAGTGTTAGACAGGGGTCAGCAAACTTTTTCAGCAGGGGGCCAGTCCACTGTCCCTCAGACCTTATGGGGGGCTGGACTATTTTTTGAAAAAATATATATGAAGGAATTCCTATGCCCCACAAATAACCCAGAGATGCATTTTAAATAAAAGGACACATTCTACTCGTGTAAAAACACACTGATTCCTGGACCGTACGCGGGCCAGATTTAGAAGGTGATTGTTCTGAATCCGGCCCCCGGGCCTTAGTTTGCTATGTGTTAGAACCCTCCTTCTACCTTACCTGGAGTTGTTTTTCACCTTAACATGCAGCCGCCTTAACTTAACTCTTCCTTAATGGGTTCTTGCAGGTTTTGTGGTCAGGCTTCACTCTTGCAAAGGTGACACTGGCCTCATCAAACAGAAATTCAGTTTGAAACACACATCATCAATCATCATCATCGTACTTGACCACGGATGAAGCAAAGGCAAGCCAAGAGCCGCTAGGGAGTGACGTTAAAGACATGATCCTTTCTATTTGAACTTGCTTCACGCCTCGGATTGACTCATATCTCAGCAGCCAAATGGCCATATGGCTTATCCACTAGGGAAGAAGATGAACGGGCTGCTGCTTTCAGTACGTGACTTTCTGGGGGTTGGATCCTGATCAGAGCCTATTTGACGGAGGAGTTAGCAAGCAAGGTGCACCACTGACAGCTCCCGGCTAAAAATGAAATGTCCCGGTGATCTCCCAGCCTCCCAGTCGTCTCCCTCCTGCCCACCTGGCCAGAGACGGGAGCATCCCACACCTGTCTGCCTTCAGAAGGACCATCTTTCCGATGATGCCGCGAGCCAAAACTGTTCCAGGATGGCTGTCACCAGGCACCCATGGCTGGCTTCTGACAAGCCAGGGCTCTCGCACAAAACATTCATCAGAGCTAATGAGGCGACACAGTCAAGAGCTTGGACGGCTGGCTGGGAGCTCTCCAGTGGTTGCTTTGCTCCCCCCCCCCCCCCCCCCCCCCCCCCCCGGGGGTGCGGGCCCCCCCACCCCCCCCCCCCCCCAAACGCTCTATAAAAAAAAAAAAAAAAAAAAAAACTTCAGTTGTTGAAGAAATGCTATGCTGTGCCTCAGGGCTGGCCGAAGACATTTTGGCAGCTCAAAAAATAAAATTATCTGTTTGTGTTAGGAGACAATGGAAGAATGCAGCCTTGGGGTTGCAGAGAGATGCTGTGGCTGCAGAGAAAGATATAGGAGAGACATGTTTTGTTGCAGCTGGGGCAGAGGAAGGTGCCCGGTTGTGCTGCTGCAGATGCACCAGGGTGTTCCTTCTCTCTGCGCTCCTCCCAGCGGTCATTCCTCCTCCTCTGGGTCCCTGCTGTGGATTCACAACCTGACTGTCTCCTGTCATCTGCAAGGGATTCCCACATGACAAGGGGTGTGTGGCCAGCCTTCATGTCCCGTTTTGCAGTGCAGAGTTGGTCTGCCAATGGGCCTGGCGCCAGAAGCCAGTTCCCCATGGAGCACGTCCTTGAGGGTCTTGCCATCTTCCATGGGCATGACCAAGCCAGTGTAGACATCACTGAGACAGGAGTGTGAACATGCCAGGAATGTGGGCATGGGAGAACACAGCTTGGTTTGGGATTCTTTCCTGCCATGTGATGCCCAAAATCTTCCTGACGCAGCGCATGTGGAAGGGGGTGAGGCCTTGCACCTGACGCTTGTAAGTTGCCCATGACTCATTTCCATAAAGGTAAAAAGGTAAAGGACCCCTGGGCGGTTAAGTCCAGTCAAAGGCGACTATGGGGTTGCGGCGCTCATCTCACTTTCAGGCCGAGGGAGCCGATGTTGGTCCACAGGCAGCTTTCTGGGTCAGGTGGCCAAAAGAACTAAACCACTTCTGGAACAACGGGACACCGTGATGGAAACCAGCACACATGGAAATGCCGTTTACCTTCCTGCCACAGTGGTACCTATTTATCTACTTGCACTTTGACGTGCTTTCAAACTGCTAGGTTGGCAGCAGTTGGGGCAGAGCAACAGGAGCTCACTCCGTCGTGGGGATTCGAAACGTCAACCTTCCAATCAGCAAGCCCAAGAGGCTCAGTGGTTTAGACCACAGCGCCACCTGCGCTATCAAGCAGCATGCCTGGTACACAAGCCTGGTAGATCTTCATCACGGTACTGGACATTAGCATCGCATTCTCCCAAACCCTTTTGGAGAGGAGAACCATGGCTGTAGCACTCTTGCCACTACACTTGTCCAGCTCAGCGTCGATGGAAAGTCTGTTAGCCATGGTGGAGCGCAGGTAGACAAAATCACCCCCCACCTCAAAGGTGTGGTCCCCAATGCTGATGACGCATGGGTGACCATACAACCTCTGTTTAACGTCCTCCAATGAAGGGGTCTCCATCACCTTCCGAGGGTGTCGAACATCTGAAGGCAGCCCTGTTTAGGGAAATTTTTAATGTCTGATGTTTTATCGTTTTTTTATATTCTGTTGGGAGCCGCCCAGAGCGGCTGGAGCAACCCAGTCAGGTGGGAGGCATACAAATAATAAAACTGTTGTTATTGTTGTTACTGCTGTCGGAAAGTTCTCCCTGATGTTTAGTCAGAATCTCCTTTCTTGCAACTTGAACCATTATTATTGTTGTTGTTGTTGTTGTTGTTATTTATTGAATTTATATACCACCCTATAACAAGAGGTCTCGGGGCGGTTCACAGAATAAAATAAAATAAATATATAAATAATCATTATAATAATATAATATTTAGTTGTTGTTGAGTCTTTTAGTCGTGTCCGACTCTTTGTGACCCCCTGGACCAGAGCACGCCAGGCACTTCTGTCTTCCACTGCCTCCCGCAGTTTGGTCAAACTCATGCTGGTAGCTTCGAGAACACTGTCCCGCCATCTCGTCTTCTGTCATCCCCTTCTCCTTGTGCCCTCCATCTTTCCCAACATCAGGGTCTTTTCCAGGGAGTCTTCTCTTCTCATGAGGTGGCCAAAGTCTTGGAGTCTCAGCTTCAGGATCTGTCCTTCCAGTGAGCACTCAGGGCTGATTTCCTTCAGAATGGATAGGTTTGATCTTCTTGCAGTCCATGGGACTCTCCAGAGTCTCCTCCAGCACCAGAATTCAAAAGCATCAATTCTTTGGTGATCAGCCTTCTTGATGGTCCAGCTCTCACTTCCATACATCACCAATATAATGTTAATAACTTATTATTTATACCCTGCCCATCTGGCTGGGTTTCCCCAGCCACTCTGGGCGGCTTCCAACAAAGACCAAAAATACACTAAAATGTCACACATTAAAAACTTCCCTAAACAGGGCTGACTTTAGATGTCTTCTAAAAGTTTGGTAGTTATTTTTCTCTTTGACATCTGGTGGGAGAGAGTTCCACAGGATAATCATTGTGATTATCATCAGCATGCAATAATTTGGAGCGCTTAATTTGCCGTATGCTCTCATTCTTTGCTAGCTATGAAATTAAAACCGTGTATTGAAACACTCATAGTGTAACAAAACTAACACAGAGCAGTGGTTCAACACTTGAACCATTGGTTCAAGTCCTACGCTCCAGAGCAGGAGAAAACAAGTTTGTTCCCTCTTCCATGTGACAGCCCTTGAGATATTTGATATGGTCCCCTCCAGGCTAAACATATCCAGTTCCCTCAAACATTTCTCCTAAGGCTTGGTCTTGAGACCCTTGGGTCATCTGCACCAGATGAGCCCCCTCTGACCTTGTCCAGCTCATAGCTGTCAACTTAATTTGAAATTTGAAAATAAGGGACCAGCAGCCTTGAAAATAAGGGATCAGCAGCCAAAATAAGGGATTTTCCAGGCATAGGTATGTTCAACTTCTGAGCCCCTCCAAGCCAAAGGCAGAAAGCCCAGCCAGCAGCCAAATGAAGCCTCATCAATAAGGGACAGCAGCGGGACATGGCGCTGGGATAAGGGACTGTCCTGCCAAATAAGGGACACTTGACAGTTATGGTCCAGCTGGCTCTCCTTACGTTTTTGCTGGAAACCAGGAAGACAAAATATTCCAGGGGACAGGCCCTCTGCCACTCCTGTTAATAATCTATAATAATCTATAAGAAGTGGGCTTCTTCCTGGCATATTTTCTCTCCCCCGCGATCAGAGCAGCTGATAGGAGCGGATCCCGCTGCAAATCCCATTACCTTTTGCGCAGGCCTTTGGGCTCGGCGTCCTTCTCCGCTCGCGTAATCATTTGCCGGGTGCTTTCCATCTGAAACATGTCTCTGGGATTCAATTACTTTACAAAGTCAATATTTTAGGTTACGGCTTATGCATCGACAACAACGTCTCCGGGGACATGTGTTCGGCGCACGCTGGAGCTTGGAGTCGCGGTCCCCGGGCCGCTGCATCTAAGAGAGTCGATAAGCCGTACGAGTTTTGCACTTCCTGCCCGCAGAAATTATTGCGCGCTTTGGTAAATTTAAATTGGCTGGAAGAGGCAGGGAAAATATGTACCCAGGTCCATTATTTTCAAAAGCAGATGGCGTTGCTGCTTGTTTTTTCAAAAAATGAATTCTTTACATTCCCCGGCGTCAAGTGGAATTTTCTCACAAGCCCAGCAAGTTCCTTCTCAACCGCGCTGCACAGCTGGTCGGTTGCTGCCTCCAGAAACTTACTGATGAGTCAGTCACGACTGGACCTAATGGTCAGGGGTCCCTTTACCTTTAAGGGAAGTGGAGGGACACGGGTGGCGCTGTGGGTTAAACCACAGAGCCTATGACTTGCTGATCAGAAGGTCAGTGGTTCGAATCCCCGCGACAGGGTGAGCTCCCGTTGCTCAGTCCCTGCTCCTGCCAACCTAGCAGTTCAAAAGCACGTCAAAGTGCAAGTAGATAAATAGGTACCGCTCCAGTGGGAAGGTAAATGGCGTTTCCGTGCGCTGCTCTGGTTCGCCAGAAGCGGCTTAGTCATGCTGGCCACATGACCCGGAAGCTGTACGCCGGCTCCCTCGGCCAATAAAGCGAGATGAGCGCTGCAACCCCAGAGTCAGTCACGACTGGACCTAAGGGTCAGGGGTCCCTTTACCTTTACCTTTAAGGGAAGGAGATTGCAGGGGGTTGCTCTATATGACCCTCAGAGTCCATTCCAAGTCGACTATTCCGCAATTCCCAACTTTGCACAACCTGAATTGCCAAGTAAAGCGAGAGTTTCTTGCATGACCTCAGCTGCTTTCCAAGTTAAAATTAGAATCTGGGGCTAGTTCACATTATTCTTTATAATAATAATAATAATTTATTATTTATACCCCGCCCATCTGGCTGAGTTTCCCCAGCCACTCTGGGCGGCTCCCAATCAAGTGTTAAAAACAATACAGCTTTAAATATTAAAAACTTCCCTAAACAGGGCTGCCTTCAGATGTATTTTAAAGATAGGATAGCTGCTTATTTCCTTCACATCTGAAGGGAGGGTGTTCCACAGGGCAGGCGCCACCACCGAGAAGGCCCTCTGCCTGGTCCCCTGTAACCTCACTTCTCACAGATGCTCCTTCAGGTATACTGGACCGAGACGCTCGGTGGAGATGCTCCTTCAGGTATACTGGACCGAGGCCGTTTAGGGCTTTCAAGGTCAGCACCAACACTTTGAATTAGAATGGCTTGGTGGTGATGATGATGATATGGCTTATTCAGATATCGGTTTATTCACTAAGCAATGAGCACAGAATGCATCTCACTGTTTCATCGTGCTATTTTCAATATTTGGGTGATTGGAAACACAATTATGGAATTTATTGGAACTCTGGATTTAGTCATCCTTCGATGTCCGTATGATATATGTGAGTTATTCAGCAGCCCATGCTCTCTTAGACTCTAGTTCTGTGCATGTCTACAGCAAACTAAGCCCCACTGAGTTCAACAGACCTTACTTCTAGGAAAGTGGTTCATGACTACAGTATTACTTAGCATGCAAAATTAGCTGTGCTGTTTGTTTTTGCTTTGATAAAGCAAACTCAGTTCAGGCAATGATTTAATTGAGTTATCTATAATGTTGTAAAGACAAAGGGCTGCCTCCAACTAAGGTCTACTCAGAGGAGACTCATTTAAGTTAATGGACCTACGCTAGTCACGTCCATTAATTTCAATGGGTCTACTCAGAGTATGACTAACAGCAGCTGCAATCCCAAAGTGAAGGAAGTACGCATTTGCCGAACTTTAGTTTTTATGTATTTTCAAATGCACAGAATTTGTCACCCTCGTTTCGGAACAGAAGAGGGTTTATTTGGGGAGACGTAAAATGCAGACACGTCATGATACAACTTTTATTAAAAGATTCCGAGATGATTCAGCCCCAGCATCTGTCGGATTTCAGCATCCCATCCTTGAGACCAAATTGCCACAGCCGGACATTTTCCAGAATTGCCTGTCTATCAATTACCGGCTGACCACTTGTCCATCCTGAACAACTTGCCATAACTAAAAACTGATATAATTATAAGATTTAGTGGCGGCAATTAAAAAGAGGACCGTATCTTCCTCCAAAAGAATAAAAATATATCTCTTTGGATGCCCGCGCACACAGAGATAACTATAACATTTGATAACATTGTTAGATTTGCAATCATTTTCGAGCAAATGAGCCGTATAATAGAGTACTTTTATGTGTTATCCTTAAATGGTAAGCCTTCCAATTATGCCAGAAGAGAAATTACTATATGCTGCTAATTACAGATTTTTTTCTCTCTCGGGTTCATATGCAAGTAGGAATGTGAGCTCATGGGAAAAGGATGATAAGAAGGGGGGAAAGGTTGTGTGTAACCAGCCAGTTCCTTGCAAAGAAATTTTACTCCACAAGAGGAGTAAAATTTATTATATGACATTGGGGAGAGGAGAGGGGGAAGAATACAAATTTGTGGAGGAAAACGCCATCAGTTGTTACTGTCAGGAGCTCGTCCTACACTCGAGTAGGACCCTGGCAGAGACACATGCCCGACTGGCATGTACTCTCCCTCCTGGTTGATCGTTCGGGAGCTTCAAAAGCTTTCTTCTGCCTGAAAATCACAGTGACCGATGCCAACAGACACCAGCACACTTAGGGATCCGCAGAGTGTTCACAGTTTGCGTGACAGACCTCAGCAACTCAGCATTTTGGCTAATCTACTTTATTTACATATAAACACACATGGAGCACTGCAACATGGCTCCCTCTCTCTCTAGCATCAGACAGCAAAGAGAAAGGACAAAGGACAATAGTCCCACTTCACGGAACTCAGGAACACAAACATCCTGTCTCTGTCACTTCCCACACGGTGGAATGAAAACATACACCGTCATGTGATAGACAACAATCCCATGACTGCAATCACGGAGCAGGAATTCTAACAGTTGCTAGCCATGATGGCTACTAGGCAGAGTGGTGCAGTGTCACACTAGGACCTGGGAGATCAGGGTTCGAATCCCTGCTACAGCCATAGAACTCACTAAGTGACGCTGAGCCAGTCTCTGCTTCTTAACCTAACCCACCTCACCCTAGGGGTGCCATATTCTGAAGACCAAAAGAGAGGACACATTTGACGGCGCCTGGGGTGGGAGGTAGAGGATGGGGGAGGGCGTATGCCCGGCTGGCAGCAGCCGCAACATGGGGAAAGAGGAACACAGGCCTGGCAGCGTTGCTGGCGGAAGGCTGGCGGTGGAGGCAGGACTTACCTGATCTTCCAGTCTCCTCCACACGCTCTCCTCTCCACACGGCACTGGAGCTTCCACTTCTGGGGGTACAGCGGTTCAGTTGTCGCCCTCCCAAGTATGCGCCGCGTCCGTCCCCCCACAAAAAAAACCTCAACGCCTCCCCACACACACAAAAACCCCAGACATTTCTGGTAAAATGTAAAAATCCACCCTGACAGCCATGTTGGCTGCAAAAAAAAAGAGGACATGTCCTGGAAAACCCTGACGTATGGCAACCCTAACCTCACCCCACCTGCTGTGGGGATAAAATGGAGAGGAGGAGACCTTTGTACGCCACCTTGGGAAAAAGTTAGACTGTCTCTCCAAGATTTACCATTTGAATACAGTTATCTGGGAAAAACTGATTTACTAAGTACGTTCATCGATAGCGGGAAGTCAAGATACGAATGAAGGAGCCACGCCAAAGCTGTATATAAAAGGCTTGAACTCCCCATGTAGAAGTTGATATGAAAACATTTATTTTTTGAAGTTTGTTATCTATTTTTCTATTTTTATTCTTTGTGAATGTTTCTTCTCTCTTTTTTATACTCTTTACTTTTTTATACTCTTTACTTTTCTTTTTAGTTTCATTTATGTACATTTGACGTATTTATGTGTTTGCAACTAATAAAAGTCTAAAAGAAATTAAAAGAAAAGTCGGGCATAAGTGCAATAAACAAACAAACAAAGGGTGTGTACTAATACGTTTGAAAAATAAAGTTGGTTGGCTTATAGTTCATCCACATTTAACAAGGGTAAAAATAGCTTGGTTTTGTTTTAGGTAGTTTGCGTTATCTTTTTGTATTTTTATGCCGCGAACCACCCAGGGATCTTCGGATGAGGAGCAGTATGCAAGTTTAATTAATAATAAAAATAGTGATGATAATAATATGAAGTCATGGGAGGTATTTTCCCAAACAGCTGATTTGTTTCAGCTCTGCCCTCTGCTGGCTGGAGGAATGCAAGGTTCCTTCGCCCCAACATGTACAGTGGTACCTCAGGTTAAGTACTTAATTCGTTCCGGAGGTCCGTTCTTAACCTGAAACTGTTCTTAACCTGAAGCACCACTTTAGCTAATGGGTGCCACTGGAGCACGATTTCTGTTCTCATCCTGAAGCAAAGTTCTTAACCTGAAGCACTATTTCTGGGTTAACAGAGTCTGTAACCTGAAGCATATGTAACCTGAGGTACCGCTGTACTCCCTGAAATATCTTGGGCAGTATCCTCCAATGTCTTGGCATGTGGGGATTACGTTTCTGGTTATTGCAGCTTCTGTCGTACCTTGGTTTTCAAATAGCTTACTCCTCGAAAGTTTTGGCTCCCGAATGCCGCAAACTCGGAAGTGTCTGTTCCGGTTTGTGAACTATTTTTGGAAGCTGAATGTCCAATGGGGCTTCCGCGTCTTCCGATTGGCTGCAGGAACTTCCATTTGCACATAACGAAATATGTATTTTATCAACTTTGAGAACCAAGGTACCACTGAAATGAGCAAAGCAGTGATATTTGAGGGAGCAGGCTAGCAGGCGGGGCCCATGACTTACATCATAGGAGCCTACACAACACAAAGCACTGTTGCTGTATGTAAAGGTAAAGATAAAGGTAAAGGGACCCCTGACCATTAGGTCCAGTCGTGGCCGTCTCTGGGGTTGCGGCGCTCATCTCGCTTTATTGGCCGAGGGAGCCGGCGCACAGCTTCCGGGACATGTGGCCAGCATGACTAAGCCGCTTCTGGTGAACCAGAGCAGCGCACGGAAACGCCGTTTACCTTCCCGCCGGAGCGGTACCTATTTATCTACTTGCACTTTGACATGCTTTCGAACTGCTAGGTTGGCAGGAGCAGGGACTGAGCAACGGGAGCTCACCCCATCGCGGGGATTCGAACCGCCGACCTTCTGATCGGCAGGTCCTAGGCTCTGTGGTTTAACCCACAGCGCCACCTGCGTCCTTTTGTTGCTGTATGTAGGTTTTATTTTATTTGTTTTTTATCTTATATTTTGGAAATGTACAGCCAGTTTTTTTTCCTTTAAATTTTTTGGGGGGCCCCTAGGAGAGTGGGGGCCTAAGCTGTAGCTTGTTTAGCTTATACGTAAATCCGGCACTGGGTCCCCCACGAAATCAGCGTTAGATGATATCCACCTGTTCTGGTTCCTGGCACTCCCAAGTGGGCTGAACGCTATTGCGTGTGTTTCTGTCCTGCTTATGGGTTTCCAAGTGGGGCAACTGGTTGGCCGCAAAAGGAACAGGACGCAGGTGTAATAAACAAAAATCTGCCCTTATTCCCTTATGGGGGACACAAGAGCCCTTATAGAGTCCTTTGTAGGTTCTCCATCGGTCGGAGAAAAGAACAGAGGCCAACCAGAAAATACTGAGAAGCAAAGCAGCTAGTAAGCCTGATCTTTATTAAAGCTGTTGCAACAGGGCACTCCCCTCACACGCAGGAGGACCCCGAACAAAGGTGTGCCCGCCCTTATAAAGACATTTTAAATTGCCTGCCCTGGAGTCCAAGACCACCCCCAGACACATCATACATACATCACAGAAAAGGCCGTCTACAACAGAAATCTGAGTACGTTGTTTATCTCCTGTCTGGCAGGTTACCTGTTAATGGTCACTTGATTGGATTACCTGGGGAGCCTGGCCAGACTTTTGTAATGATAAATAGTTTCCTGAGCCAGGTCACAGGCTCACCCCATTCATACACAGACATACCCTTAAGATGGGATTTGTGAACAAAAAGACAATGGGGAGGCTTTTCCATTTTCCTTCAGCCTTGCAGAGAAATATTTGAGGTCAATTTGGGAGGGACAAAACGGTTTCAGGACTTTTTCTGTGGGGTTTCAAACATGTGGTTTATATATGCAGTTATGAACATTTAATATACAGTGTTACCTCAGGTTACATACACTTCAGGTTACATACGCTTCAGCTTACAGACTCTGCTAACCCAGAAATAGTGCTTCAGGTTAAGAACTTTGCTTCAGGATGAGAACAGAAATCGTGCTCTGGCAGCGTGGCGGCAGCAGGAGGCCCCATTAGCTAAAGTGGTGCTTCAGGTTAAGAACAGTTTCAGGTTAAGTATGGACCTCCAGAACGAATTAAGTACTTAACCCGAGGTACCACTCTATATCCTTAATTTTTTTATTTCGCAGGGCTCCTCTCAGGCTCTTTGCTTCTTACATTCATGGAGAACAATGCTGCCAAGGGCTCCCAGCTACGATGGACATGCTTTCCCTCCCCTGTCGGAGACAGTGTGCTTCTGAATACGAGTTGCCAAGAAACACACATTGGGTGGCATCCTTTAAACCTGGGAGCCTGGCCTCCGCGGTCTTCCAGCGGCTCTCAGAGGCGAGGATTTGGCAGGCAAGCGCAGCCCCTAGCCGTGCAAAACAGAAGCACTCGCCTGCCTGGCCTCTGGAGCGCATTTTGTCACCGCTGTGGCAGGAGCTCATTTTGCTCTGCCTCCAACTGTCGCCGTCCAAGGAATGACACTGATGGCTTCATACCCACCCGGAGAGCGGGGAGGGGGGGTGATGCATCTTGGCTCTTTCATCTCCTCTGCTGTTGGACGGAGCCCATGCGCCGTGTGCACTGGACTGAGAGCGGAAAGGCTCAGGAATCGGGGAGAGGGATGGGGTGGCAACAGGGTCACCTGGGCAGGTGGTAGGAGTAATAATAATAATAACAATAATAATAGGACAGATCCTGAAGCTGAGGCTCCAAGACTTTGGCCACCTCATGAGAAGAGAAGACTCCCTGGAAAAGACCCTGATGTTGGGAAAGATGGAGGGCGCAAGGAGAAGGGGACGACGGAGGACGAGATGGTGGGACAGTGTTCTTGAAGCTACCAGCATGAGTTTGACCAAACTGAGGGAGGCAGTGGAAGACAGGAGTGCCTGGCGTGCTCTGGTCCAGGGGGTCACGAAGAGGCGGACACGACTAAACGACTAAACAACAACAACAATAATAATAACAATAATTTATTATTTATACCCCACCCATCTGGCTGAGTTTCCCCAGCCACTCTGGGCGGCTCCCAATCAAATGTTAAAAACAGTACAGCATTAAATATTAAAAACTTCCCTGAACAGGGCTGCCTTCAGATGTCTTTTAAAGAGAAGATAGCTGCTTATTTCCTTCACATCTAAAGGGAGGGTGTTCCACAGGGCGGGTGCCACAACCGATAAGGCCCTCTGCCTGGTTCCCTGTACTTCTCGCAATGAGGGAACCGCCAGAAGGCCCTCAGAGGTGGACCTCAGTGTCCGGGCAGAACAATGGGGGTGGAGTTGCTCCTTCAGGTATACTGGGCTGAGGCCGTTTAGAGCTTTAAAGGTCAGCACCAACACTTTGAACTGCGCTCCGAAACTGAGCCGGTTTACGTAGCACCGGGGGCAAGAGGAAGAAGAAAACACCCTCCTCATTCTGCCACAGTACTTTCCGAACGCAATTACTGAAACGGCATGTGCCAATCCCTCATTTAGCTGCCTGGTGGGCATGCAAACACTGGCACTTTGTGGGTCTGCGTGGTGAGGGGAGCAATCTGCGACAGCTCTGTGGAAGAGCTCACAAACAGGGAAGCAGCATCAGAGCCAGTGTGGCCTAGTGGTTAGAGGGCTGGACTAGGTCCCAGGAGAGCAGGGTTGAAATCCTTGCTCAGCCACGAAGCTCACTGGGTGACCTGGGGCCAGCCCCAGACCCCCCAAGTGTCCCTATTTTCCAGGGATTTACAGAAGCTGCCCCGGTTTCTGATTTGATCCCAGAAAGTCCTGCTTTTCCTTAGGACGCCCCTATTTTCATTGGAGAATTGCTGGAGGGTATGGAGTTATCTGACCTCCGAGCCATCTGAAGGCAGCCCTGTACAGTGGTACCTCGGGTTACAGATGCTTCAGGTTACAGACGCTTCAGGTTACAGACTCCGCTAACCCAGAAATAGTACCTTGGGTTAAGAACTTTGCTTCAGGATGAGAACAGAAATCGTCCTTTGGCAGCGCGGCAGCAGCGGAAGGCCCCATTAGCTAAAGTGGTACCTCAGGTTAAGAACAGTTTCAGGTTAAGAATGGACCTCCGGAACGAATTAAGTACTTAACCCAAGGTACCACTGTATTGGGAAGTTTTTTAATGTTTAATGTTTTATTATGTTTTTATATATGTTGGAAGCTGGGGATAATGTATGTTAAAGTGGTTACAGTACCTCTGGTTGCGAACGGGATCCGTTCCGGAGGCCCATTCGCAACGTGAAAAGAGCGTAACCTGCAGCAGCGCGTCTGTGCACACACGGGTTGTGATTCGCCGCTTCTGCGCATGTGCATGATGTCATTTGGCGCTTCTGTACATGCACAAGCGGCAAAACCCAGAAGTAACCCTTTCTGGTACTTCCAGGTCGCCGCGGGACGTAACCTGAAAAAACGTAACATGAAGCGGACGTAACATGAGGTATAACTGTATTGTTATTGTTATTGTTATTGTTATTGTTATTGTTATTGTTATTGAATAGGATGTCCCTATTTTCATCAGAGAAATGTTGGAGGGTATGCAGTCCATGTATCTCAGCCTAGCTTGCAGGGTTGTGGCAGAGGATTAAATCTATATCCATCTTTTTCCCTCTAAGCAGCTCAAGGGGGCGTACAGAGTTCTCCCCCATCTCATTTAATCCTCACAACGACCCTGTGAGGTAGGCTAGGCTGGGAGGCCCAACGACCCTCCGTCCGTCCCCAGTGAGTGTGGATTTGAACCCTGGTCTCCCAGGTCCTAGTCTGCCGCTCCAACGACTTCACCCCACTGGGCTCTCCTGCAACTTGATGTTTTGATGGGCCTTCTCCCCAAAAGGCCTGCGCTCTACCCACTGAGCAGCAGCCCCTCTCCCTTTTCAGCAGGGAGGCCATTACCCAGGTAGAGAAGGGCGTTGGGTCGCTGCCGTTAACCTTTTGAGCAATTAAGCATCCCAGGAGATCCTGCAAGGACACCGGTTTTACACCCAGCGCTGAAACCAAACAGCTGCCTTGGGGTCTTCCTCCCTGAAAAACCCAGAAATGTTATTCTTTCCTCACTGTCTTTTTCCTGCAGAGATCCTATTATGCTTGGTTTGCTGAGACTGTGGTTCCTGCAACGCACATATATTTCCTTGCCAGCTGGAGTGTGCAAGCCCCGCACGGAGATTTCTGCAAGGGAGGCCCAATCGCTCCCACCGGCTGGATTTCTCTCCCATACAACGCTGGCTTACAGGACCTGCAAGCTCATGAAAAACAGGACTTGGCCTTTCTCCCCTGCCTTAAACAGGGAGGAAAAAGCTGCCGCCTTCTTCAACCACCACCCCGTTGTTGTTGTTGTTGTTGTTGTTGTTGTTGTTTAGTCGTTTAGTCGTGTCCGACTCTTCATGACACCATGGTCCGTATAGTTAAAGCTCTGGTTTTCCCAGTAGTGATGTATGGAAGTGAGAGCTGGACCACAAAGAAGGCTGATCGCTGAAGAATTGATGCTTTTGAATTATGGTGCTGGAGGAGACTCTTGAGAGTCCCATAGACTGCAAGCAGATCAAACCTCTCCATTCTGAAGGAAATCAGCCCTGAATGCTCACTGGAAGGACAGATCCTGAAGCTGAGGCTCCAAGACTTTGGCCACCTCATGAGAAGAGAAGACTCCCTGGAAAAGACCCTGATGCTGGGAAAGATGGAGGGCACAAGGAGAAGGGGACAACAGAGGACGAGATGGTTGGACAGTGTTCTCGAAGCAACCAGCATGAGTCTGACCAAACTGCGGGAGGCAGTGGAAGACAGGAGTGCCTGGCGTGCTCTGGTCCAGGGCGTCACAAAGAGTCGGACACGACTAAACGACTAAACAACAACAACAACAACCTATTTAAATAAAAAAGATTACAAATTGTCCAGTAGCACCTACCTGTGCCTATTTAAATGTTCTTTTAATCCCACTCTTCCACCACAAAAGGCTGTCAGAATAGCTTCCAAATAACAATGACGAAAAGACAGTCCCTCCCCTCAGGCCTTTAGTCTGAAAAGACACGACACGAAAGGAAGATGGATCGGGATGGAAGAGGAGGTACACAAACCCACGTTCCAGTCCGTACTTACAGGTGATGCCTGACATTTGTTTGAGGATTTGTCGTTTCAGCTCTAAATTGATCTTAAATTGAGTGTGTGATGTATCGCTGCTCGTGCTGTGCTTTTAGGATGGGACAGGCAATCGATGGGAAATATGATAAAAGACCTTCGCGACCTCAGTTTAAAGCACCCCCTACCCTCCGCTTTGAAGCGAATCTCCATTTGAGCAGAATAATAATGTCAGCAGAGCTATAAATCATGGAATCGACAAAGCCTTTGGAGGGACGGCGCTCCAGAACAGCTACAATTAATTAGCCAGATATAAAAGTTATGGGATTATACAATTAAGTAGACACACAATTAATTAGCCAGATATAAAACTATTAACACAACAGATATCTGCTCGTGTTCTTAAGGCAGGACTGTGTCCCTCCCAAGGAAAGGGAGGCCATTCCTCTCTGAGCAAGGCTGCTGTCGTCAACTGGTATCCACAGCCATAAGAAGAGTTCCTTGCCTGGATCAGGCCAGTGGCCCGTCTACTCCAGCATCCTATTTTTTTTCTTTTTTCTTTGCAAAGTAATAAGAATAAGTGGGACGCGGGTGGTGCTGTGGGTTAAACCACAGAGCCTAGGACTTGCCGATCAGAAGGTCGGCGGTTCGAATCCCCGCGACAGGGTGAGCTCCCGTTGCTTGGTCCCTGCTCCTGCCAATCTAGCAGTTCAAAAGCAATAGGCACCGCTCCAGTGGGAAGGTAAACGGCGTTTCCGTGCGCTGCTCTGGTTCGCCAGAAGCGGCTTAGTCATGCTGGCTACATGACCCGGAAGCTGTACGCCGGCTCCCTCGGCCAATAAAGCGAGATGAGTGCCACAACCCCAGAGTTGGACCTAAAGGACCTAATGGTCAGGGGTCCCTTTACCTTTACCTAATAAGAATAAATAAATAAGAATAAATAAATAAGAATAAAAATGTGCACCCCACCACTGCGACCATTCCATTGTAACTATGAAACCTCCCAAATTTTCAACACCTCTTGCGATGGTTTGACCCCTTTCTGTTTTAACAGTACAAATTCTACAAACACCCTCAAAATCATTTCTCCTGCATATTCCCCATCTTACCTTAATGGCACGTGTTAATTAATAGCTATATCCCACACCTCTTCCATTTTATACTCTGCTTGCCCCTTCCATCTTCCTAGCTATTATAATTTGTGCAGCTGTCAATAAATTTGTGAGCAAGTCCTTGCTAGCCTGCGAACCTTCCCCCCCATCGTAAATTGAGAATAACACTACCTCTGAACTTTCAGTCAGCTTTAACCCAGTGATTTCTGCTATCTCCTTAAACACCCTTTGCCAAAAAATGTGTACATGTTTACTGTGGGATGGGAAGCACAAGAGCAGTCAAGTACAACATTCCTAGAGTGAACATGTTTACAGATGGGGAGGGATGTTTGTCCAGCCAGCAGGTAAACTTCCTGTTTCCTTCTGGGCTGGGACAGACTTCCTCTGCGTGTGACTAGAGGGGGCGTGGCCTCACCTGTGCAGGTAAGGACAAAAGCACAGGGCAGGGCAGCCATCTCTCTTTTTTTGACTACGTGCCATAGCTGTCAACTTTTCCCTTTTCTTGCAAGGAGTCCTGTTTGGAATAAGGGAATTTCCCTTAAAAAAAGGGAAATGCATGTAGCTATGCTACATGCATCAAAGAAGCAACATCTGCTTAGCCAAAGGTGCTCCAGCCAAGACAGGACAAAGGGACTGTCTTCTTATAGGATAGTTTCCAGGTGTATGTTACTTTTCTAAGCTAAGTCTGCCTTCTGGGATCCGATTGTGAACAGAATGTGAGTAAGTAAACTCTTTTTATACTTTTATAGAAGATTGTGTCGTGTCTTATCTTTTATGAGGGAATAAGGGGGAAATACCAGAACAGTTATTATAGAGGCTTTAGCGAGCCTGAGCAAACGCATCTGCTGTGAGTTTAAAAAGGGGAATGTTACTCTGCTAAATTGTGAACTTGTTAACACAAGTTAGAAAAGGATATAACCAAACAATATATCCTCTGCTGCGTCCCTGAACATTCCCACATTTACACCCCCACCACATGTGAACATAATTCCTAGAATTGTAGAGTTGGGGGCACCCTGAGGGTCATCTATTCCAACCCCCTGCAATGCAGGAATCTTTTGCCCAGCCACCCTGAGATCTAGCATCTCCTGCTCTGCCAACGGAGCTATCCCCAAAACTGGCATTCAGAAGCATTGCTGGCTCCAGCTGCAGAGGGAAAGCTTGTCTTCTTCTTTGGTGACCCCTCGTAGCCAAGTAAGATTGTCTTCCATGCACACGGTCTTAACAGTGGGTCCATAAGTGACTGTGATTCAACCTCAATTCGTTAGCCACCATCCATCCTCCAACTGCCTCCAGGCATTCACACAGGACCTTCACCACCTTCACTGGTTCTGTCTGCCTGATGAAGTTAAACAACAGATCAACAGAACAACAGACTGATACCCAGAGGGAACTTGCTGCAAGACAGACCCAAAAAAGAAAATAACAGAACACCGCTAGTAATCACATACAGCTCCCAAGTTAAAACAGTTCACCACAACATCAGAGATCTACAACCTCTCCTAGACAATGGCAGTTCTCTTTCTCAAGCTCTGGGAGGAAGACCTTTCATTGCCTACAGACAACTCCTCACCCACAATAATACAACAACCAGACTTAACATGGACACTGGTACCAGAGCCTGCAATAAACCCAGATGCCAACTTTGCTGCCACATACACCCGGACAACACCATTACCATCTCAGGACTATTTAATTGCTCATCTTCTAACATTGTGTATGCCATCAAATGCCAACAGTGCCCTTCAGCTCTCTATATTGGACAAACAGGCCAAACCCTACGCCAAAGAATAAATGGACATAGATCTGACATCAGGAATCACAAGACAGAGAACCCAATAGGAGAAGACTTCAGTCTCCCAGGACATTCTATACAAGATCTCAAAGTAGCTGTCTTATTACAAAAGAATTTCAGAAATAGACTGGAAAGAGAAGTTGCTGAATTGCAACTTATTACCAAACTTAAAACCATGGAGAAACCTGGTCTGAATAGAGACATTGGATTTTTATCTCATTATACATGATATAGCTATTTTTAGCCATCTCACCCCTTGCTTTTCCCTGTAAGACCAATTGCAGTTAACAGTCGTCAACAGGTTTACCGCGCCTATCAGCCAATTCCCACCACCCTTCTGAGTAATACCCCTCCCCACCTTCTCACTATATATAAGGGCCTGGTGACTTCTGTTTCAGTGTATCTGAAGAAGTGTGCATGCACACGAAAGCTCATACCAAGAACTAACTTAGTTGGTCTCTAAGGTGCTACTAGAAGGAATTTTTTAATTTTGATTTAAAAGAGATGTAGAGCTGGGTATCATCCGCATACCGATGAACACCCAAACAACCAACAACGTGATTCTTTCCTTCCAGTAAGGAATGCTAGCCTTTGGCATTGAATTACAGTACCTTACAGAGTCAAATTGGGATGCAGGTGGCGCTGTGGGTTAAACCACAGAGCCTAGGACTTGCCGATCAGAAGGTCGGCAGTTCGAATCCCCGCGACGGGGTGAGCTCCCATTGCTCGGTCTCTGCTCCTGCCAACCTAGCAGTTCAAAAGCACGTCAAAGTGCAAGTAGATAAATAGGTACCGCTCCGGCGGGAAGGTAAACAGCGTTTCTGTGCGCTGCTCTGGTTCGCCAGATGCGGCTTAGTCCTGCTGGCCACATGACCCGGAAGCTGTCCACCGGCTCCCTCGGCCAATAAAGCGAGATGAGTGCCGCAACCCCAGAGTCGGCCACGACTGGACCTAATGGTCAGGGGTCCTTTAAACTTTACCTTTACAGAGTCAAACTATCCATTGCATTGTAACCAATGAAAACACCCAGGGGCCCATTGTGGATCGGGTCCATGATGACCCCAAGGCCCCAATCCCAGGAGATTTACCCATCTAAGAGCTTAAGCCCAGGAAGTCCAGGGACTGCTGGGGAGCAATTTAAGTTGGCAAACTTTCTCAAGGGCATGGAGGTTTTGGAAAATCTTCCCAAATCCAGACCCCTGGCACTCTCTCCCCATTCTGCCCCCACCCCCCCCACCCTCAAAAAAATCGAGAAGGGAAAAGACACTGAGAGCTCCAGACATCGCGACTGGTTCACAGCACACTCCCTTTACCATCTTCGACGGCAGCAGCTGCAATAGCTGAGCTTTTGATCACCCGCAAGCCTATTTGAAATTTAATCAAATCTTTAATTGGTGATGCAGCAGATGATTAATCTGCTAATCGATTGACAATCCTGGAATATAGTTAACACAGCGTGAAAATGTGGGGAGGGAAGCGGCAAAACACGGAACGGAGGAAGACGATAGTCTTTTTATTTTAGAAGATTCAGGCCAGTAAAATGTGGGCGTTTCAGGCCAATGGCTTGGGAAAGGGAAGAAGGGGCTCTTTTTCGGAGAATTGGCAGGAGCTTGGAAACCAAGCATCTCTGCTATAAAGAAGCTGTTCCCTGTCTCTCCCCTAGAGGTCGTGGTGGCTCCTTCACTGGAAAACGGAGGCAGAGGACTGGGGAGACACGGACGGCTGTGCAATCGGGGAGAGGGCACTCGTCTCCCTTAGAGAGTGGTTTTTTGTTTGGTTTGGTTTTGTAAAATTCATACACCACTTAATTTTACAAAAAGACAATAACCCTCAGTTTATGGAAAAGATATAATAATAATAATTAATAATAATAATAATAATAATAATAATAATAATAATAATAATAATAAATTTTATTTATACCCCGCCCTCCCCAGCAAAGACTGGCGGCTAACAACCGATATAAAACAAATTGATTGAAATACAACTTAAAAAACAAGATTAAAAATCAACTTTAAAACATTAAAATGCAGCCTCATTTCAATGGAAACTCAAATCAAAAAAATTTTGAATTTGGGGATGAAAACATCAAATCTTTCCCAAGGCTAACTATCCAGACTGGCCCTACACGGGCCAGAAAAAAGCCAGGGAAGTCCCCAAATAGGAGTTCATCACAGGAGGAGAATGGAAAAAGAAAGAGGGGGAGGAAAACAACAAAATTATCAATAGGAAGAATCAGCAACACTAATTTAAGACTTTCAAAAAGTTAAAATAATGATAGACTAAAGGCATGTGGAACGCCCTCCCATCAGATGCCAAAGAAATAAACTACTATCTGACGGTTAGAAGACATCTGAAGGCAGCCCTCTTGAGGGAAGTTTTTAATGACTGATGTTTTATTCTGTTTTTAATCTCTTGTTGGAAGTCACCCAGAGTGGCTGGGGAAACCCAGCCAGATGGGCGGGGGTGGAAATAATAATAATAATAATTATTATTATTATTATTATTATTATTATTATTATTACAGTCATACCTCTGGTTAAAGACGCTTCAGGTTGCGTTTTTTGGGGTTACAGACCTGCCAAAACCCAGAAGTACTGGAACGGGTTACTTCCTTGTTTCGGCAGTCGCGCATGCGCAGAAGCGCTAAATTGTGCTTTGCACATGTGCAGAAACGCCGAATCGCAACCCACATGTGCACAGATGCACCGCTGCGGGTTGCGAATGTGCCTCCCGCATGGATCACGTTCGCAACCCGAGCGTCCACTGTTTTATTATTGTTGTTGTTGTTAAACTCACACCAGCTTTCTGGGAAGCCTGGTGTCAATAAGCAGGGAGTTCCAGTTCTGCCGATGAAAGCAGTCGAGGGGGCATCTATGAGGTAAGGCAGGGGTGTTCAACCAGAGTTCTGTGGCACCCTGGGGTGCCCTTGAATGATGGGCAACACTGGCATCTGTCCCTCTTTCCTTCCCTCCCTCCCTCTAGTGCCCTCTTCTGTCTCTGCCTCCCCAAGGCTTGCATGGCTGTGTGTTGCAGCAGCCCTGGCAATAAGCTCCGCAGGCGAATGGTGCCTCTGGGGCTGGCCAGGGGTTGCAGTGTGAGGAGGTGCCAATCTTTGGGGTGGATGGGGGCAGCTCAAAGACCAGTAGCAGAAGCTGCGGTTGCCCAGAGGAGCAAGGAGAGGGGAGAAGAGGAGAGGTTGAGGGAACACTCCACAGGGGAGGGTGTTCCAAAAAGGGTGAGTGGCTGCCAGCTCTGCAAGCAAGGGGTGACCTAACTGGGTCCCTGAGCCCCACAGGAATGCCGAAGAATGAATGGAGTAGGTCAAAGGAGATGTGGACTCAAATACCGTATTTTTCGCCCTATAGGACGCACTTTTTCCCCTCCAAAAATGAAGGGGAAATGTGTGTGCGTCCTATGGGGCAAATCCAGGCTTCAGGAAGCTATCAGCAAGCCTTGGGAGCCCGCGGGAGCAGTCGCACCAGAGCTTCAGGTAGCTCTGCGCAACCCGCTGGAGCCCTCCCACAGCTTGCGCAGAGCTGCCTCTTATCCCGAAGCCCGGGGGCGCTGAGCAGTCATGCCACGGCTTGCGGAGAGCAGCCTGTTCTGGGTGCTGGGGTCGGCGGAAGCTCTAGCTTCCCCTAGCCCCGCGCCTGAGGGGGGGGAATAAAAAAACTAGGTTCGTCCTATGGGCCGGTGCGCCCTATGGGGCGAAAAATACAGTAGGTTGAAAACCTGAATTATCTGATTCAGTATAAGACAGCTTTCTATGTTCCTGCTAAATCTGTGGGAGGGAGGTAATTGGTTTGTTTTTGCTTGATAATGTGTTTCTCTTTTGTGAACTGCCCTGGGATTTATTTATTTATTTTAATTTTTATTTGAAAACCAAAAAAAAATTACAAGCATCAAATTCAAAATCCATATTCATTTTCTAACATAAGCCTATTACATAGATTACCAAAATTAAAATATATCTAATTGCTCTAGGCTTCCCTTTGCTATATGTAAATACAACACAATTAACAAATTGTATTATAAATGATATTATAGGTTCCCATATACCCCCCCCCACTCCCCTTCATCCATGTGTGATCTCAATATTTTACTTCTTCCATCTTGCCCTGGAATCTTTGGGATGCTATCGAGAGCCAGTGTGGCTTAGTGGTTGGAGAGTCGACTTGGGAGACCAGGGTTCAAATGAGCCACCTAAAAATGAAGGCCTTTCTCAGCTCCATGCCATCATTACGCCCTCCTCTCGCTGGGACCAGAGCTGGATTTAAAGGCAGAGCATCAAGTCAATATAGCATCCAGGGGCTTCCCAAAAGTAAAATAGTTATTTATTGCCTTGACATCTGGTAGGAGGGTGTTCCACAGGGTGGGCGCCACTACCGAGAAGGCCCTCTGCCTGGTTCCCTGTAACTTGGCTTCTCGCAGGGAGGGAACTGCCAGAAGGGCCTCTGCACTGGACCTCAGTGTCCGGGCAGAACGATGGGGGTGGAGACGCTCCTTCAGGCATAGGTGGCGCATTATGAGTGTGCATCTCTCCACCAGAGGCGTTTGATCCCCAGCTGAGTGGGTTCACCGGCCCTCAGAGCGTACAGAGGCGAACAGAAGCACATGGTTTATTAAAGGTAAAGGTAAAGGTACCCCTGCCCATACGGGCCAGTCTTGACAGACTCTGGGGTTGGTGTGCCCATCTCACTCTATAGGCCGGGGGCCAGCGCTGTCCGGAGACACTTCCGGGTCACATGGCCAGCGTGACATCGCTGCTCTGGCGAGCCAGCACAGCACACGAAAACGCCGTTTACCTTCCCGCTAGTAAGCGGTCCCTATTTATAAACTTGCACCCGGGGGTGCTTTCGAACTGCTAGGTTGGCAGGCGCTGGGACCGAGCGACGGGAGCGCACCCCGCCGCGGGGATTCGAACCGCCGACCTTTCGATCGGCAAGCCCTAGGCGCTGAGGCTTTAACCCACAGCGCCACCCGCGTCCCTACATGGTTTATTAGCAGCGTTTAATTCATGTGCAGTCCTCTGAATGCAAAAATCACCTTGCAAAATATAAAAGCCAGTTGCACAAATGTTAAAGAATCAACGCCCATGATTAACATCCTCCATAAAGCAATCCCCTTCAAACATTAAAAAATAAACATCCATAATTAAAATGCACGATCAAGCAATCTCATTACAACAAGGCAGCAATAAGAACAGGAGACTTGAGTGTAGAGAGAACAAGGGACCGCCTGTGGAAACAGGTGCAACTTCGGAAGCCGGTGGAATGTCAATAGAGTCGGGGCCTTTCAAATTTCAGCAGGGAGGACGATCTGTAGCAGTGGCGCTATCAGTGGAAAAGTCGGCCATCAGCACCAGGAGGTAATTGCCAGTCCATAGCAAGACTAACCAGAATCCCATTCCTTGGAGTAATAATAATAATAATAATAATAATAATAATAATAATAATAATAATAATTTATTATTTATACCCCGCCCATCTGGCCGAGTTTCCCCAGCCACTCTGGGCACCTCCCAATCGAGTGTTAAAAACAATACAGCTTTAAAAATTAAAAACTTCCCTAAACAGGGCTGCCTTCAGGTGTCTTTTAAAGACAGGATAGCTGCTTATTTCCTTCACATCTGAAGGGAGGGTGTTCCACAGGGCGGGCGCCACCACCGAGAAGGCCCTCTGCCTGGTTCCCTGTAACCTCACATCTCGCAATGAGGGAACCACCAGAAGGCCCTCGGCGCTGGACCTCCGTGTCCGGGCTGAATGATGGGGGTGGAGACACTCCTTCAGGTATACTGGACCGAGGCCGTTCCAGGCTGCATCAACAAAGTCTACTATCCAGATCAAGGGAAATCAAAATCCCACTCTCTTCTGCCTTGGTCAGACCACACTTGGAATACTGCGTCCAATTCTGGGCACCACAATTTAAGAAGGGTGTTGACAAGCTGGAAGGTGTGCAGAGGAGGGAGACCAAGATGATCAAGGGTCTGGAAACCAAACCTGATGAGGAACAGTTGAAGGAGTTGGGGGTGTTTAAGCCTGGAAAAGAGGAGACTGATAGGGTAGCCATCTTCAAATATCTGAACGGCTGCCCCCATGGAAAAGGAACAAGCTTATTTTCTCCTGATCTGGAGAGTAGGACCCAAACCAATAGCTTCAAGGTACAAGGACGGAGATTCCGAATCAATATCAAGAGGATATTGATAAAACCATAAAAGTTGAGCTCGTCTAAGCTCAAATTTATGTTGGAAATGTAGAGGGAAGGAAGGTACTTTTCACCACATGTGGTGGACATGTACACTGGTAAAAGCTTTCTGGGAGATGATATAAAAGGAATTAAAGAAAATGTTTAAAAACACATTTGTTTTTTAAAAAACTAGAAGCCTTTTTGTTAGGAAATAATAGTCACAGAGATACCAAGAGAGGATAAAAGACTCTGCATGACGGCAGTGAGAATGCTACTAGCCCAGAGATGGAAGGAAGGAGAAGTACCAACAAAAGAAGAATGGCCGAGGGAACTGATGGAGTATGCAGAGATGGCGGGGAAGATCCAAAACCAGGAAGATCAAGTATTTCTAAAAGACTGGAGTAAATATTTAATTTATTGAAAAGACCACTTTCAATGACACTTGCAATGTGGAATCAGTTATGATAACTATGGATATATAACAGATGGACAATGGTAAAAAATGGAGTAAATTTAATCTTAAATATGGAACCCATGGATGGAGGGAAGGCGGTCTGAACATTCAAAAGAACCTTTTATTTTAATGTTTGATATGGTTAAGTTAAAATGTATAAAATTGTGAAAAAAGAATGAGCTCATCTAAATAAGGTCTTCAGCAGCCTCCGAGAAGACGGCAGTGAAGTTGCCTGCCTAATCTCATGAGGCAAGGAGTTCCAAAGTATAGGTGCTGCCACACTAAATGGCTGAGTCCTAGCAAATGCAGTGCAGGTGTTCAGTGGCACCCGTAAGAGTGCCAGGTGTACCAGTCGAAGCAGTCGAGTGAACGCATGTGGGGCAAGTCAATCTCGTAGGTAAATTGGGCCCGGCTGTTAAGGGCTTTCTCCTCAGTCCTCTGCTAGCGTTACTCCTGGAGAGAGAGCTTTCTTGGCACTGATTTGTCTAGAAAGGGAGAGTTCAGAAGTCTCCAGTGGGTACTCCAGCGTCACTGTTTCAAGCAAGAATTGGCAGCCCCTGGCCTGGGCTCCGCCGCCTTCCGGTCCCCCCCAGGCCTGGGGGTGATCCAATTCATCAAAAGTGAAAACACGCACTCCAGAAAGCGGCGTGGCGAATCCGCGACGCCTCCCCCGGGTTGTCGCACAAGCAGCATTTGATAGAGATAACTGTGGTTTACACGCACGTAACCCAAAAGTTTGCCCTGGAAGAAGGAATGCAGGTGAAATGAGGTATGAAATTGGAAATGTGGCTCCCTGTAGCGTTCCAGCGGCAGGGCTTAGACTGAAAAGTGGCTCTCGCCGGAGAGACAAGGAACGGAAATTGGATCTCAGGCTATTTGCTCGACGGTCGGCAACCGTAGGACGCAATCCGTCCAGGAGCCCAGAACACACTCGGGAGACGGAGAGGCCCTGGTCTTGGAACTTCAGAAATTGGCAAGTGATGATGATGATGATGAATTAAATTTATACTGCCCTGTTTCAGAAGATCACAGGACGGTTTGCAATGTGAAAGCACAAAAATGCATACCGTAGTAAAAAACGAAAACCACAATCCTTCCTCCACACGCAATTTAAAAGGCCATATTGTTGCTGTTGAGTCGTTTAGTCGTGTCCGACTCTTCGTGACCCCCTGGACCAGAGCACGCCAGGCACTCCTGTCTTCCACTGCCTCCCGCAGTTTGGTCAAACTCATGCTGGTAGCTTCGAGAACACTGTCCCACCATCTCGTCCTCTGTCGTCCCCTTCTCCTTGCGCCCTCCATCTTTCCAAACATCAGGGTCTTTTCCAGGGAGTCTTCTCTTCTCATGAGGTGACCAAAGTCTTGGAGCCTCAGCTTCAGGATCTGTCCTTCCAGTGAGCATTCAGGGCTGATTTCCTTCAGAATGGATCGGTTTGATCTGCTTGCAGTCTATGGGACTCTCAAGAGTCTCCTCCAGCACCATAATTCAAAAGCATCAATTCTTCAGCGATCAGCCTTCTTTACGGTCCAGCTCTCACTTCCATACATCACTACTGGGAAAACCATAGCTTTTACTATACGGATCTTTCTTGGCAAGGTGATGTCTCTGCTTTTTAAGATGCTGTCTAGGTTTGTCATTGCTTTCCTCCCAAGAAGCAGGCGTCTTTTAATTTCGTGAGTGCTGTCACCATCTGCAGTGATCATGGAGCCCAAGAAAGTAAAATCTCTCACTGCCATAGGTTGTTTAATTAGCCAAAGGCCAAGGAGAAGAGGAATGTTTTTGCCTGGCACCTATAGATATTTAATGAAGGTGCCAAGCAAGCCTCCCTAGGGAGCAAAAACTGCCTTCTTGACCGCCGGATCCAACTCTTGGTCCCGGCAGCACCGTCTGCTGGAGCCTGTCTTCGCCCGGTTTGGCCAGCCAGATGAAGCCATTCCCAGAGTGTGGATGCCGGCACCTGTGGGTGCAAGCCTGGGCTGTGTGTCTGGAGGTCCTGGGCCGCCCAGACGTCAAGACCCCCCTCTCAGCCTAGCTAATGTGGTCCAAAGGAAGGAGGCGAACAAGGCACCATCCAACCGCCTTAGGGACTCCGCTCCAGTTTTGTGTAGGGTGCACTCCTGAGCCTTTTCTTTCCCCTGAAGATAGCCTGCAAGGCTACATAGGGTCAGGGCTTTCCTTCTCCTAGATGGGCTCCCTTCCCAGGTGGATGAGGTCCTCTATGGCAGATTCTAGGAGCCACAGATGAGAGCTGAGTGCCAGCGGCGAGGATGGGCACCAATGGAAGGAACACCACACAAAAGGAGCGCATCTGGAGGTGGTTGGAGGATGGATGGCGGCTCACAGATTGAGGTTGAATCCTGACAAGACAGAAGTACTGTTTTGGGGGCACAGGGGGCAGGCGGGTGTGGAGGACTCCCTGGTCCTGAATGGGGCAACTGTGCCCCTGAACGACCAGGTGTGCAGCCTGGGAGTCATTTTGGACTCACAGCTGTCCATGGAGGCGCAGGTTAATTCTGTGTCCAGGGCAGCTGTTTATCAGCTCCATCTGGTACACAGGATGAGACCCTCCTGCCCACAGACTGTCTCACCAGAGTGGTGCATGCTCTGGTTGGACTACTGCAATGCGCTCTACGTGGGGCTACCTTTGAAGGTGACCTGGAAACTACAACTAATCCAGAATGTGGCAGCTAGACTGGTGACTGGGAGCAGCCACCAAGACCACATAACACCAGTCTTGAAAGACCTACATTGGCTCCCAGTATGTTTCCGAGCAGGGACGCGGGTGGCGCTGTGGGTAAAAGCCTCAGCGCCTAGGGCTTGCCGATTGAAAGGTCGGCGGTTCGAATCCCCGCGGCGGGGTGCGCTCCCGTTGCTCGGTCCCAGCGCCTGCCAACCTAGCAGTTCGAAAGCACCCCTGGGTGCAAGTAGATAAATAGGGACCGCTTTCTAGCGGGAAGGTAAACGGCGTTTCCGTGTGCGGCTCTGGCTCGCCAGAGCAGCGATGTCACGCTGGCCACGTGACCCGGAAGTGTCTCCGGACAGCGCTGGCTCCTGGCCTATAGAGTGAGATGGGCGCACCAACCCCAGAGTCTGTCAAGACTGGCCTGTACGGGCAGGGGTACCTTTACCTTTACCTTTATGTTTCCGAGCACAATTCAAAGTGTTGATGCTGACGTTTAAAGCTCTAAATGGCCTCGGCCCAGTATACCTGAAGGAGCGTCTCCACCCCCATCATCCAGCCCGGACACTGAGATCCAGCTCTGAGGGCCTTCTGGCGGTTCTCTCACTGTGAGAAGCAAAGCTACAGGGAACCAGGAGGAACCTTCTTGGTAGTGGCGTCCACCCTGTGGAACTCCCTCCCAGCAGATGTCAAGGAAATAAACGACTATCTGACTTTTAGAAGACATCTGAAGGCAGCCCTGTTCAGGGAAGCTTTTGATATTTCATGAATTATTGTATTTTAATATTTTGCTGGAAGCTGCCCAGAGTGGCTGTGGAAACCCAGCCAGATGGGTGGGGTATAAATATTATTATTATTATTATTATTATTATTATTATTATTATTATTATTATT
>JAXCMG010000059.1:2749485-2799823 GCA_034642415.1 Podarcis siculus
ATTTGGCGCTTGTGCACATGTGCAAAGCACGGTTTGGCACTTGTGCACATGTGCAAAGAACGGTTTGGCACTTGTGTGCATGTGCAAAGCACGATTTGGCACTTGTGCGCATGTGCACAAAACGATTTGGCCTTGTGCGCATGTGCAAAACACGATTTGGCGCTTGTGCGCATGTGCACAACACGATTTGGCGCTTGTGTGCATGTGCAAAACACGATTTGGCACTTGTGTGCATGTGCAAAGCACGATTTGGCGCTTGTGCGCATGTGCGAGCAGCGAAACCTGGAAGTAACCTTTTCTGGTACTTCCGGGTCGCCGCGGGACACAACCTGAAAAAAATGTAACATAAGGTATGACTGTATGTATATATATATATATATGGCTCTGTTCCAGTAACAAGAAGCCGAAAGCACCAGCCTGAAGATGACGAGTGAGACCTCGTCGAAACGTCGCCTAGACACCCCAACTTTTACACGGGAAGACACCCGAGGACACCAAAACCTGCATTCCTGTACCCGTGAAAATCTACGAAAGCAAATATATATATATATATATATATATATATACCCCGCACCTTGAAAAGGAAATAAATCTGCAACTGAATTCTGACACGGTTAGGAGAGCGGTAAAAATAACAGTGCTCCCCAAATGAAGCTTTTGCTTTCGAAAGCTGCCAGTTTATTTATTTTAAAGGAGTGGGGAGCTATTTCAGGAATGCTTTGTGCATCCGAGCAAGAGAGGCCCAGGCTGAGGATAGTGGGATTGCACAGATCTAAAGAAACAATATAAAGCGATAAAGGTTGTCAACGGAGACGTTGGGATGTCAAAGCCAGTGTTGTACATCTCCAGGGAGGCCGTGGTAATTGACTTAGCCTTCTTGCTCCGGTTAGGGAACACGGTGATAACAAGGCTTTCAAGTTTCTTTGTGCGAAATTATTATTAATTACATTTAATGGTCATCATTTTTTTAACCAAGGTAACCCAAAGCAACTTCCAGTATATGAACAAACACATACATTGAAGCTGACATAAAATTAGCACAGAGGAAGTCTGGGAATGAGGAAGGTGATTGAGTAGGGCCAGGATACTTCTTTTCTGCTCTTTACTGAGGTTCATACTTCAGTCTAGTGTTTAGGGAAGTTTTTAATGTTTGGTGTTTTTAATATTCTGTTGGGAGCCGCCCAGAGTGGCTGGGGAAACCCAGCCAGGTGGGCAGGGTATAAATAATAAATATTATTATTATATTTAAATGGCAACATTTTTTTTACAAGATGGTTTGCATTTCTAATTAAACTATGATCAGGGATGTGAAGGCAAACATTAAAAATAAGAGCAGCAAAAAACCAAAACGCTCGCCAATAATATGCAGAAAAGAGCAGCTCCAAGTCCACCCCGCTCTACTGAGGCATCTGATCAAGGCCTGTATTTTAAAGATATATTTGCAAATGTTTGTATGTTACATGCCAGGCAGAAAAGCAGCTGGCTAAGTACTTTGGCAGTTGTTTATCCCCCTGGACAAGGGCCCCTCTGATTTATAGCAGTACCAGGAGACAGGTTTCTCAAGGTTGTAAAAGGGAAATACAGGCTGGGAGCAAAGGTTACACTGACCCTACATATTACAGAATACAATCAAGCTGTACTAATTAAGAGTTGGTAAATAGTAAGATTTATTGTTTAACAGAAAATAATACCATGAGCCATCTGTTTTAGCCATTTGTTTTGGAATGTAGGGGCAAAAGGTGATCTGGTAATTAAGGTGCCTTGTCGAGGCAAATGTAAGATATATGGCTACTTGTCTGCCATTTATGGATAGAAGGAAATATAGCTCTTTGTCTCCCATAAAAGCTAATAGGAAATGGGTGTATCTTTTATGATTGGTTCTAGCAAACAGCCAATAGGAATTTCAACCAGGCTGATTGGACAGAGGCAGCCAAAGGAGGAGCAAGGGGGCTGGGTTGAGGAAATATAAGTGCTGGCCATCAGGGCTGGAGGGCAGACAGAGCTTTGGTAACCATATACCACTGTGCCTCTCATTTATTTGTCTGACAAATAAATTATTATTTTAATTTCTCTATTGCTGCATTGAATATTTCATTCCAGCTAAGCGTTAACCACAAGCAGGGTGCTACACTACGATAGGTTCCTACCTTTCAATCTTTGCTACTACACCACAAATCTGAAATTATATGATGATTCCTTTCAGCTGAAACAAAAGTTATTGATGTTCCAAAGTCCAGGTCTCTACGGAAACTTGTTTACCTTCAGGCATAAATATGCTCTGAGCAACCTTCCTTGAGAACAGACCCCTTGGTGAGGAATTTTGGGTCTGGGGGCTGAATGTGGACCTGTGGACCTCTCCATCTGGCCCTCAGACCTCTCCCCAGGCCACACCCCTCCCTGGCCCTCCTTTGCACCCCAAACGCTTTTGCCTGGGTGGATAGAAGAGAGGGTGGGGGAATTGAAAGCCAGGTGGAATAGCTCTGTCTTACAGGCCCTGTGGAAGTTAAATCCTGCAGGGCCCTGGTCTCATGGGGCAGAGCATTGCACCAGGTCGGAGCCACCACTGAGAAGGCCCTGGCCCTGGTGGATAATCTGACTACCTTAGGGCCCAGGACCTCTAAACTATGGTTATTCACGGACCTTAAGGTCCTCTGCGGGGCAGACCAGGAGAGTTGTTGTTGTTTAGTCGTTTAGTCATGTCCGACTCTTCGTGACCCCCTGGACCAGAGCATGCCAGGCGCTCCTTTCTTGCACTGCCTCCCGCAGTTTGGTCAAACTCATGCTGGAAGCTTCAAGAACACTGTCCAACCACCTCGTCCTCTGTCGTCCCCTTCTCCTTGTGCCCTCCATCTTTCCCAACATCAGGGTCTTTTCCAGGGAGTCTTCTCTTCTCATGAGGTGGCCAAAGTCTTGGAGTCTCAGCTTCAGGATCTGTCCTTCCAGTGAGCACTCAGGGCTGATTTCCTTCAGAATGGAGAGGTCTGATCTTCTTGCAGTCCATGGGACTCTCTCAAGAGTCTCCTCCAGCACCAGAATTCAAAAGCATCAATTCTTCGACGATCGGCCTTCTTTATGGTCCAGCTCTCACTTCCATACATCACTACTGGGAAAACCAGAGCTTGAACTATACGGACCTTTGTTGGCAAGGTGATGTCTCTGCTTTTTAAGATGCTGTTGGTCCTGTAAATACGAGGGCCCTAAGCCTTGTCCTCTTCCATGAATTTGTCTAATCCTCCTATAAAGCCATCCTAGTCGATGGCCATCGCTGCTTCCCTAGGGGAGAGAATTTGACTCTGCACAATGGGAAGAAGCAATCTTCTGCAAATGATCCAGCAATCCACCAGCACATCGCTCCCACTGGAAAGCCCCCTCCCCCAACAGTCATGGTTTGCATTTCCCCCCATCAGACACGTGACTTCTGCCCGATGGCTCTTCTCAATCACAGGCAGAGATTCATAGACAGCGTTTCTCAAGGCCAGCTTCTAAGACAGATGTTTTGTGGCTTCCAGACCTCCGTACCCCATCGACGTAAACGAGACCGCATGTCCTTCCTCGTCACTCTTTGAAACTCACTTCCTTTTAAGCGTTTTTTAATTAAATGAGCCTTGCGTCTCCTTGGATAAACTATTATATTCAAAAGATATTGCATTTCACTCAAGTAGATGAAATTAGATTTAATTAATTTCCACTAATTGAAATTCAGGTAGAATTCAGATAAAGTTTGAGGCGCAGCAAGGCTTCTTCTTCTTTCTTCAAATAACATTTTGGATAGGGAAGGTGACAAATGTTGCGTATATTTTTCCTGTGTGTTGGCCTTCAAGGAGGAAGCTGAAATGGACAAAGAGCTCAGCAAGTTGCAAAATGGCAAGAGATTCGGGATGGGGCGAGGGGGGACAAAACTGGCTGTCAGGTTGGTCCAGTTCTGCACTTGCCTTCAGATGTCTTCTAAAAGTTTGGTAGTTGTTTTTCTCTTTGACATTGGTGGGAGGGCGTTCCACAGGGCGGGTGCCACTACTGAGAAGGCCCTCTGTCTGGTTCCCTGCAATCTCACTTCTCGCAATGAGGGAACAGCCAGAAGGCCCTCGTCGCTGGACCTCAGTGTCCGGGCTGAATGATGGGGGTGGAGACGCTCCTTCAGGTATACTGGGCTGAGGCCCTTTAGGGCTTTAAAGGTCAGCACCAACACTTTGAATTGTGCTCAGAAACGTACTGGGAGCCAATGTAGGTCTTTCAATGTGGTCTCGGCGGCCGCTCCCAGTCACCAGTCTGGCTGCCGCATTCTGGATTAGTTGTAGTTTCCGGGTCACCTTCAAAGGTAGCCCCACATAGAGCGCATTGCAGTGGTCCAAGCGGGAGATAACCAGTTCATGCACCACTCTCTCAAGACAGTCTGCGGGCAGGGAGGGTCTCATCCTGTGTACCAGATGGAGCTGATAAACAGCTGCCCTGGACACAGAATTGACCTGCGCCTCCTAATGGCCCTTGGCTCCCGAATCCCCCAATGATTTATGGGTCTACCACAGGGGTCCCCAAACTAAGGCCCGCAGGCTGGATACGGCCCAAGGGACTTGTTTAACCAGCCCACGGTGACCCCCGCTGCCGCCACCTGCTCTTATCGGCGCGGCGCTGAGCGGCTGCCCACTTCTGGGTCGGAGGAGCACCGGAAATAGCTTGTGCGCATGCTTGCACATGCGCACAAGCTATTTCCGGTGCTCCTCTGACCCGGAAGTGCGCTGGAAATAGCGTGTGTGCATGTGTATGGGCGCGCTTTCCCCTGCCCTCCGGCCTGCTGCGCGATCGGTGCTGGAGACACCGGCTCCAAGGCCTGGTAAGTTTGCTGACCCCTGGTCTACCATATACCTGGGTCCTGTCAGCAGAGCAGCTACTGCTTGGTCCTTTCCGCATCCCAAATATAAGGGTGGTGGCATTTACGGGTGTGTTTGGCCACTGTCCTCAGCTCACAGACATACAGTAGCCAAGTGGCATGGTAAAAAGGTAAAGGGACCCCTGACCATTAGGTCCAGTCGTGGCCGACTCTGGGGTTGTGGTGCTCATCTCGCTTTACTGGCTGAGGGAGCTGGCATTTGTCTGCAGACAGCTTCCGGGTCATGTGGCCAGCATGACTAAGCCGCTTCTGGCGAACCAGAGCAGCGCACGGAAACACCGTTTACCTTCCTGCCGGAGCGGTACCTATTTATCTACTTGCACTTTGCTGTGCTTTCGAACTGCTAGGTTGGCAGGAGCAGGGACCGAACAACGGGAGCTCACCCCATTGCGGGGATTCGAACCGCCGACCTTCTGATCCTTCTGATCGGCAAGTCCTAGGCTCTGTGGTTTAACCCACAGCGCCACCCGCGTCCCTAGTGGCAAGGTAGCATCTTCCGAATTTCCCTGCTTTAAAAGCCGCAATGAGCCTGCATGTCTCTCTTATGGAAAAAAACAGTCTACATATTTAACAGAGAGATGAAAGACTCAAACTGTTTGAAAGCCTCTAGCTGATTTCTCCTTCTTTTTTCCCTCATTTGAAAGACGTGTCTTTAGCTTGGGGAACAGAAGGGCCCAGAAGTCTATTAAATACTGTACAGAAGAGATAATAATTCAGTCATTCAAGCTAAGCAGATTTGGGGAGGCGGGAGAGAGACAGAAGGATATGACAGCCTGCGCACCCTGGAAATGTACTCTAAAACTGCGAGTTACTCCATCTTAGCCACAGACACGGCGTTTCAGCTGTAATCTGAAATGCAAGGAGAAGGGCTTTCAGAAAGCTAAATACTGTTGCGCTCCAGCCCAATCTCTGAGCTGGGAGAGACTCCAGGGATTCGCAAGGTACTTACACAGGTTCGGTTTCCTTGCAAAGGTCAGCGGAGAAAAGGATGTTTTTAAGAGATATCCTTTTATTTACACACGTATACACAACCTGAGCAGAAGATGGAGCGGCTCAGAATTCACACCCCAAACAATCTTGCTTTCTCCATTAGTCACAGCTCCAGCATGGAGGAGGTTGAAATCTGCCTCTATTCTCCTAAAGTGCTTTGTATTTTTCTTAGAAACATAGAATTGTAGAGTTGCAAGGGACCTTGATGGTCATCAAGTCCAGCCCACTGCAATACAGTGGTACCTCGGGTTACATACGCTTTCAGTTACATACGCTTCAGGTTACACACTCCGCTGACCCAGAAATAGTGCTTCAGGTTAAGAACTTTGCTTCAGGATAGGAACAGAAATCGGGCTCTGGTGGTGCAGCAGCAGCAGGAGGCCCCATTAGCTAAAGTGGTGCTTCAGGTTAAGAACAGTTTCGGGTTAAGAACGGACCTCCGGAACGAATTAAGTACTTAACCTGAGGTACCACTGTACAGGAATCTCAACTAAAGCATCCCTGACAGATGGCCATCCAACCTCTGCTTAAAAATCTCCAATGAAGGAGAATCCACAATCTCTGGAGGGAGACCATTCCACTCTTGAACAGCTCTTACTGTCCCAAAGTCCTTCCTGATGTTTGGTTGGAAACTCCTTTCCTGTAACTTGAAGCCATTGGTTCGAGTCCTACCCTCCAGAGCAGGGGAAAAAAACCAAGCTTGCCCCATATTCCATGTGACGGCCCTTCAGACATTTGAAGATGGCTCACATAGCTCCTCTCAGTCTCTTCTTATGCAGGCTAAACATAGCCAACTCCTTCAACCGTTCCTCATCAGGCTTGGCTTCCAAGCCCTTTCCTGCACTTAGGTAGGAAGAACCAGCTGCACAGATACAAGTTGGGGGGCACCTGGCTTACTAGTAAAGGTCAAGGGACCCCTGACCATTATGTCCAGTCGTGGCCGACTCTGGGGTTGCGGAGCTCATCTTGCTTTATTGGCTGAGGGAACCAGGGTACAGCTTCCGGGTCATGTGGCCAGCAGGACTAAGCCGCTTCTGGCAAACCAGAGCAACGCACGGAAACGCCGTTTTCCTTCCCACTGGAGCGCTACCTATTTATCTATTTGCACTGGTGTGCTTTCAAATAGCTAGGAGCTGGGACCAAGCAACGGGAGCTCACCCCGTCGCGGGGATTCGAACCGCTGACCTTCTGATTGGCAAGCCCTAGGCTCTGTGGTTTAGACCACAGCGCCACCCGCATCAGCCTGGCTTACTGGTAGTACACGTGAAAAGGATCTAGGGGTCTTGGTGGACCACAGACTTAACATGAGTCCACAGTGTGATGCAGCAGCAAAAAAGGCTAATGCTATTCTAGGCTGCATCAACAGAAGTCTAGTGTCCAGATCAAGGGAAGTAATAGTGCCACTCTATTCTTCCTTGGTCAGAACACACCTGGAATACTGTTTCCCGTGCATGGCCTGCGGGTTCCAGGTCAAAGTCTTCTTGCAGCCCACTTGGTATGAAAAGTTAGACTGCCCTGGTCTAGGCACCGTGGTACCTTGGTTCTCATGCTTAATCTGTTCCGGAAATCCGTTCCAAAACCAAAGCGTTCTAAAACCAAGGCACACTTTTCCATATAAAGTAATGCAAAATAGATTAATCTGTTCCAGATTTTTAAAAACAACCCCTAAAACAGCGATTTAACACAAATTTTACTATCTAACGAGACCATTGATCCATAAAATGAAAGCAATAATCCATGTACTGTACTATAAAATAAATAAGACAGTATTGTAGATGATTTTTTAAAAAATTATTTTTTTCTTCTTACCTGCACTGATGATGGTCATTGTTTGGATGGGGTGGGGGGCTTTTATCCATTTTTTCAGTCACACAATCAGTCGATCAATCAGTAGCTGAACTGGGTTCCACACAGTCAGAAAAACAAATTAACCGAAAAAGCCTCAAAAACAAAAATGCAAAACAAACAGCAAAAACAAAAGTGCCAAATTAAATAAGTTCTGGTAGTCTGTTTGACTTTCAAAATGTTCAAAAACCAAGGGGCAGCTTCTGATTGGTTCAGGTGCTCCGGAAACGATAGCCGACAGCCACATCGGATGTTTGGCTTCCGAAAAACATTTGAAAACCAGAATACTTACTTCCGGGTTTTTGGCATTTGGGAACCAAGGCGTTTGAGAACCAGGGTGCCACTGTAATGGTTTTGGTGACTGTGTTTATGGAAGTCAATCTTATTCAACCACGAGGGATCGCCAAAGAAGTAAGCTATTGTTCAGTAGAAACTGATTCAAAGCAGAAATATTAGTGCTGTGAAAGCAATGTACGAGAGCAATGTATGCTCAGAAATGTCTCCCTGCTCTGTTGACTCCAATGAGTCTTAAGTCATGACATTCACCTGGGTCCCAGGTAATGACAGCCAGGTTGCAACATGAGTCAATAGTGTGATGCAGCGGCAAAACAAGCTAGTGCTATTCTAAGCTGAGAAGTGTGAAGAGAGCGACCAGACGACCAAGGGTCAGGAAACCAAGCCTTATGAGGAACAGTTGAGGTATGCTTAGCCTGGAGAAGAGGAGATATGAGAACCATCTTCAAATATCTCAAGGGCTGTACCCTGGAAGATGGAACAAGCTTGTTTTCTCCTGATCTGGAGAGTGGGACCCGAACCAATGGCTTCAAGTTACGAGAAAGGAAATTCCGACTAAACATGACAAAGAACTTTCTAACAGTAGGAGCCATTCGACAGGTGAATGGTCTCCCTTGGGAGGTAGTGGACTCTCCTACCTTGGAGGTTTCTAAGCAGGGGTTGGGTGGCCATCTGTCATGGATGCTTTAGCTGAGATTCCTGCATTGCTGGGGATGGAGTGCACTTGGATTGAACTTAAAAAAATAAAAATAAAAGCCAGGACTCACTTCCACCCCTCCTCATCCCAAAGAAACTAATCTGTTGAAAGGTCACACCTGAAGCTTGCTATTGTTTGGGGGACTCAGGGAGCAGAAAACAATATCTTATATATTCCCAGCAATCACACACAAAAGTCCTTTCTATAATTTGGACATTTCATCTCGTTCACTGCTGCGCTTTCCCCAAGGGACTTTGAAGTTATAGGGCTTTGAAGTTACGGGAAACACAAGACCAGCCTCTGTCCTTTGGATAGATAAAAAAGCTAAAATGGATGGAAGGATATATTGCATTATATTTTGCTCTGTGTTTAAATGTATTTATAGGGGACTGTGATGTAAAAGGATTTGGATGATCCAAACCTCTTTCCCTGAGACACAACGCCACTGTGATCCCTCCTATGTTCATGTTGTTAGGGAGGGCATCACATCCCCAATGTGGGAATGTTCAGGAGAGGATATATTGTCTGATTATATCCTTATCCAACTTGTGTTAACAAGTTCCACAATTTCAGCAGAGTAACATTCCCCTTATTTTAAACTTTGCAACGGATGCGTTTGCTCAGGCTCGTTAAAGCCTCTATAATAACTGTTCTGGTATTTTCCCCTTATTCCCTCATAAAATATAAGAGACGACACAGTCTTTTACAAAAGTAGAAAAAGAGTTTACTCATATTCTGTCGGATCCTAGAATCGGATCCTAGAAGGCAGACTTATCTTAGAAAAGTAACATACACCTGGAAACTATCTCATAAGGAGACAGTCCCTTTGTCCTCTCTTGGCTGGAAGCCAAGAGAACATCTTTGGCTAAGCAGATGTTGCTTCTTCGATGCATGTAGTCAAAGAGAGAGAGATGGCTGCCCTGCCCTGTGCTTTTGTCGTTACCTGCGCAGGTGAGGCCACGCCCACCTCTAGTCACATGCGGAGGAAGTCTGTCCCAGCCCAGAAGGAAACAGGAAGTTTACCTGCTGGCTGGACAAACATTCCTCCCCATGTGTAAACATGTTCACTCTAGGAATGTTGTACTTGACTGCTCTTGTGTTTCACATCCTACACCCAAACCTTACGCACTCCCTGCTTAATGGACGTTATAGGCTCATGCTGCTTCTTCTTCTCCTTTGGCGATCCCTCGTAGCCGAGTAAGTTGGCCTTCCATGAATATGGTCTTAACAGAGAGTCTGTAACTGACTATAGAGGTCAGTTCTGGATCCACAGTTCTGGCATAACGGGACACCATGACAGAAGCCAGAGCGCACGGAAACGCTGTTTACCTTCCCGCCACAGTGGTACCTATTTATCTACTTGCACTTTGACGTGCTTTTGAACTGCTAGGCTGGCAGGAGCAGGGACTGAGCAATGGGAGCTCACCCCGTCACGGGGATTCGAACCGTTAGCGTTCTGATCGGCAAGCCCAAGAAGCTCAGTGGATTAGACCACAGCGCCACAAGCTGTCCCCATGTTCTGTTATCCAATCATGTTGCTGAAAGGGATCGTTCCCGAGCTAACCACATAAAGAGAACGTTATAAAAATGTCTTGAATTTTGAATTCGGGGTCCAGAAATGGGAGAATTCCTCTGGATCATTTATTCTTGCTGCAGCCTGCAATAATTGTGAATTCTTTCCACGACGCTGTTGTCTTTATTTGACTAAAGAGAACCGGCGTATTTCCGGACCCGCTTTGTAGGGTAACAGCGTTAAGCCTGTGGTCCTCTAAGACCCCTAGATCCTTTCTCCATGTACTGCTACTAAGCCAGGTGCCCCCCCATCTTATATTCATGCAGTCAGCAGCGCTTTGGCCCCAGACTGTGGGCACCCAGTGCGAAGTGACCCAATATCATGATGTCATGGTGCAACGTTGCATGTGGCAACTGGGCCAGGGCTACACCTCCATCGCAGAGACTCTTTCAGGGCCTGCTGCAGCCACAGATGCACCTGGAAGCACATCCACAGTCGCAGAAGCCCCACAGTGGAAACACAGGCCCTGGCCCAGTCACCGCCAAAGGGCCAGGGTGTCAGAGGTAAAACAGCAGCATGCGATGATGTGGCGCACATTTCAGTGGCTGGGAATGGCCACTAGAGATCAAAGTCCATTGCTGAGGCTCTTGTTCCCATCAAATGCCAGATTAGGCAAAATCCTGGAAGGTTGGTTGGTTGTGTGAGTGTTTTGCAGGGGACGTGGGTGGCGCTGTGGTCTAAACCACTGAGCCTCTTGGGCTTGCCGATCAGAAGGTTGGCGGTTTGAATCCGAACAATGGGGTGAGCTCCTGTTGCTCTGACCCAGCTCCTGCCAACCTAGCAGTTCAAAAGCACACTAGTGCAAGTAGATGAATAGGTATTGCTCCAGCAGGAAGGTAAACAGCGTTTCCATGCGCTCTGGTTTCCGTCACAGTGTCCTGTTGTGCCAGAAGCGGTTTAGTCCTGCTGGCCACATGACCCAGAAAGCTGTGTGTGGACAAACGCCAGCTCCCTCGGCCTGAAAGCAAGATGAATGCCTCAACCCCATAGTCGCCTTTAACTGGACTTAACCGTCCAGGGGTGCTTTACATTACCAAAGAGCACTTTGCAATACTGCAGAGCTGGACATACACGTAGCTACGGTTGCTGAATGTTTGTTGTTGTTGTTTAGTCATTTAGTCGTGCCTGACTCTTCATGACCCCCTGGACCAGAGCACGCCAGGCACTCCTGTCTTCCACTGCCTCCCGCAGTTTGGTCAGACTCATGTTTGTAGCTTCGAGAACACTGTCCCACCATCTCGTCCTCTGTCGTCCCCTTCTCCTTGTGCCCTCCATCTTTCCCAGCATCAGGGTCTTTTCCAGGGAGTCTTCTCTTCTCATGAGGTGGCCAAAGTATTGGAGCCTCAGCTTCGCGATCTGTCCTTCCAGTGAGCACTCATGCTGAATGTTAATGCAAGTTTATTATCTCTCTTCACATCCCACCAAAATACTCTTGCATTTCCCCCCCGGTTGCTTCTCTGTCGTGGCCTGAAGGGTTCGCAGGTATATTAAACCAGCTCAGAGAGCATCTTCTTGCCGCATGCAAAAGCAGCACATTATGCCCGGTGCGACTATTAACGGAAGGAAGCCGTCTTCCTCGCAGTGCTGTCATTAAGCTTCATCATCACTCGGGGCAGCTTGCCTCCATTTACTTCACCTCCTAAAATCTAATTGTAGAAAGCCGTCACGAAAGGCTGCGGGGGATCAGTACCCCGACAGAACGAGATGCTGGCATGCGAAGAAGGAAAGCACCCAGCGCATGGCTCTGCCACAGTTGCAGCGGCAGGGTTGCCATGGAGGGGGCAATGCGCAGTCTTCCCCAGTCTGGCACCCTCTGGGGGTTTGGGACTACAACTCCCATCATCCCCAGCCAGCACATCCATGATGGGAAATGTAGTCTGAAACATCTGCAAGGCTCCAGGTCTGAGATGGCTGGCCTTGTGCTTGCAGAATGGTTTTTACGTTACGTTCTGTGATAGGAATTTTATGGTCTTAGATATATGGTAATGTTCATAACCGCACATACATAGATCAGCACAGGAAGACCAACCTGGAACCATTTTGATTCCTAAACCGACCAAATGTTTTCTCTGCAAGGTCAAAATGGAAAAGCCTCCCCATTGTCTTTTCCTTCACAAATCCTGTCTTAAGGGTATGTCTGTGTTTGAATAAGGGTGTGAGCCTTATCACTACAAAAGACTGGCCAGGCTCCCCAGGCAATCCAATCAAGTAACCTGCCAGACAGGAAATAAACAAGGATAAGAGAAAAACAATATTGAAATTTCTGTTTTAAGACCACCTTTTATGTGATGTAGGTGTGAAGTATCTGAGGGGTGGTCTTAGGTTACACCCCTCACGTGATGTATGTATGATGTTTCTGGGGGTGGTCTTGATCTACAGGGTGGCAATTTCAAAAGTCTTTATAAGGCCTTGCGTGCCATTTTTGGGGGTTCCTCCTCCTCTCCTGCGAGTGAGGGGAGCACCCAGTTGCAACAGATCAATAAAGATCAAGCTTACTAGCTGCTTTGCTTCTCAATATTCTCTGGTTGGCCTCTGTTATTCTCTCCTACCAATAGGGAACCTATGTAAGGACTCTGTATGGGCTCTTGGGTACCCCATAAGGGAAAAGGGCATATTTTTATTTACAACAGTTCTTAAGCTCATCCTGACTCCCCAACCCGGTAAAAAACACAGAAGCATTTCTGCTTCCTGGTTCCCACCCATCGCACGCAGAAGGAGGCTCTTGCTCGGAAGTATACCGCTCTGATTTTTATTTTATTTTTACAATCAAGCTGCGCATAAATTTTATGAAATGAGAGAAAACATAGCCACGTGTAATTAAAACGCACAATAAAACAATTCCATCAAAATGTTACAACAAACACCCCCAGTTGGAATGTGCAACATGAAAGCCCCTTAAAGCCAGTGGCCTGGAAACCACAGGAGGGGAGAGATGCTCTTGTGCATAAATAGTGCTTGCTGGTTTCCCACACGGATCTGTTCGGCCACTGTTAGAACAGGATGCTGGACTTGATGGGCCTGATCCACCAGGCAGTGGCGTAGCGTGGGGGGTGCAGGGGGGGCCGGCCGCACCGGGCGCAACATCTGGGGTTAGGGAAAATCCATGGGTTAGGGGGCGCAAATCCACAGGTTAGGGGGCGCAAATCCATGGGTTAGGGGGCACAAATTACTTGCCTTGCCCCGGGTGCTGACAACCCACGCTACGCCACTGCCACCAGGTGATTCTTAAAACAGCTTCTTCTATCACTTGTAGCCGAGTAAGATTGCCTTCCATAAACACGGTTTTAACATTGAGTCCGTAGGTGACTGTGGAGGCCAATTCTGGATCCACACGTCCTTCCACAGTGGGGACATAGATTTCCGGGTGGGATGTGATCACGGTGTAGATTTGCCAAGCGTGCCTTCCTCTTAGCACATTTCTCCCTTTCATCCTGAGTTCGAGTGTCTTCAAAGCCCATGACACCTTTGGTAAAGGCTGTTCTCCAACTGGAGTGCTCACAGGCCAGTGACTCCCAGTTGTCAGTGTTTATACTACATAAGTCTTAAAACAGCATAACAATAAAGGTTCGCTATCTATGCTAGCATTTGATTGACGCTGGAGTGAGAATGAGTTGAGAAATAAGACTAAGACCACATATTGATATAGGAATGTATTAGATAAAATGTAAAGAAATATACAATAATAAGAGTACATTCGTTTGTAAAAAAAGGAATATACAACGGAATAGACAGGAAGTCTAGTGTGTTGGTATGTATATGATTTGGGGGGGGGTTGTTTTTGTTTTTTTCTCTTCGTTCTTTCTTTTTTTGTTTCATTTTCTTTCTAGGTATATATAATTTGTATATAATTTTTGTATACATGTTGGAAATTATAATATAGTATGTGCTGTAATGTAATATGACAACGTTTACCGATGTAATATAAGAATGTTAACAAATACCGTATTTTTTGCTCTATAAGACTCACTTTTTCCCTCCTAAAAAGTAAGGGGAAATGTGTGTGCGTCCTATGGAGCGAATGCAGGCTGCGCAGCTATCCCAGAAGCCAGAACAGCAAGAGGGATCGCTGCTTTCACCGCACAGCGATCCCTCTTGCTGTTCTGGCTTCTGGGATTCAGCATATTTTTTTTCTTGTTTTCCACCTCCAAAAACTAGGTGCGTCTTGTGGTCTGGTGCGTCTTATAGAGCGAAAAATACGGGTAAGTAGAATGCAAATTCTAAATAAATAAATAAATAAACCAGCATAACAGTTAAAACAGCAGTTGAACCAGAGGTTCAAGTCAAGTGACCAGAGGAGTGCCAGAGGACACCATCAGCAGTCTTGGGGCCTCTCGTATTTCAACAAGGAGGGTCTTCCGCAACACAGGTGTGCTGAGTGAAAAAGCCTGCCTCCAAAAGCCAATAACCGCCAGGGTGTGGCAAACTTGCCAGCTTCCATGTGCTAGAGAGGTTCTGGCACATATTGCACATATTGTTAGATGCTGAAAACTCTCATATTTCTACCGGTTGCGCTGGGCCCAGGGGTAACCTGTGAAATGCAGTCCAGGACCGGTCCAGAATCAGAATAAAGGTTATGCTGGGAGTCAGTCCGACAGGGCCAAGGCAGGACACGAGGCAGGAAACCAGGCAAGGACAGGTACAGGATCTCAGGCAGGATCTGGCATACAGCAATGTTGCTCCCGCAACCTGGGGCAGGGTCCGACAGCCTTTTATCTTTGTCGGGGTAACGGCCGGTCCTGATCCCTCGGCGACTCACCTCCCTGTCTCACCCGAAGGCAAGCACTCCTCCTGCGAGTACCCAGGTCTCTCCTTCTCTCAGACCTCAGTCCCTGCAGCTCGAGGGATGTTGGTGGGTGACTAGACCCGGAGGCCGCCTCAGCCTCCCCTGACCCAACCAGTAGTGGAGCAGCTGGAAGTGATGGCCCAGCTGGAGGCAAGGAGGTCATCCCTGCATCTGGAGCCAGGGCAGGCTCAGGCCCCGGACTCAGCCCTGCTGGTGCTTGTTGCAGGGGAACCTGTGCAGACTGGGATTCTACAGGATCAGGCCCCAGACTTGGTTCAGATGATGCCTGAGGCAGAGGCTCCGGTGCAGACTGAGTCTCCTCTGGTTCCGAGTCCGAGTCCCAGGCCATCACACCAGTTTTCTTAGAAGAATGAGTTGACTCACAGGCCGCTTCAGATTCCTTTTGGAAAACTGTATTTTATCTGTCTTATTTATTGCATTCTTGGAGACTGCCGTGACGTTTGCTAATGTTTAGAGGTCTATAAATTTGCCAAACAAATGAATACTATTAGAAGAGAGGGGGAGAAATCTCTACCTTTTTTCTCCGTAGAAGGCTGCATTTTATAACCCTTTGACAACCTTCCCTTCCAAGGCAGTCTTTGATTTTCTGCACTTGCCGCCCCACACACAGCATCTCTGCAAGCAGACCCTCCAACAGTCCATGCAGGAAATTCGGGATGCGCATCTTTCAGGGCCGAATTCCCGTGCAAGTCACGGGACTCGTGCAAAAGCACAGCCCCCCCCAAATGGGCCTTTGGGGGGGCCGTGCTCTGCCAGGAGCCGAAAGAGGACATCTTGGGATTCAGTCGGAAGAGAGGTGGCTTCTGAAATTATGGGGGTCTGATTAAAAGTGGGACATTTGAGGGAGATACAAAAGATGGAAATGGGACTCCTTTGTGACTCTTTTAAAATTGGCTAAATTAAGCTGAGTGATCTCAGTACTAGTTGTTTGACGTTTTAATTTTTATTTTCAAAGTTTCAAAACATTTTTTTACACACACACACTTGTTTACATTAAACCATAATCCATATCAGTACATTTATGGGGTTCCCTGAACCCCCGGACTTCCCCCCCCCACCTCCCTTGGCTTCCAAAATTTATCTTCCTTTTTTACTGCATCTAATTGCATTTATCGAAATTATTACACTTCAGTTTTATCCTTTGTCGTTTTAAATTACAAGTGCTTTATCAATCCTGCTAACGTTTTTAAATTTTTACAGTGTAATAATATAATATAATATAATATAATATAATATAATATAATATAATAATATAGATTTTATTATTTGTACCCCGCCCATCTGGCTGGGCTTCCCCAGCCACTCTGGGCGGCTTCCAACAAAGATTAAAAATACATTAAAATGTCACACATTAAAAACTTCCCTAATATATTCTATAAAGTTATGCCATTCTCTATTAAATTTATTATCCTCTTGGTACCTGATCTTCCCGGTCAGCCTTGCCATTTCCGCATAGCCCATCATCTTCATTATTCATTCTTCTTTCGATGTTTGGTGTTTCCGTGTGGTTTTATAATTTGTTGGAAGCTGCCCAGAGTGGCTGGGGCAACCCAGTCAGATGGGTGGCATATAAAATTATTATTATTATTATTATTATTATTATTATTATTATTATTATTATGCACCCATTTTGCATGCAGAGAGTTCAATCTCCAAGTAGGTCTGTGATAGACTCCTTTTGTGAAACCACGAAGAGCATTCGGTGAATAAAAACATTAATGGTGTGTAGGTCAGAACAAGGAATGGGGGACAAATATGGCTCAGTTTATGTCAATCTTTGCACTTCCCAAAAACAATACTTAGAACGAAATATACCCAAACTCTCACAAGTTACATTTCTCTGAATTTTGTAATGCGGTTCTACACCCAAGTAACATGCATGGAAATGCATAAAGTGCGCGTCTAAATGCATATATTAGTGAAAGAAACAGGAAAATGGCAGGTTCACCTGCCCCTAATCAGAACTTTAGCTATCCTCCCACCTCCAACATGACCAGTTCCACCAAGAGATCTCCATGGGGCACATGACAAATATTCGGCCACAATTAGTCATTTCCATATGGGCACACAGGGTTAACGTCATTCCGCTTCTTCTGCAAATCCAGGACATCTGCCCCATCGCCTTTTCCAGCCCTCAATTATACAGATATCTACACCTGTATATGTTCCATGTCCCTCCATCCCCAAAGTTGTCATTTGGGGCGATTCTAGCAAAGGCGAGGAGAATCGGCCTTCAGCAGGTGAGCCTTTTCACCACCTGTCATTCCCATCCTTATACATCTTATTTCGCTGATAAGGTATTCGATACCAGCAAAATGGGATCTTGTACTGGGGACCGAAATCTCATTACAGCTGGAAGCTTCGGGAGTTAAGCGGCTTGCAGCCATCACCGCTTCCACAATGTCTGGGGGCTTCTTTCTGATTTACTCATTGGCGTCCAGGAAGAGCCTCCTGGTTCTCAGGCTGTTGTCGGGAGCCTAATTATCCGCAGCTCGAATGCAGCTTGTGAATTCTCAGATTTAATGCGGTGGCGGCCGCAGTTGTGGTGGCTTCCCAAATAGATCTGTCTCGGCGTGCGTGCGAAATGAATTCATACAAGCCCATTTTCCTCTGCACTCAGAACTCGTGATAAATAGGAAGCATCTGGGCAGGGTTTGGGAGAGGAGCAGGGACAGATACGGGTGATCAATTCTGGTTCGAGTCTACAGTTCCTCATGTCTTTTTCCATTTATCACACTTAGATCGAACTCGCAGCTGGTGCAGACGTAAACAGGCCTCTGCTCTTTTTACGGATTCTCGGCGTGCGAAGCAAAGAGCCTCACAACACAGCAATAATAAAAGGAGTCACACTGCAGCAGCAAACAACCGCCGGTGGAAAAGCTGGGCCATATTTTTCCCATGTTGACCCACAATTCATGTGGCAGGCAAGAGACAAGGGTTCGAATCCCACGCAGCTCTGATGTTGGTTGAAATTATTTCTTATTAACAATGGGGGAGAATTTTGGTGCAAATTGCATTTTAAAGAGGAGCTATTTAGTTTGCACGCTCTGGAACAACCCACCAACCAAAACACACCCATGATTCAAAACTCATGCTTCGTGCATTGGGGGAAATGGCCTTAATAAAGGCACATGGCCATTCTGCATTGAGATACGAGTGCTTGGGCTTCGAAAAAGGGGACTTTCTTCTTTGCAGGTTCAAAGAGACCACAGAAGCCGTGACTGATGATGGAGAGAGGCAAAGCCACTGTGAGATCACTGGGTCACTGCGAGTCAATGCTTAAGGTTTTGTAAATATTGGGATTAGTTTGTCAGGAGTGCGTGCAGGAGCCAGGCCCTGTGACCATAAGGCTTCGCAGGACTGGGGCCTTCCTAAGTTTGTTCTGGAGAGGCAAGGCAAGGCCGCACAGGTGAGGCCGATTGGTAACTCACTGCACCTGGTGGATAGAGCCAGGAAGGGATATAAGGTCAGCATTTCCCTTCAGCTCTTTGCCACAGCAACACACTCCCTGCCTTCTGTGTTTGGCTTCTTGCTTCCTGATCCTCAGACCTTGTGTTCTTGACTCCTTGCTTCTTGACCCTCGGACCCTTGACTTTGTGACTCCTTGCTTCTCGACCCTCGGACCCTTGACTTTGTGACTCCTTGCTTCTCGACCCTCGGACCCTTGACTTTGTGACTCCTTGCTTCTCGACCCTCGGACCCTTGACTTTGTGACTCCCTGCTGCTTCCTGACCCTCGGACCCCTGGCTTCTGGACTCTCATTCCTGCTCCCACCCCACCATCTTGCCCCCAGTCCCAACGTCCTCAGCTGGAACTTTGATTGCCCATAGACCGGACCATGACAGTGTTCATGTGAACCACATAGCCACCGTATGCATGAGCACAGCTAGGGAGGGGTGAAATCTGCCTGTTAGTTTCCCTCCGTTTCTCATTTTTCCGATCTTGTATTCTGCTCTCTGGGGACGCGGGTGGCGCTGTGGGTAAAAGCCTCAGCGCCTAGGACTTGCTAATCGAAAGGTCGGCGGTTCAAATCCCCGTGGCGGGGTGCGCTCCCGTTGCTCGGTCCCAGCGCCTGCCAACCTAGCAATTCGAAAGCACCCCCGGGTGCAAGTAGATAAATAGGGACCGCTTACTGGCGGGAAGGTAAACGGCGTTTCCGTGTGCTGCGCTGGCTCGCCAGATGCAGCTTTGTCACGCTGGCCACGTGACCCGGAAGTGTCTCCGGACAGCGCTGGCCCCTGGCCTCTTAAGTGAGATGGGCGCACAACCCCAGAGTCTGTCAAGACTGGCCCGTACGGGCAGGGGTACCTTTACCTTTACTATTCTGCTCTCCACCTTTTGGCAGCAATTTGCATGGGAGGATTTTAAGCTGAGGTTGGGTGGCCACCTGCCAGGGATTCTTTAGCATTGCAGGGGTTGGTCTGGATGACCCTTGGGGATCCCTTACAGTTCTGCAGTTCTATTATTCTATTGTTTTATCCGTTTGGCTGCTGTGGGAACAGGATGCTGGGCTAGATTGGCTTTCTCCAGCAGAGACGCTCTTAGGTTCAGCCCTTTGTGTGTCCTACACAAATGCTTTCATCAGAGCTGCAGGTCTATTTCAATAATCCCAAAAAGGTGAGGGGTGGCGTTGCTGTTTTTAATTTCATTCCTCCATGTGTTTTATTCTTTCTGCTGAAAGGCAAGTCATCCATCTCTCCGCCTTCTGGGGCCCAGAGGGAAACAGGCAGCCCCAGCAAAGGAGCGAGATGTCAGCATCATCAAATGCCGCTCGTTTCTGGCACCAAGGGGGCTGTTTATTCCAAACTACACAGTTGCTTGAATCCGCCCCCCTCCAAAAAGAAAACCTGGCCATTCGTCATCTAAAGACCCACACAATCTTCTTCCAGTGCCCACGCGGGTGCAATCTGAAATGTTCCCCATGAGTTCTAGGAAAAGACACACTGGCGGCTAGATTCATCCCAGAGTCACACAATATAGTCTAGTGTCCAGATCAAGGGAAGGAATAGTACCATTCAATGGACAATTCAGTGCAGGTGGCTGTGGACCTTGGTGTCTGAATGAATAAATCTGATAGCTGCTGAGCAGACTCTGGTGTGGTCAGAGGGAGAAAATACAAGTTTGGGACAGGCCTGGTTTCAAGAGTGCGTGCAGGAGCCAGGCCCTGTGACCAAAAGGACTTTGCAGAACTGGGGCCTTCCTAAGTTTCTTCTTAAGAGGAAAGGTGCAGCCACACAGGTGAGGCCGATTGGTAACTCACAGCACCTGGTGGCAAGAGCCAGGAAGGGATATAAGGTCAGCATTTTCCCTTCGGCTCTTTGCCACAGCAACACGCTTCCTGCGGCAGATGAAGGTGATGGACTTTATGGAACTGGCAGAAATGACTGGCAGAATCCGTGACCAAGGAGAAGAGTCGGTGGAAGAAGATTGGAAGAAATTTAAAGACTACTTACAGAAACATTGTAAAATTAAGGAATGTTAGAAGGAGGATGGAATGAAGTTATGTGGCTTTAGCAGAAATATTATAAAGGAACAGGTGAGAAATAAAGATTGTTAATGGAGGAAAAGAGGAAAGGTAAAGTTATATTATATTAAGATAAATTAGAGGATAAAAAACAGGGAAAGATGGAAAGGATTTGCTGAGATAGATAACTGAACTAGAATACAAAAAGGGGAGGTGTGAGGAGGTCAAGGAAACAAGTAAATGAAAGATAATTCAGGGGAAAGTCTTGCTATATACACTGTGTTGTTTATGTATTGTATTGTTATTGTATTTTTTTATGTATTGTATTTTTTATGTATTGTATTGTTTCATTTGTTCTTTTTTGTTTTTTGTTTTTTGTTTTTTTCTTTCTGTTAAAAGTAATAAACATTACTTTTTTAAAAAAAATGTCTTCCTGCTTCTTGATCCTTGAACTTCGGCTTCTTGACTCCTTGCTTCTTGATCTTCAGACCCTTGACTTCGTGACTCCTTGTTTCCTGATCCTCGGACCCCTGGCTTCTTGACTCCCGGGTCTCTGACCCTCAGACTCTTGACTTCCAGACTCCTGGCTTCCAGACTCTCGTTCCTGCTTCCACCCCGCTGTCTTGCCCCCAGTCCCGACGTCCTCCACCAGGACTTCAACCACCCGTAAACCGGACCATGACACCTGGCCTGAGGCAACAGTGAGTCAATAGGATGATGCAGCAGAAAAAGAAAGCTAATGCTATTCTAGGCTGCATCAACAGAAGTTTAGTGTCTAGATCAAGGGAAGTCATAGTCCTACTCTATTCTGTCTTCGTCAGACCACATCTGGAATACTGTGTCCAATCCTTGGCACCACAATTTAAGAAGGATGTTGTGTTAACAAGCTGGAAGATGCGCAGAGGAGGGCGACCAAGATGATCAAGGGTCTGGAAACCAAGCCTTATGTGGAACAGTTTTGGGAGTTGAGGATGTTCAAGCCTGGAAAAGAGGAGATATCTCAGGAGATATCTTGAGATATCTTCAAGTTTCAGGAAAGGAGATTCCGAGTTAAAAATCAGCGAGAACTTTCTGAGGGGAAGATCTGTTTGAAAGTGGGGTGGATGACCTTGGAAGATGGTAGACTCTCCTTCCTTGGAGGTTGGATAGCCATCTGCCAGGAATTCTTCAGCTGTGATTCTTGGAGAAGATGACTCTTGGGACCCCTTTCAACTCTTATTCTGTGGTCCTTTCCCATGGTAGGGCTATGCTTTGGTGTTACTTACTGTTGCAATAACTTGGCAGATATCAAACGCTGCTCTTGTGCTGGGTCAGGGCTTTTATATCCCATCCGTTTGAAGACGGGGATAGAGGTGAAACCAGAGGCACATTTGACTAGGACTTCATTTGTCCCCACTGACTTCTCATAATCTTTTCAGTTCAAAGCCGCCTCTGATCCTTCCAGAGGGCCAACACAGCTTGAAATAAGGAGCTGGCCGAGGCAAAACCAGCCAACACATCTGAGAGAACGGGGCTTTCAAGCATCCCAGCAGGATGGAACCCAGCAGCTTCAGACAGCTGCAGACGAGTTTGTTACGAGGCAAATTGAATTTAATAAGCTTCAGTCACCACCTACGGTGATGATCACCTACCTCTTGGTAAAAAAACTGTCGTGTTTTAGGAAGCAGTTGATGCATTTTTAACTCCACAGCCCGCTTCCGATTAGGACTGGGGGAGGGATTTGATACCGTTGCATTTAAGGGCGTATCTAGCAAGTTTTCACTTTCTGAAACAATACAAGAACTGGAACGCAGCTATCCTTGGAAATTTGCAGCTCACCAAATTTAGTGATTCGGTTCTCCAACCAGCCAGTGTTTACAAAACTGCATCTCTTAGGGAAATGTGTGCGTCAGAATGAATGTGTTAGTGAAAACAATACACAGGAATGCATTATACTAGGAGAAATTGCTTGCAAAAATATTTCTTAGTCAAAAAATCACACTAAAATGCAAAAGAACATTTATGTGGGGGTTTTAAAAAAGAAAAATCTGCAATTTGCTGCAGAAATGTGGAAAATTGAATCGGAAAGGTGAAAAATGAGAAACTGAGAAAAATACAGTCGGTAAATCTTTCCATCCCTAATTCAGATATAAGAGGGAACCCTAGTCTGTCTCTCGAACCCATAGCCTTGGACTTTCCTCTTATAGTGAGGAAAGTGACGTCAGGACCAGGGGCAAGATGGCGGGGTGGGAGCAGGAATGAGACTCCAGAAACCAGCCGAGGTTCAAGGATCAGGAAGCAACAAGCCAAAAGCAGCAAGGCAGGAAACAAGTTGCTGTGGCAAAGAGCCGAAGGCAAATGCTGACCTTATATCCCTTCCGGCTCTTGCCACCAGGTGCTGTGAGTTACCAATCGGCCTCACCTGTGCGGCTGCGCCTTGCCTCTCCAGAACAAACTTAGGAAAGCCCCAGTCCTGCAAAGCCCTACTGGTCACAGGGCCCGGCTCCTGCACGCACTCCTGACAGACTGCCCTTCTGCTTCGGAAGTCATCCAGAACTCTGTGCTCAGCCTCTGAGGCTTCTCCTCCTCTGGAGGTTGTTCAGAACACCCTTCTTGGCCATGAGATCTCCTTCATGGAACGCTCTCCTAAAAGGGGGGTGGCCTGGCACCAACTGTGATGCCATTCGGGTGCCAAAGACATTCTTGTTCATAGAATTATAGAGTTGGAAGGGGCCCAGAGGGGTCCCTGCAATGCAGGGATATGCAGCTGTCTTCTCATACAGGGATCAAACCGGTGACATTATTATTATTATTATTATTATTATTATTATTACATGCAGCCCATCTGTCTGGGTTTCCCCAGCCACTCTGGGCAGCTCCCAACAGAACATTAAAAACACAATAAAACATCAACCGTTAAAAACTTCCCTGAACGGGGCTTGCTTCAGATATCTTTTTTAGAAGTCATATAGTTGTCCCTCTTGGTGTGTTATGCTCTAACCGGCTGAGCTATTCCGAAACGCAATTCACCTAGGCATTTTCAGAGCCTACTGTGAAGTGGTAAACGATGGGGGTTTTTAAAAAATAAAATAAAAATCTGTGCTCCTTAATTTTTAAAGACTGGATTTCATGCTGCTGTTGCTGTGTTTGGTGTTTAGTTAAATGATCCTCCTACTTTTATGAAGTTCTGCAGGAGCCCCTTGGCGCCCCCCTTTTCCCTTCTCTGCATCCCCACAGAGTCTGCAAATGGAGAAACAGAACCTTCTCTCTCCTTTTTTGGGGGGGGAAAGAAAGACAAATTTGCATGCCTGAACCAGGGGGCCCTGGCACAGTTTATCTCCCTACGATCTCCCCCCTGATGTTCCTTCTCAGTTGGGTACCATTCCCTGCGGCCAAGTTGCCTGGGATGCTTCGGGAAGGTAAGCAGCAGGGAGAGGGTTTAGCATCTTCAATTACACCTTTTCCCCCGTAAAAGAAACTCTGCCGTATTGATCTGCAATTCTTTCTGTACGAATAAAGTTTCTTTTTAAAAATTACTTTAATTGCCATCATGTCCTGGCACCAGTATATAGCTCCTTCGAACGTGTTCCCCGGGGTTTTCTGCATTTTCCTTTTTAATGCTGAAATACCTTTCTTTATGGGGTGTGTGAGCAATAATAAACAGCTATGAAGGTGGTGATTATGGAAATGTTTCTCCCTATTCGGTCCAGATGGAAAGGCAGGCACCTTCCTCCCTTCCGCAGCTGCACGTTTCGTGAATCATAAAAATGCCAGCCTTGCCCTTTTGCAGGAGATGGGCCACGATTCTTCGTGGGGGCGGTGGCTGCGGTTATGCAACACTTTAACATTAATCGTGGAAATCTTACTCGCACGTTGCATAAGGAATGAACAAGATTGGGAGGAAAGAACAAAATGAAAACGTCGCCATTCATTCTGTTAGAACTGATTGCAGCTGCCTTTTAAAAACCTTTCCAATTTTGTTTGAATTTCCTGAAGTAGTAGGAACCAGGCAGAGGGCCTTCTCGGTGGTGGCGCCTGCCCTGTGGAACGCCCTCCCATCAGATGTCAAAGAGAAAAACAGCTACCAGACTTTTAGAAGACATCTGAAGGCAGCCCTGTTTAGGGAACCTTTTAATGTTTAACAGACCACTGTATTTTAATATTTTGTTGGAAGCCGCCCAGAGTGGCTGGGGAAACCCAGCCAGATGGGCGGGGTATAAATAATACAAATAATAATAAATTTTTATTTTTATTATTAGGTCTTTCTTTAGATCTGGACGATGTTTCGGTCCCCAAATTACACTGTTTTTTGTCCAATAAAAACAACTTAAGTTGGTGACTACTGATAATTGTTAGAGTCATTATCAGGAAGGCCCATGTCACGTATGCAAGAATGAGACCCGATAAACAAGACAGGCAAGGATCAGTGAAAGGGGAAAGGAATGGCTGGATGTTAAAGTGAAAAACAACTCCAGATAAGGTACAAGGAGGGTTCTGACACAGTAAAAAAATGGGTTGAGTAAGTTGAATTTCAAGGACTGTGGTCAGATAAGAGATGGTGATGTGCGCTGAGACCTCTAGGTATAGGGCGGCATATAGATGATAATAATAATAATAGTATAATGTAGTGCTTGGGTGGCCGAAGGTGGTTGGGTAGAGGTTTAACACCTAAGTTGATATATATTTTGCCTATATAATGTGTGTTCTAATAAAACTGCTCCTGTGGATACTTGAGACTATGGTGGAATCTACACACACATAAAAAAACTGTGAAAATACTTTGCTTTAAAAACTGTGAAAAATATATTGAATTTGCCATAGCTCACCATTGCCATCTAGTGTCAAATTTTTATATTGGCCTTTACAACACGCTTAAAATGTTTTATTTGCAGCAGTATCTTCTTCTTTGGCGATCCCTCGTAGCCGAATAAGGTTGTCTTCCATAAACACGGTTTTAACAGTGAGTCCGTAAGTGACTATGGAGGCCAATTCTGGACCCACACGTCCTTCCACAGTGGGGACATAGGTTTCCAGGCAGGAGCTGATCACGGTGTGGATTTGCCGAGCATGCCTTCCTCTTAGCACATTTCTTCCTTGCATCCTGAGTTCGAGTGTCTTCAAAGCCCATGACACCTTTGGTCAAGGCTGTTCTCCAACTGGAACGCTCGCAAGCCAGTGTTTCCCAATTGTTGGTGTTTATACTACATTTTTTTAAGATTTGCCTTGAGAGAGTCTTTAAACCTCTTTTGTTGACCACCAGCATTATACTTTCCACTTTTAAGTTCAGAATAGAGTAGTTGCTTTGGAAGACGATCATCAGGCATCCGCACACAGTCCAACGAAGTTGATGTTAAGGAATCATTGCTTCAACGCTGGCGATCTTTGCTTCTTCCAGTACACTGGTATTAGTTCACCTGTCTTCCCAAGTGATGTGTAAAATTTTCAGAGGCACTGTTGATGGAATCTCTCGAGGAGTTGGATATGGGGTTTATGAGTGGTTGATGTTTCACAGTAAGGTCAGTAGTATAATAGCTTTGTAATTAAGCATTTTGGTTTCCCTGCAAATGTCCCTTGCCTCAAGCCAGGCCTGTCCCAAACTTGTAATTTATACATCTGACCACACCAGAGTCTGCACAGCAGCTATCAGATTTCTTTATTCAGACACCAAACTGCACCAAGGTCAAAACCAAGCCATACATTGAATGCACATTTGGCTTCCTCCCCCCCCAGAAAGAAAGAATCCTGGGAAGTTTGCTAAGGCATCTGGGAATTGGAGCTCTATAGGGAATGAACTGTTGTCCTAGTCCATGGAGTTTTCTTGGCAGGGATACTGGAGTGGCTTGCCGGTTCCTCCTCCAGGTGGATCACGTTTGGTCAAAACTCTCCACTGTGACCTGTCCATCTTGGGTGGGCCTGCACGGCATAGCTCATAGCTTCTCTGAGTTATTCAAGCCCCTTCGCCATGGCTAGGCAGTGATCCATGAGAGCTGGACCATAAAGAAGGCTGATCGCCGAAGAATGGATGCTTTTGAATTCTGGTGCTGGAGGAGACTCTTGAGAGTCCCATGGACTGCAAGAAAATCAAACCTCTCCATTCGGAAGGAAATCAGCCCTGAGTGCTCACTGGAAGGACAGATCCTGAAGCTGAGGCTCCAGTACTTTGGCCACCTCATGAGAAGAGAAGACTCCCTGGAAAAGACCCTGATGTTGGGAAAGATGGAGGGCACAAGGAGAAGGGGACGACAGAGGACGAGATGGTTGGATAGCGTTCTCGAAGCTACCAGCATGAGTTTGACCAAACTGCGGGAGGCAGTGGAAGACAGGAGTGCCTGGCGTGCTCTGGTCCAGGGGGTCACGAAGAGTCGGACACGACTAAACAACTAAACAACAACAAGGGAGTGAACTACAGTTCCCAGAGGTCTTTGGGGGAGATCAACATGCTTTTAAATGTATGTGACACGGATGTGAGCTGATTTGCAACAAGACCATCGCTGCAGACACCTCCGAACTCGCCCATCCAAACTCTCCTTTTTCTCGACATCTGATTAATTCAAAGCTGGCCCCCTGTTCGTCAGCTGCCACTGGAATTTTATGGGGAAATTAGGCATTTGAATGGCCGTATATCTGCGGGGAGATGAAAAGAAGCTGCCTTATGCATTATTAGGCAGCATTAATTCTTCCAGGCTCACAGGAGAGAAACTAGGAGATAAAGGCAGGAATCAGTCTGCCGTGCAGTTTGGCCAAAAAATATGGCGCCGTTAATTTGATCTAGCACATCCTCCCCGCCTGCCGCCTGGTGGGTGCGCAAGTGGCAGAAACCTCCATCCGTAAAAGGGGTCGGGACCAGATCCAATGGGGGATCCTGCTGTTCTGCTCTGTTGAGCTATTTGAGAAGAAACCTGCAGGTGAATTTCTCATTAAGTCCAAACGGGGAGATGCGGAGGGGAGAGATCCAACATTTGTTTTGTCGTTTTCAGTGCTTCTCTTTTAATGCTTACCTGTCATATTGTGACTGCACCTTCAGAAGGCCAAAGCTCTAATGTGGCAAGGGGTGCATTCAGACACAGGGAATACTGTATTAGTTTTCCTGAAATTATTTTTTAACATCTGTTACCGTCTGCGTGCACGTTGGGGGGCAAAGTTCATTTTCTTGGGGGCCCCCAAAAAAATTAATGGGGAAAAAACTGGATGTACTTTGATAATGTACACATTTTGTTATGTGCAAATGGCTTGAGATACCTATTAGGTCCATAAATGACCATGTAGAATATTCAATACAAAAAACAGCGACCAAGGACAGGTGGACATATAAAGGGCCCCATTACCTTCAGTAGCTTAGGGCCTCATCAAACCTAAATCTGGCCCTGGCGATGTCCCATCTGGTCCAGCCTCTCAGTGGTGAAACAGATGCTTATGGGAAACCTGCCAACAGAACCTGAGTGCGACCCCCCGAATTGAGCCTGCTTACAATGGCAGCCACTCAAGCACTAACGCTGCTGCTGTTGGCACCAACAAAGCCCAGCTCCCTTCCTCTCCGCTCTAGGCAGGGCAGGGAGAAGCCGGGAGGAGGGAGGGAGGAGGTGCTGCTATACACACGCACTGGCGCAGCCCAAATGAACAGATCCACGCCGATCCATGTGGTGATTCCGGACCGTCCGCAGGCTGGATCCAGAAGGCAACTGGGCCAGATCCAGCCCCCGGGCCTTAGTTTGCCTACCCATGCTCAAAACCCATCTCATGTTTGCTCTGGAGCAGCTTTTCTCAACCTGTGGGTCCCCAGATGTTGTTGAACTACAACTCCCATCGCCCTTAGCTAGCAAGGCCAGAGCTCAGGGATGATGGGAGTTGTAGTCCAACAACATCTGGGGACCCACAGGCTGAGAACCGCTGCGTCTGGAGAGAGAGATTTGGGGAAAAAGAAAAAGAAACCCAAATCACGGTGAATGTGTCCAAGGTAGCTTTAAATAGTTCGTTCCTTGAAAATAAATTGAATTTGACATTTCTATTATCCCGGATTAGTAGTGACCATTGACGTTAATGGGCACTTGTCATTTCAGTGACGTCTCATTTACTCGAGAGCCTGCGCTTGTTCGGGCCATTTGGAATTGATTTGGTTTCCTAACAGGAGTTTTAAGCGCAGCAATGGTGATCTGTTTTTGAAAGGCTGAGGGCCTGAGGAATAATAACGCCGGCATGAGGAGGGGGTTTGCAGCAAACACTTTATTGCCCGGGTGAATGGGTCCTAATGAATGATTTGCCTAGGCATCATTTTGCAAGGATCCTACGTCTCCACATTACCAGCCCATTGTCTGCAGAGATGCTCCGACATGCTCCAAAGCATGGGTAGGCAAACTAAGGCCCGGGGGCCGTATCCGGCCCCATAACCTTCTAAATCCGGCCCATGGATGGTTTGGGAATCAGCATGTTTTTACATGAGTAGAATGTCTCCTTTTATTTAAAAATGCATCTCTGGGTTATTTGTGGGGCATAGGAATTGGTTCATTATTTTTTTTCAAAATATAGTCCGGCCCCCCACAAGGTATGAGGGACAATGGACCGGCCCCCTGCTGAAAAAGCTGAAAAAGTTTGCTGACTCCTGCTCCAAAGCCTGCCAAGGATTTCTGGCCCCCAATGGTGCATATGGGGAAGGAAGGAGCGGTTCTTTAGAGGACATAAACCCTATAGGATACCATCCTCACGTGTGATGCTAAAAAGCGGATCTGCTTGTGTCTTGTGCGAATGCTTGTTAGCAAAGGGCAAGAAAAATAGCTTTAGATGGACAGTCACAGAAACATAAGAAGCATAGCTGTCAACTTTCCCCTTTTCTTGCGAGGAATCCTATTCGGAATAAGTGAATTTCCCTTTAAAAAAGGAAAACGTTGACAGCTATGGTGAGAAGCTGTCAAACCACAAATCCATATAGCTCAGTATCTGTCTACACTGATCAGCAGTGGCACCAGGATTTGAATCTGGAACCTTTTGCATGCAAGGCAGCTGCACCAACACTGAGCTACAATGACCTTTCCCCAAAGATTTAGGATTAGCTATTTTATTTCTCACAGGAAGATCGTGACATCTCAAGCAGCCAGCGGCCACAGATGGAGAGGCATCCACACAACCTCCCCAGGCCTGGCAATAGGCCAGCACCTATTTATTTATTTGTTCATTGTTTATTTCCCGCCAGCCCATCCTTCATGCCTGGTGTGCAATATTTGCAGTGCCAGATTTACGTATAAGCTAAACAAGCTCTAGCTTAGGGCCCCACTCTCTTGGGGGCCCCCCAAAAAAATTAAAGGAAAAAAACAACTGGATGTACATTTCCAAAATATAAGCTAAAAAAACAAATAAAATAAAACCTGCATATAGCAACAGTGTTTTGTGTTGTGTAGGCTCCTATGATGTAAGTTATGGGCCCTGCCTGCTAGCCTGCTCCCTCAAATATCACTGGTTTGCTATTATTATTATTTCATGTTATAGCAAGTTTCTAGAGACTAGATTATAAGTCTTTGTAAATTGTGTTTCTAAAGGATCTTTTGTTATTGCCAAATGCCAAAGTGTTTGCATTATTTTGTTATGAATAAAAAATCATTTTAAGTTTGAGCTTAATCATTATTTCACTATAAATATACTACTTCTTAATTGTAAAGGTAAAGGGACCCCTGACCATTAGGTCCAGTCGTGGCCGACTCTGGGGTTGTGGTGCTCATCTCACTTTATTGGCCGAGGGAGCCGGCGTACAGCTTCCGGGTCATGTGGCCAGCATGACTGAGCTGCTTCTGGCGAACCAGAGCAGCGCACGGAAACACCGTTTACCTTCCCGCTGGAGCGGTACCTATTTATCTACTTGCACTTTGATGTGCTTTCGAACTGCTAGGTGGGCAGAAGCAGGGACCGAGCAACAGGAGCTCACCCCATCGTGGGGATTCGAACCGCCGACCTTCTGATCGGCAAGTCCTAGGCTCTGTGGTTTAACCCACAGCGCCACCCGCGTCCCTTTTTAATTGTACTTCTTAATTGTATTTCACTATTGATATACTTCTTCTTAACTGTATTTCAGTTCAACAATTCCTTTGATAAAATACATATTTTGTTATGTGCAAATGGCTTTAGATACCTATTAGGTCCATAAATTACCATATAGCATATATTCCACACAAAAGACAGAAACAATGTGTTGTTGACAAAGGACAGCTGGACATATAAAGGGCCCCATTACCTTCAGGAGCTGAGGGCCTCATCAAACCTAAATCTGGCCCTGATTTCCACCCAGCCCATCCTTCATGGCTTTTGTGCAATATTTGCCTTTCTGAGAACTTTCCTCTTTCTCCTCCTTCCCCCTGAATACAGTGAAATCTATTTGCCATTGAGCTTTCTCCCTCGCTGTCAGCACTGCAAAGCAAACTCGTACGGAACGGTCAGCCTGAACCTTTCAATTAATGATCCCATTAATTATATTTCTCCCTGTAGATGGGATAAGTTCCCCCATGTCTATGTGAACTCCCGGTCAATAGTTGAGTTTATACCTAAGTGTATTTTCTCAATACGAGTAAATTTAAAAGCCCAACACCAGCCATGGGTGTAAATTTGGCAACCCTCCGTGCCAAATGCTTCATTTGAAGTTTTAGATCAGCTGCCGTCCTTCACACGGAGTGATAAATTTTAGTGAGCAAAAATGCAGGATCAATGGAGTAGAGGATCAATGGCCCTTCATATTTCTTAAAGCTGGTTTCCTCCTTGAATACTCTAAGGCTGCATAAACACTGTACACATCAGAACATTGAAAGCACATTTTTCCCCACCCCGCAAAAAAAAGAACACACACAGGGGAGCTGGGGGCACTGTCATACAGTGGTTCCGCTCCTTCCTCCTGGGCCGTGTTCAGAAAGTGGTGGTGGGGGATGAGTGTTCAGACCCCTGGGCTCTCACTTGTGGGGTGCCACAGGGTTCCGTCCTCTCCCCCATGCTTTTCAACATCTACATGCAGCCGCTGGGAGAGATCATCAGGGGCTTTGGGCTGGGTGTTCATCAGTATGCAGATGACACACAGTTCTACCTCTCTTTCAAATCAGAACCAGTGAAGGCGGTGAAGGTCCTGTGTGAGTGTCTGGAGGCGGTTGGAGGATGGATGGCAGCTAGCAGATTGAGGTTGAATCCTGACAAGACAGAAGTACTGTTTTGGGGGGACAGAGGGCGGGTGGGTGTGGAGGACTCCCTGGTTCTGAATGGGGCAACTGTGTCCCTGAAGGACCAGGTGCACAGCCTGGGAGTCATTTTGGACTCACAGCTGTCCATGGAGGCGCAGGTCAGTTCTGTGTCCAAGGCAGCTGTCTACCAGCTCCATCTGGTACGCAGGCTGAGACCCTACCTGCCCACGGACTGTCTTGCCAGAGTGGTGCATGCTCTGGTTATCTCCCGCTTAGACTACCTTGCCCCGACCCTGCCACCGCCGCAGTTGAGGAAGAGAGGTAGGAAAGCACCTGGAGGGCAAGGACACGTGGCCGAACCCAGACCCGACCCAAGCCTACTCCACGGCAGACAGCACTCCAAGAGATCAGGCTGGAGCCCAGAGGAAGTCCACACAACAGAGGAGACCCAGAAGAGAAGATATTATTGAAAAAAATGATTTTTTAAAAATAACTTTTTTTTCTCTTTTCCAAAAAAAGTGTCCCCGGATTCTTTAAAAAAATCTGGTAACCTCAGCTCAGACTCCACTCGACTCGGCCAGGTGTCAGAAAGAGAGGAGCACAGAAGTGATGTCCAAGATGGTTTCAGCATACAGAAGCAGAAAGAGGCAGGAGGGCCTCAGTGCTGCGGAGACAAACCCGATTTCGGCTGCCCGCACTTCATATTTCTTTGGCCTCCTGCGATTCAGCAAGGCTTAGCCTCTTGCCAGAAAGCGTGGGCGTAAAACACCTTATTAGAATAAATGATGAGGTTAATCACCAGGTCGATGGGAGGCAGGTAGTAAATTCGCAGGCAGAAGGACCTGACTACTCCATTTGCCTCTGACCTGGAGGAGGAACAGCAGCAGCAGAGGGCAAGACCAGGCCCTACCCCCACCCCACTGCCCTCCGTCCTCCTCCCCCTGGTGCAATTCCTGGGGGTGAGGTCAGTCGGTGCCATTCATTCCCGCCCACCCCCCATAAACTCATGTCCTTGCTTCGCTCGAGGAAGCTGGGCTCAGAAAACCCTCGTCTCCAGTGCGATGTTCTTTGAGCTCTGCAATAAATTAAGCAAAGCTATAAAGATATCCAGCGATAAAGATTGATTTTTCGAGTCCGCAGGAGGGGACCGCACGGTCGTAATTTATGCATCTTTAAAGTTACCCGCGTAGGTCTGTACGACAAAACTTCCAGCGGGGCCCTGATCCAAACGATACGCATTTATCCCGGAAACAGACAAGAGACTCCCTGTTCTTGATACAACCTGACAAAGCTTCCACAGCCCGACTGCACTGAAAGCAGGGCTGGATTTAAGTTGATGGGGCCCAAAGCTATATGTTCAGCTGTCCTTTGTCAACAACAAATTCTCACCGTTTTTGTGTTGAATATATTCTATACGGCAGGCAGAGGCAAACTCCGGCCCTCCAGATGTTTGGGACTACATGCGAGGGAATTTTTGGTTCAGCCAGTCGAAACTTCCTTTTCCTCCTGGCTGGAGCATCCTTCCTTTTGCATGTGATAGAAGGTGGGCGTGACCTTACCTGTCCAGGTAACAAAAGGACGAGTCACACAGCACACCTCTTTCTTTTTGACTTCCTTCTTCATTTGACCAGCTTCTAGCTAAGACTGCTCTGCTTGCTCTCAGCTAGCAGAAGTACTGAGATTATTCCCCTATATGGGGTAGACCCACATGTACATATTTGTAACTAAATCTGCCTTCAGGAATCCAACTGTGAGCTGATGTGAGTAAACTTCTTTTATTATCTTCAAATAAGATGGTGGCGTCTTTATTCTTTTAAGAGGGCTTCAAGGGAATTTACCAAGAATGTACAATTCAGTCCAAGACAGATTGAATTGTATAATAGTGAGAGACTCACACGAGCCTGCAACCAGCTATCCGCTGTGTAAAGGGGAATGCACTCTGCTAAGTAAAGGGACTTGCTAGCGCAAGATAGGAAGGATATCAATAAACAATATATCCTCTACTGCCACCCTGAACATTCCCACTGTGATGGACTGGGACTCGGGCTCGGGCTCGGAACCAGAGGAGTCTCAGTCCGCACCGGATCCTTTGCCTCAGGCATCATCTGAACCAAGTCTGGGGCCTGATCCTGAAGAGCCCCCGTCTGCACAGGTTCCCCTGCAACAAGCACCAGCTGGGCCGAGTCAGGGGCCTGAGCCTGCCCTGGCTCCAGATGCGGGGATGACCTCGTTGCCCTCAGATGGGCCATCACTTCCAGCTGCTCCACTACCGGTTGGGTCAGGGGAGGCTGAGGCGGCCTCTGGGTCTAGAAACCCACCAACGTCTCCTGAGCTGCAGAGACTGAGGTCAGAGAGAAGGAGAGACCTGAGTACTCGCAGGAGGAGTGCTCGCCTTCAGGTGAATCAGGGAGGTGAGTCACCAGGGAATCAGGACTGGCCGTTACCCCGTCAGAGATAAAAGGCTGTCAGACCCCACCCCGGGTTGTGGGAGCAACATTGCTTCATGCTAGATCCTGCCTGAGATCCTGTACCTGTCCTTCCCTGGTTTCCTGCCTCATGTCCTGCCTTGGCCCTGTCAGACTGACTCCTAGCAGAACCTTCAGATTCTGGTCTGGTCCTGGACCGCGTTCCACGGGTTACCCCCGGGCCCAGCACACCCACAGTCCTCAACCTGCAGAGGATGAGGCAGCAATAGGGAGGCATCATTTTCCATTTTGCCTCCCAAGATGTTCCAGAATTTCCTATCCCTTTGTGCAGAAGGACAAGCCTGCAGCCTTCTATGCTGGCTTCCATCATCACTCCTGAGTCTCGCTGCTCCAATCCTTGCATCCCATCTGGCTTCATGTATTCAGGCGCTGCATCCCAACCATTTCTGGAGTCGCAGGAGCTGCAGAGACAGCTTCCTGCCTCAGTTGTGTAATCGCTTAGCCAGGCATCGGACCAGCAGCTCGGGCGCCTTAATTATGATGAATAACTTCTCATCTCCCGGAGTCCATATCAGCAGGACTCCCTTACTTGCCCATGCTTGGTAAAAATCATAAATCAATCTGCTCTGGCCGCTGCGGATGGGGAAAGGAACCCTTTTTCCTCCCGGAGAGCATCTGTGGAACATCTGCCCGGAAAGAGATGTTTCCTGGGCACACACTTCATGCAAGTGACAAATTAAGGCCAGGGCTGCCTGCCCAAAAGCAGCTGGGCCTGGCTCCCTTTTGAACCCTACTTAGGCCCCTGAATCTGAACGGGTCTCTGTGCCTCCTGACACTACTACGTATCAGCATATTTCATTCTCCCGTTGCTGGATGTGCTGCAGACCACATAACACTGGTCTTGAAAGACCTACATTGGCCCCCAGTACGTTTCCAAGCACAATTCAAAGTGTTGGTGCTGACCTTTAAAGCCCTAAATGGCCTCGGTCCAGTATCCCTGAAGGAGCGTCTCCACCCCCATCGTTCTGCCCAGACACTGAGGTCCAGCGCCGAGGGCCTTCTGGCGGTTCCCTCATTGCGAGAAGTGAGGTTACAGGGAACCAGGCACAGGGCCTTCTCGGTAGTGGCGCCCGCCCTGTGGAACCCCCTCCCATCAGATGTCAAAGAGATAAACAACAACCTGACATTTAGAAGACATCTGAAGGCAGCCCTGTTTAGGGAAGTTTTTAATGTGTGACATTTTGATGTATTTTTAATCTTTGTTGGAAGCCACCCAGAGTGGCTGGGGAAACCCAGCCAGATGGGCGGGGTACAAATAATAAATTATTATTATTATTATTATTATTATTATTATTATTATTATTTATCACATGTTTGTGTTTACATTCAATGCTTGGAAAGTGTGAGAACAGAAGCCAGTCTTATCTCTTCTGCTGTATTGTACTTTTATACTTTGCTCTCTTGAAGAAGAAGAAGAAGAAGAAGAAGAAGAAGAAGAAGAAGAAGAAGAAGAAGTGAGAGGACACCATGATTGTTTTGTCCTGTAAAGGTAAAGGTGAAGGTGAAGGTGAAGGTAAAGGGACCCCTGACCATTGTGTCCAGTCGTGGATGACTCTGGGGTTGTGGGGCTCATCTCACTTTATTGGCCAAGGGAGCCGGCATACAGCTTCCGGGTCATGTGGCCAGCATGACTAAGCCGCTTCTGGCGAACCAGAGCAGTGCACTGAAAGACCGTTTACCTTCCCGCCAGAGCGGTACCTATTTCACTACTTGCACTTTTGTAGCACCCTGCTTGTGGTTAACGCTTAGCTGGAATGAAATATTCAATGCAGCAATAGAGAAATTAAAATAATAATTTATTTGTCAGACAAATAAATGAGAGGCACAGTGGTATATGGTTACCAAAGCTCTGGCCTGCCCTCCTGCCATTATGGCCAGCACTTATATTTCCTCAACCCAGCCCCCTTGCTCCTCCTTTGGCTGCCTCTGTCCAATCAGCCTGGTTGAAATTCCTATTGGCTGTTTGCTAGAACCAATCATAAAAGATACACCCATTTCCTATTACCTTTTATGGGAGACAAAGAGCTATATTTCCTTCTATTTATAATTGGCAAACAAGTAGCCATTAACCTCTCACATTGACCTCGGCAAGGCACCTTAATTACCAGATCACCTTTGCCCCCTCTTGTCCTATTCCCTGCAAAACAGATGGCTAATGGTTCTAATTTGATCTTAAACAGAGATCTTGGGTTCACCTTCTCACACACCATCTATGAAAGATCTCCTTCTTTGGAGCCATATGTCAGGAGTGCTCTGATGGTGTTTCCTGCTCAGCAGGGGGTTGGACTCGATGGCCCTTGTGGTCTATTCCAACTTTATGATTCTATGATTCTATGAAATAAGAATCTAACATAAGAATCTAACATTTCTTACTTTCTAAATCCTTTGCATGATTACATTTAAGCCAATATATTCCATACATTAACATATATAGTTTTTATAAGCAAAGACGTTTTTTAAGAAAAAACTTAAAAACACTTTCTTCAGAGAGAAGCCCCCCTTTCCCTATTTCCATTAGCTCTTGCCCTTTTAACCTTAGGAAAATGTGGCTCAAGTCTCTAATGGGAGGCACAATAATTCTTACTATTTACCAACTCTTAATTGTGTTTTGCAACTTGATTATTCTGTAATTTGTATGGTCAGTGTGACTTTTTGTTCCCAGCCGGTAATTTCCTTTTACAACCCTGAGGCACTGCTATAGATCAGGGGGGCCCTTGATCAAGAAGATAAACAGCTGCCAGAGTATGGTTTCTGCCTGGCATGAGAGATACAAACATTTACAAATATATATATATTTTTAAGCTCATTTTAAAATACAAATCTTGATCGGATGCCTCACTTTGACGTGCTTTCGAACTGCTAGGTGGGCGGGAGCAGGGACCGAGCAACAGGAGCTCACCCCATTGCAGGGATTCGAGCCCCCGACCTTCTGATCGGCAAGTCCTAGGCTCTGTGGTTTAACCCACAGCGCCACCCGCTTTGTCCTGTATATATTGCTTAATAAATTACTTAGAATGCCACACCTCAGAGCCACAGCGTTCCTGCTTTACTCTGCTGTTTGAGTGTTCACATATCCCTGGATATGTGTCACTGCTGCATGTCAGGACTGAAGATTTATGAACGTCCTGTGCTACGCTCCACAAGGAAGACGACCGGAGAGGTTTGTCTCAGTCCGGGGGCTGTGGGTGCCCCCCCCAGGCGTGTTCTGACACTACGCTCTCAGTTTCATGGCAGCGGGTTGGACTGGATGACCCTCGGGGTCCCTTCCAATGTTTCATTTCTAAGATTCTTCCTGCTTTTGAGTCAGAATCTCCTTCCTTACCATTTGAACCCATCCGTTTGGGTCCTTCCCTCTGGATCAGGAGAAACAAAGCTCTATCACTATGCAGAAATAGCATCCAAATGCCTTTCTCAGAACGCAAGAGAAGTGACAAGGCGGTTCTGTTGAAAAGCAAGTGATTACCTATTTCCTCGGGAAATTCCTCCGTCGGCTGGCAGTCCTCGGCACCGCATTGTGCTCAACCCAACAGGTACGGGCTGTGATCTAATCTGTTCCACTTTATTCAACTTTCCGTCAGAAATGACAATCCGACCGCTAACCCATAAATTATGGATCAAGGAAGTTAATGGCAAGGATGGGAAGGAGGCTCGCTCTGGTTTTCGTAACGGTACAGGATCTCGCTTCCAAACCGGCATGTCACCAGCATGAAGGAGAAATTGGCTCATTGCAGATGAAAGCTGCGTCCTCGCCGCCTTGGCCCAGGAAACCGTACGCATAATAGAGGATATCTGTAACCAGCCCACTCCTATAAAAGAAAACTTTCTGGTTCTTTATAATCCTGAAATATGGCTTCTCCCTTCCTCCCCCTCTGAAACATTCGCTATTAATGCCATTAGAAATATTAACAGTTAACTGGAATCTCTTGCTCTGTTCGTCTACGTACAGGAAATTGCAGCGTGCGCTTATGAGCATCGCAGGCCGTTTATTTATTTATTTTTAAATCATACACGGGGTGTCTAAAAAAATCCTGCCATATGACAAATGGCCTCCTTCCTCGCTGGTTTTCATTCGTTAATAAAGACTATTTGATTCCAGCAGGCTTTTCTTCTTCGTGGTAGTTCTTTCTTTTTTAAAGTAATCAAATTTGGCTTTAACTGCTGGTCCTCTGCCCTTAAAGCTTTTAAAGAAGAGGTTGGATGGCCATCTGTCATGGAAGCTTTAGCTGAGATTCCTGAACTGCAGGGGGTTGGACTAGATGACCCTCAGGATCCCTTCCAAATCTGCAATTCTAGGATTCTAAGAAAAATACAAAGCACTTTAGAGTGGGGCAACAGAGGCAGATTTCAGCTCCTCCTTTCGAACCTGAACCATTTCCCTGAAACCTTCCTCACAGCATCCAGCTGCTTCGCCAATGGCAGTGTGTAAAATCATGATGGTGATGAATGCATTTGCCAAGTGTTCTTTTCTTAAAAAGAAAAAGATGCATCTGTTGATAATCTAGAAGACTGGAGACTCTGCAGGAATCTTTAATGCAGAGTTTTCAGCATCTCGGCATACCGTATTTTTCGCTCTATAAGACACACCAGACCACAAGATGCACCTAGTTTTTGAAGGAAAACAAGAAAAAAAATATTCTGAATCTCAGAAGCCAGAAGAGCAAGAGGGATCGCTGCGCAATGAAAGCAGCAATGCCTCTTGCTGTTCTGGCTTCTGTGATAGCTGCGCAGCCTGCATCCGCTCCATAAGATGCACACACATTTCCCCTTACTTTTTAGGAGGGAAAAAGTGTGCCTTATAGAGCAAAAAAATATGGTATGTACTTTCTGAGTGTGATGATGCCTGAGCCACGGTTGTACAAATTCATAGGAGACAAGACTTCCAGTGGCTACTAGCCAGGATGGCTGTGTTTCTTGTGTTGCAGTTCGTGGTCCCTCCTTGATTCTTCAGAAAGGACCATCCCATCCCAGGAAGACTTCGTGCAACTTCAAGCCTTACGGGCTGTATTAGGGGCAGCCAATGTTCACAATAAGGGTGATATATCTTCTTGGTTTTCTGAACGCTAATCGATATATTGCAGCTGCATTCAGATTGCAATTTTGCAGCTATTATTTAGAACACGATGATTTGAAACATAATTATTGATAACAGATCAGTACCTTATAGATGTGGAACGGCAAGAATTGATGTGTGCGTCGCCTTCTACCAGCATTCCTCAAAACCCGTCACTCTCAAGATTTAGATCAGCCTCTGGACCAAAACAACTGGAAGGCCCCAGGTTGGGAAAGCCTGGTTTTGATCTTTCCTGACTTAGTCCTCCGAAAGCTTCCTCCATCACGTCAGCCACCTGGATGCAGACAAGGAGTTGCCCACCTGTGACCTGGAGATTAAGCTCGGGGGGGGGACGACCTAAATCTCTTCCAAATGAGATTTGTGAGCGAAAACAAGCAAATAACAATATTTCAAGTCAATAAGCCTGGAAGCCCCAAATGTCTCCTTCAGAGTCAGATTAATCTTCCTGCAGGCAATTAAACCAACAAATGTTCTGTCAGACGAGCCTTCCTAATCAGCTCAGACAAGCATCCGTCATACCCCACTTGACTCTGGAGCTGCGGAAGCTCAAAGCTGGCCCATAACACGCGATCCGTGATGGAGACGTCTTTCCCCCATAAGAACCCAAGCAGTGCATTGTGGAATGAGACCAAAGAGCCCATCTAGCCCTGTACCCTGTCCTCATGGTGGCCACCCAGGGGCCCCGATCGGAAGCCCCTAAGCAGAACCTGAGCACAGCAGCAGCACCTTCTCCAGCTCTGGTTCCCAGTCACCGGAAGTCACTGGAAGAAGATCAGAGGTGTAATAGTAATGTTGTTGTTGTTTAGTCATTTAGTCGTGTCCGCCTCTTGGTGACCCCCTGGACCAGAGCACGCCAGGCACTCCTGTCTTCCACTGCCTCCCGCAGTTTGGTCAAACTCATGCTGGTAGCTTTGAGAACACTGTCCCACCATCTCGTCCTCTATCGTCCCCTTCTCCTTGTGCCCTCCATCTTTCCCAACATCAGGGTCTTTTCCAGGGAGTCCTCTCTTCTCATGAGGTGGCCAAAGTCTTGGAGCCTCAGCTTCAGGATCTGTCCTTCCAGTGAGCACTCAGGGCTGATTTCCTTCAGAATGGATAGGTTTGATCTTCTTGCAGTCCATGGGACTCTTTTATTATTTGTACCCTGCCCATCTGGCTGGGTTTCCCCAGCCACTCTGGGCAGCTTCCAACAAAGATTAAAAATACATTAAACTGTCACACATTAAAAACTTCCCTGAACAGGGCTGCCTTCAGATGTCTTCTAAATGTCAGGTAGTTGTTTATCTCTTTGACATCTGGTGGGAGGGCGTTCCACAGGGCGGGCGCCACTACCAAGAAGGCCCTCTGCCTGGTTCCCTGTAGCTTAGCTTCTTGCAACGAGGGAACCACCAGAAGGCCCTCGGAGCTGGACCTCAGTGTCTGGGCAGAATGATGGGGGTAGAGACGCTCCTTCAGGTATCCTGGCCCGAGGCCGTTTAGGGCTTTAAAGGTCAGCACCAACACTTTGAATTGTGCTCGGAAACATACTAAGAGCCAATGTAGGTCTTTCAGGACCGGTGTTATATGGTCTCAGTGGCTGCTCTCAGTCACCAGTCTAGCTACCGCATTCTGGATTAGTTGCAGTTTCCGGGTCACCTTCAAAGGTAGCCCCACGTAGAGTGCATTGCAGTAGTCCAAGTGGGAGATAACTAGAGCATGCACCACTCTGGCGAGACAGTCCGTGGGCAGGGAGGGTCTCAGTCTGCGTACCAGATGAAGCTGGTAGACAGCTGCCCTGGACACAGAATTGACCTGCGCCTCCATGGACAGCTGTGAGTCCAAAATGACTCCCAGGCTGCGCACCTGGTCCTTCAGGGGCACAGTTACCCCATTCAGGACCAGGGAATCCCCCACACCAACCCGCCCCCTGTCTCCCAAGAACAGTACTTCTGTCTTGTCAGGATTCAGCCTCAATCCATTAGCCACCATCCATCCTCCAACCGCCTCCAGGCACTGACACAGGACCTTCACCGCCTTCACTGGTTCTGATTTGAAAGGTGGCTGCTGTGCCACAGGGCAGAAGGCAGGGCGCCCAGCGGGGGGGGGGGGGGACAGAGGCAATGAGACGCACCAAAGCTAACCAATTCAGGTTTTCTCTTTCCTGAATCTGCAAGGGCAGCATGGAGGCTATGGAGGAGAAAGGGAGGGCCACTCCTAGACTGGCCATGAACAGGTAAGTGAGGAGCTGGCAGAGGGCAGGTTGAAGATGGCAGGACAGTGCCCTCTTCTCCCCAATGACTTACTAAGAATACTTATACAGGAAACTCCCAATTTATGCAGAGTGTTTGATGACCGGGACATTCGCAGGGAAACCAAAATGCTTGTTTACATAGCTATTGTACTACCAACCTTACTGTATGCTTGTGAAACATGGACCACTTATAAACGCCATCTCCAACTCCTCCAAAGATTCCATCAACGGTGTCTCCGAAAAAATGTTCACATCACTTGGGAAGACAGGCGAACTAATACCAGTGTACCGGAAGAAGCAAAGATCACCAGTGTCGAAGCAAAGATTCTTCAACATCAACTTTGTTGGACTGGTCATGTTGTGTGGATGCCCGATGATCGTCTTCCAAAGCAACTACTCTATTCCGAACTTAAAAATAGAAAATGTAATGCTGGTGGTCAACAAAAGAGGTTTAAAGACTGTCTCAAGGCAAATCTTTAAAAAAAGTAGTATAAACACTAACAACTGGGAAACACTGGCCTGCGAGCGCTCCAGTTGGAGAACAGCTTTTACCAAAAGTGTCATGGGCTTTGAAGACACTCGAACTCAGGATGCAAGGGGAAAATGTGCTAAGAGGAAGGCATGCTTGGCAAACCCTCACTGTGATCATCTCCCGCCCAGAAACCAATGTCCCCACTGTGGAAGGACATGTGGATCCAGAATTGGCCTGCACTGATGATGGTCATTGTTTGGATGGGGGGCTTTTATCCATTTCTGCAGTCACACAATCAATCAATCAATCAATCAGTAGCTGAAATGGGTTCCACACAGTCACAAATACAAATTAACCGAAGAAGCCTCAAAAACAAAAATGCAAAATAAATAGCAAAAACTAAAGTGCCAAACTTAATCTGTTCCAGAAGTCCGTTTGACTTCCGAAATGTTCAAAAACCAAGGCACAGCTTTTGATTGGTGCAATAGCCGACAGCCGCATCCAATGTTCAGGTTCTGAAAAACGTTCAAAAATCAGAACACTTACTTCCGGGGTTTTGGTGTTTGAGAACCAAGGCGTTTGAGAACTAAGGTACCACTGTATTGTCTGATGGGTTCCAAGTGTCATTTTAATTGTGGCTTCATTGTGTTTTAATTTGATTATTTTATTACAAGAAAATGCGATGGGGACCAGCTGGCAGGGAGAAAGACGACAGATGCAAAAGAAAATAGAGGAAAGGAAAGGAGGGACTCTGAAATAATATTTAGAATAAATTATGTTTGTCATCAGCACCCTATAGTTTCTCTGTCATTAATAGTCCTTGATTACCTTTTTCACCCTATAGTTTCTCTGTCATTAATAGTCCTTGATTACCTTTTTCTTATTTCTCAATGGCTTACAAATGTAAATGTACAAATTACACTGTTCTGATGCTGGATTCATTCTTTAATTTATCGCTTTCAGAGCTATTTTCTTGAGTCAAGTTTGTTTGTATCTGTGGTTCTGAGTTGTCACAATGTAGTCAATTATTGGTAACGGCTATTGATTCTCATACAAATTCGTTAGCGTAGGTGCTCATGCATGTACTCATATATACAAATATTTTATGCTATGATTTTCCTTCGCCCTTATCGTTTCATTAGTAAGAATGTGTAAAAACAATTTCCATGCAATGTTCTTTCCTGTAGATTCTTTTTTTTAGCTCGAAGATTAGATCCCAGCATATATTTATATCTGTGTGTCACATACTCGTGCCTATAAGTTAGTTTTTTCTGGGAACCTATAGCTATAAATGGGACGTTGCATAAGGGCACAATCAATTAATGGTTGCTGTTTTGAATTTTATTGTGTGGTTATATTACTTAGTGCATGGGTAGGCAAACTAAGGCCCGGGGGCTGGATCCAGCCCAATCACCTTCTAAATCTAGCCCACGGACAGTCCAGAAATCAGTGTGGTTTTACATGAGTAGAATGTGTCATTTTATTTAAAATGCGTCTCTGGGTTATTTGTGGGGCATAGGAATTCGTTCAATATTTTTTTTTCAAAATATAGTCCGGCCCTTCATAAGGTCTGAGGGACAGTGGACCGGCCCCCTGCTGAAAAAGTTTGCTAACCCCGACTTAGTGGGTTGTGCAAACTGCTATTCTGAATAGTGCTTTCTATAAGAGGAAGGCACGCTTGGCAAATCCACACCGTGATCAACTCCCACCCGGAAACCAATGTCCCCACTGTGGAAGGAGGTGTGGATCCAGAATTAGCCTGCACGGATTATAATCATTGTTTGGGTGGGGGGGGTATCCATTTCTGCAGTCACACAATCAATCAATCGATAGTTGAACTGGGTTCCACACAGTCACAAATACAAATGAACCAAAGAAGCCTCAAAAACAAAAATAAATAGCAAAAACAAAAGCGCCAAACTTAATCTATTCCAGAAGTCCATTTGACTTCCAAAATGTTCAAAAACTAAGGCACAGTTTCTGATTGGTGCAGGCGCCCCAGAAACAATAGCCGACAGCTGCATCGGATGTTCAGCTTCCGAAAAACCGAAAAACGTTCATTGCCTTGCTTCACCCAGGGCCATACCTTAAAAGAGTGACTAGTGGGGTGCCACAGGGTTCTGTCTTGGGCCCGGTCTTATTCAACATCTTTATCAACGACTTGGATGATGGACTCAAGGGCATCCTGATCAAATTTGCAGATGACACCAAACTGGGAGGGGTGGCTAACACCCCAGAGGACAGGATCACACTTCAAAACGACCTTGACAGATTGGAGAACTGGGCCAAAACAAACAAGATGAATTTTAACAGGGAGAAATGTAAAGTATTGCACTTGGGCAAAAAAAAGGAGAGGCACAAATACAAGATGGGTGACACCTGGCTTGAGAGCAGTACATGTGAAAAGGATCTAGGAGTCTTGGTTGACCACAAACTTGACATGAGCCAACAGTGTGACGCGGCAGCTAAAAAAGCCAGTGCAATTCTGGGCTGCATCAATAGGAGTATAGCATCTAGATCAAGGGAAGTAATAGTGCCACTGTATTCTGCTCTGGTCAGACCTCACCTGGAGTACTGTGTCCAGTTCTGGGCACCACAGTTCAAGAAGGACACTGAGAAACTGGAACGTGTCCAGAGGAGGGCAACCAAAATGGTCAAAGGTCTGGAAATGATGCCTTATGAGGAACGGCTAAGGGAGCTGGGCATGTTTAGCCTGGAGAAGAGGAGGTTAAGGGGTGATATGATAGCCATGTTCAAATATATAAAAGGATGTCACATAGAGGAGGGAGAAAGGTTGTTTTCTGCTGCTCCAGAGAAGCGGACACGGAGCAATGGATCCAAACTGCAGGAAAGAAGATTCCACCTAAACATTAGGAAGAACTTCCTGACAGTAAGAGCTGTTTGGCAGTGGAATTTGCTGCCAAGGAGTGTGGTGGAGTCTCCTTCTTTGGAGGTCTTTAAGCAGAGGCTTGACAACCATATGTCAGGAGTGCTCTGATGGTGTTTCCTGCTTGGCAGAGGGTTGGACTCGATGGCCCTTGTGGTCTCTTCCAACTCTATGATTCTATGATTCTATTCTATGATTCTATGGGGGGGGGCTAGCCAGGTTTTTTACCCCAGGTGAAGCCTCCAAATTGGTGCCATTGAGGCTCCCAGCCTATTTGTGTCCAGAAGCCCAGAAGCAGCGCAGCTCGCCTGACCCATGCCATTCGGATGTAGACTGCGCCTGGATATGGAGTCTCTATCCAGTCGGCGTGACAAAAATAATTTGCAGCTCAGTGGCCAGTTCGCATGCACATAATTGAGCTCGCTCTTTTCCACCAGTCCCTTTTGGAAACACGCCCCCCCCCCCCCCCATTTTAAAAAAAAAATCCTATCGTAATTTGATTTCAAGTTTGTTTAAAGACAATTTTTAGTCCCCGACAAGTAAACATTTATATAAAGTGAGTGAAGGGTTTTCAGTTTAATCAAGGAGCGGCAACCAGTCGCTGCTGCCATAAATATTCAGTTATGGAAATGATGCGATTTAAGTAGGTTTTCTTGCCTGCCATAAATAAATGTTGTCGGGGATGAATACACCCTTTCAAACAACCCGTGAGAACTAAAGACTCGCTGATGTCTGATGACAACCCAGAAGCAAAACAAAAAAAACACATTTTTGCCGAAAGGCGTTACCCAGCTGCAAAGCCGCAGCAAACCGGGGACTTTCCAATTCTACTTTCTCAGTTTGTTATCCAGGCACATCAAGGCAACACATTTTGCGGGAGGGTGGGGCGAAGGCAGGCCTTTTGGACAATCCAGGAGAAGCTGGAATCAGAGAACCTGCTTCCAGCACCGCAAAGCTGGGTTCACATTTCAGGCTCTGGCAAGACTCCAGACTGGGCTACTACAATGCACTCTACATGGGGCTGCCCTTGGAGGCGATTCAGAAATGTCCACCAGTCCTTTCAGGGAGAGAGGAAAATGAGGGTGGGGATGAAAAGAAGATGATATGTTTTGATAATATGTTATGTTAAAATTCTCAATTAAAACTATTTTTTAAAAAGAAAGAAAGAAACGTCCACAAGTCCAAAATGCAGTGATCAGATCAATGGCTGGGGTTCCGTTTAGATCTTATATTATCCCTTTTTACCTGATTTTACCCGAGTTAGGATTGTATTGCTGGATCCTGCCTCAAACCTTATGCCGAAGGGCAGGTAAGATATGGTTACCAGATTTTTTTTCAATGAATCCGGGGACCCTTTCTTTTTTTGAAGCTGTGCGTTTAAAGGGGGAATGTAAAACTCTGCTAAGTTATAGAACTTTCTAGCGCAAGTTAGGAAGGATATTAATAAACAATATATCCTCTCCTGCCTCCCTGAACATTCCCACACTTATGATACTTTTAACTTCAGGTGCCGAGGATTGAATTTAGCACCTTCTGCCAGTCCTGCTGCTCATAATACACGCCTCCTGGAATCGTAAGGGTGGTTTGGTGGAGGCCTCATCGCAGAATGAAGTATCAAAATCAGAGGGAAAGGAAACTGAAAAAGTACATAGACGGATGAGGCATTGTGTTACACAAATTTTATGGTGCACACATAGTGGACACACGCTCCAGAAAACCAATCTATCACCCTTCAAAAATTAGGAAATATTCCCTGAGAAAAAGACACTTTATTTTAGTTCACAAAGCGATCCCAACGCCATCTTGGCCCTCTTAAACGACCCCAAATATTTTCTCTGCAGTAGAAGGAAGTATCTTGGGAAAACCTTTCCCAATAGTTCCTTTCACTTGCAAAATCGTTCAAACCCTGTAAATCGAGAGCCTTCTCACAAGAATAGGGGAGGTCTGGGACAATGGATGCAAGAACTCAGGAATTTCAAAAGAATAAGGCAATCAGCAAACATTATCAGGGATCTTGATAGGCAAGAAACAAGCCGCCCTTTGGCCAGGGAGGGCAGGGTATAAATAATTTTTATTATTATTATTATTATTTATTAGCCTTCAAGAGCCCAGACCTCCATGAATTATCTCATCCTCTTTTGAAGGCATCCAAGTTGCTGGCCATCACTCCTTCATGTGGGAGAGAGTTCCACAGTTTAACTTTGAACTACGTGGGAAAAAATACTTTCTTTTTATTTAATGCGCCTCCCTCAACCATGTCCTCCAACCCCCACGTGAACCCTCCTTCCTTGGAGGTTTTTAAGCATAGGTTGGTTGGCCATTTGTCATGGATGCTTGAGCTGAGATTCCTGCATTGCGGGGGGTGGACTAGATGACCCTCGGGGTCCCTTCCAACACTAAAGTTCTAAGATTCCCTAAACTACAAAGCCCCGAACCTTGAATCCTTTCCTCCTAGCAGAGTTGCTCCAGCGCCTTGATCATTATGGCTCCCTTAACTGAACCTGAAGCTGCCCATTTGCAGCCCCAAAGAAGGGCAGCATCCATATACTTAATAATAATAATAATAATAATTATTATTATTATTATTATTATTATTATTATTATTATTATTATTATTTATTTATTTATATCCCGCCCTCCCCAGCTGAAGCCGGGCTCAGAGCAGCTAACAACAGTAAAAGTAACACAGTTTACATAAAATCACAATCAATTAATTGAAATGCATTCTAAAATCAATTCATTCTAAAATCAATTCAAAATCAAATTAATGGCAACCATTGGGCCAGAGTTCTATGTGGATTACCCAAGGAGGGGGTCAGACTGTGCCTTGCCCAAAGGCCTTGGCCTTTTAAGCCCCCCTTTTAAGCCCCCTCCCTGCTCAAATGCTGAAGCCAAGAAGCATCCTCAGCCGTGTGGCAAGTCTGCCACCTACCTTCAGAAATCCGGCACAAGGATCAAAGCAAAAAACTCTCCCTCTTGAGATGATCTCATTTAATTTCAGTTCAACATATGCGTCCGTGGGATTATTAACCCAGCATGCGGCGGCTGCAGAATATTTATTGCCACAGATAATAGATGTCTCCTTTTCGTCTGTTTTAAATTAAAATAGTGATTTGACCATTAGCCCACTGTTTGTACTACCCTGCACGGAATATTGATTCGGCTGTTGAAAGCGATTCACAAAAGCGCAGAGCGTGCGAGATCCCAGGGCCAAGCAGTGTTTAAGATGCTGCGGGGGGGGCGGATGTTTGTACCTCCCAGAACTACTCCTAGGCTTTATTGATCGGGGGGGGGGGCAAGAGGGGCCAGGTAAGGGACATCACCTTGCCAACAAAGGTCCATAAAGTTAAAGCTATGGTTTTCCGCCTGGCCTTTGGTTGAAGTCAATTTGATTCCCTCCCCCTCTTTCTTTTTCCTTTCTCCTCCTGTGATGAGGCTACATTTTAATTGTTTTAATTTTTTAATGTTGTATTTTAATCTTGTTTTTAAGTTGCATTCATTTGTTTTTATTATTGGTTGTTAGCCGCCCTGAGCCTGGCCTTGGCTGGGGAGGGAGGGGTATAAATAAAAATATTATTATTATTATTATTATTATTTAGCTAATGGGGCCTCCCGCTGCTGCCATGCAGCCACCACACGATTTCTGTTCTCATCCTGAAGCAAAGTTCTTAACCCAAGGTACTATTTCTGGGTTAGCAGAGTCTGTAACCTGAAGCATCTGTAACGCAAGGTACCACTGTACTTAAATGCAGCACTGTTTGGAATACAGTGGTACCTCGGGTTACATACGCTTTAGGTTACAGACTCCGCTAACCCAGAAATAATACCTTGGGTTAAGAATTGGCTTCAGGATGAGAACAGAAATCGTGCACCAGCAGCGCAGCAGCAGCGGGAGGTCCCATAAGCAAAAGTGGTACCTCAGGTTAAGAACAGTTTCAGGTTAAGAACGGACCTCCGGAATGAATTAAGTTCTTAACCCAAGGTACTACTGTATAAGCTGAACAACCTAGCAGTCTGAAAGCATGAAGTGCAAGTAGATAAATAGGTACCACTCCGGCGGGAAGGTAAACGGCGTTTCCGTGCGCTGCTCTAGTTCGCCAGAAGCGGCTTAGTCATGCTGGCCACATGACCCAGAAGCTGTACGCCGGCTCCCTCGGCCAGTAAAGCAAGATGAGCGCCACAACCCCAGAGTCGGCCACGACTGGACCGAATGGTCAAGGGTCCCTTTACCTAGACAAGCTCTAGCTTAGGGCCCCACTCTCTTGGGGGCCCCGGAAAAATAAAAATGAAAAAAAAACCTGGATGTACATTTCCAAAATATAAAATAAAACCTACATCCAGCAACAGTGTTTTGTGTTGTGTAGGCTCCTCTGATATACCGTAAGTCATGGGCCCCGCCTGCTCACCTGCTCCCTAAAATATCACTGATTTGCTCCTTTCTATATATAGGGTGTCTACATTCTGCATGGACTGGTTGTGTGGCAACATGTGCAAATGGCTTGAGATACCTATTAGGTCCATAAATTACCATATAGCATATATTCAACACAAAAAACAGTGACAATTGGTTGTTGTCAAATGGCAGCTGGACATAGAAAGGGCCCCATTACCTTCAGGAGCTTAGGGTCTCATCAAATCCTAAATCCGACCCTGATTCCAAAGCATTACTGCCTTGAACTGTGCAGAGCCATCATGGCCATAAGTCATTGGTAGCCCTCTCCTCCTCTGCAAATTTGTCTAATCCTCTTTTAAAACCCTCTAGCTTGGTGGCCATCACTGCCTCATGTGGAAGAGAGTTCCATAGTTTAACTGCGCTCATTTGCCTGCACAAAGCAGAGCTTAGACTTTATCCATATTTTTTTACTGAGCGTTCCTTTAGAGTTCTTTCGTGGGGAACTTATTCTGCAATGTAAATTCATCTTGATTCGGTTGTGGGGTGTTTATACATTGAAGAACCATTAATCATCCTTCCACCACCACCCCACTTTTGAATGCCCTTCCCATCACTTCACTGCCTGGTCCTTTTCTAAAGTGGATTTGTTAAGCAAGGGCAGGCATCCCCAAACTCGGCCCTCCAGATGTTTTGGGACTACAATTCCCATCATCCCTGGGAGCTGTAGTCCCAAAACATCTGGAGGGCCGAGTTTAGGAATGCCTGCGTGAAATATACTCGGAGTCAAGTGTGGATTTCATGCTCTTTATTCAGCTCATAGTGGTGAGGAGGAATGGAAGTTCCCCCAGAATGTCTGCTTTATATACATTATTTACACAATGGGCCCCATGTGATTGGCTAATTCTGGGATTCTCCTGTAGACCAACCAGGTTGCGGATTCACTTCCACCTGGAGCTGGATTGGGTGGCTCCTGTGGACCAATCAGACTCCTGCATTCTGGATCCTATTGTTCTAGGACCAATCAGACTGCTGGATTCTGAATCCTATTGTTCTAGGACCAATCAGACTTCTGCATTTTGGATCCTATTGTTCTAGGACCAATCAGACTCCTGCATTCTGGATCC
>JAXCMG010000059.1:2800223-2819718 GCA_034642415.1 Podarcis siculus
CATTCTGAATCCTATTGTTCTAGGACCAATCAGACTGCTGCATTCTGGAGACTATTGTTCTAGGACCAATCAGACTGCTGCATTCTGGATCCCATTCATCTCAGTACATGACACTGCACAAGGGCAACAAAGAGAGTTCATCTACTACAACTGCACAATGCTCCATTTCAGATGCCCTTAAATTGCTCCCACAAAATCCTGGCAGTCTCTGGGACTCCAGTCTGCACCACGAAGACCAGGGCCCTGCAAGGGTGATGATCAGGAGTGATGGGACTTGTAGTCCCAAACATCTGGAAACCAGTTTAGAGACAGCTTCAATGGACCGTATCTGGGAATCGGAATATACATTGTGGAGGGATCACGTTTTTCCCCATTTCTAAATAAAGCTGAGCTTGCTCATCTACCCTGTGATTCCACTTCTAGAAGGGCTTATCTGTTTCTGCGGCTAAAAAATCCTAAAAGCATCTTTCTTCCCACCTTCCTACGCCGGAGAGCCTGTCCGTGTGCGCTGCTGGGCTGACCCCTGCTGGCGGCTGGGGGAAGTGCGCGCAGCCCTAGCAGCACTTCCCGGCTCTGGCCAGGAGGAGGCGGTGGCGCAGCGCAGGAGCCCATTGGGCTCAGTCCGGTCAGTGGAGAAGTTCTTTGCAGAAATGCAGCCAAGGCTTGCGAGTCGCCGCCCAACTCCTTTTCCCGGACAACACTTCTCGCAACCCGCTCCCTCCCCGAGATCTCCGGGCCAGCGGGGCCCGTCGCTTTTCCTGCGGGCTGAGCAATCCCTGCAAGCGGCCAGGGACCCTCTGTCTGATCCGGGGGGCAAAAGAATGGGGGGGGGTGGACGGGTAGTTCCCTTGATGGAATCTATTATTCTGCCCTTGTGGAATAAAAGCATTCAGCATTGTTCTTTCTGCAGCGTCTCTCTCCGAATTGCACTTCTCATTATTATTATTTTGTTGCATTCAATTCAGCCAAAGAGTCTGGGTTTGGCTGTGTTGCCCCGGCGAGGCTGCAGCGCCTCTCTCTCTCCGAATTGCCCTTATTAATATTATTATTATTTTGTTGCATTAAAATTCAGCAAAAGAGTTGCCCCGGCGAGGCTGCAGCGCCTCTCTCTCTCTCTCTCTCTCTCCCCATTGCCCTTAATATTATTATTATTATTATTATTATTATTATTATTATTCTTTTATTGCCTCCATCAGCAGCAGCAAAAGAGATTAGTCTACGTCCCAATCCCAAAGAAGGGCAGTGCCAAAGAATGCTCCAACTACCGCACAATTGCACTCATTTCACACGCTAGCAAGGTTATGCTTAAAATTCTACAGGGAAGGCTCAAGCAGTATGTGGACGGAGAACTCCCAGAAGTGCAAGCTGGATTTAGAAGGGGCAGAGGAACCAGAGACCAAATTGCAAACATGCGCTGGATTATGGAGAAAGCTAGAGAGTTCCAGAAAGACATCTACTTCTGCTTCATTGACTATGCAAAAGCCTTTGACTGTGTCGACCACAGCAAACTATGGCAAGTTCTTAAAGAAATGGGAGTGCCTGATCACCTCATCTGTCTCCTGAGAAAGGAGAAGGGGACGACAGAGAACGAGATGGTTGGACAGTGTTCTGGAAGCTACCAGCATGAGTTTGACCAAACTGCGGGAGGCAGTGGAAGACAGGAGGGCCTGGCGTGCTCTGGTCCAGGGGGTCATGAAGAGGCGGACCCCACTAAACGACTAAACAACAAACAAGACTAGAGCAAGAGCAATTCTCCCTGTCCGTGTGCAGCTTTTGCGCCTCCGGAGCGCCGGTGCATTTATATTTCGCATTTATGCTTCACAGGGTGCAAAAGAAGGGCTTTGCACCATTATGCAATATGCATGTGTGCTTGAGCCAAAGGTCTTTTGCCTCACCATCTCCACTACTGACTCCCTGTTGCTACTCAGCTTCAAAAATAAAAAGTGTCCCTGGATTCATTGACAAAAATCTGGTAACCATACCTTAAATTGCTCCCACAAAATCCTGGCAGTCTCTGGAGGCAGCAAGGGACTCCAGGCTGCACCACGAAGACCAGGGCCCTGCAAGGGTGATGATCAGGGATGATGGGACTTGTAGTCCCAAACATCTGGAAACCAGTTTAGGGGCAGCTTCAATGGACCGTATCTGGGAATCGGAATATACATTGTGGTGGATCACGTTTTCCCCCATTTCTAAATAAAGCTGAGCTTGTTCATTTCCCCTGTGATTCCACTTCTAGAAGGGCTTATCTGTTTCCGCAGCTAAAAAATCCTAAAAGCATCTTTCTTCCCACCTTCCTACGCCGGAGAGCCTGTCCGTGTGCGCTGCTGCCCTGACCCCTGCTGGCGGCTGGGGGAAGTGCGCGCAGCCCGAGCGGCACTTCCCGGCTCTGGCCAGGAGGAGGCGGTGGCGCAGCGCAGGAGCCCATTGGGCTCAGTCCGGTCAGTGGAGAAGTTCTTTGCAGAAATGCAGCCAAGGCTTGCAAACTGCCGCGCAAAATCCCTTTCCCGGACAACACTCCCCGCAACCAGCTCCCTCCCCGAGATCTCCGGGCCAGCGGAGCCCGTCGCTTTTCCTGCGGGCCGAGGAGTTCCTGCAAGCGGCCAGGGACCCTGTCTGATCCGGGGGGCAAAGGCAGGGGGCGAGGTCCCTTGATGGAATCTAATGTTTTGCCCTTGTGGAATAAAGGCATTTAATATTGTTCTCTCTGCAGCGCCCCTCTCCGAATTGCACTTCTTCTTATTATTCTGATTATTATTAAATAGACCCACGCTTCTTATGATTAATAAAAATAATTCGGGCAGCAGAAGAGTCTGGGTTTCGCTGTGTTGCCCCGGCGAGGCTGCAGCGCCTCTCTCTCCCCCCCAATTGCCCTTATTATTAATCATTCTTCTTCTTCTTTCATTGCCTCCATCAGCAGCAAAAGAGTCTGGGTTTGGCTGTGTTGCCCCGGCTCTCTCTCCCCATTGCCCTTATTTTTAATATTATTATTAGTAGTAGTAGTATTCCAATTAGCAAAAGAGTCTGGGTTTCGCTGTGTTGCCCAGGTAAGGCTGCAGCGGCTATTCACAGGCGCGGTCCCACTACTGATCGGCACGGGAGTTTTGACCTGCTCCGTCTCCGACCTGGGCCGGTTCACCCCTCCTTGGGCAACCTGGCGCGCCTCGGCTCCCCGGGGCTCGCCATATTGATGCCGAACTTAGTGCGGACACCCGATCGGCATAGCCCACAGCAGCCCCGAACTCCTGAGCTCAAGCGATCCGCCAGACTCAGCCTCCACGAGTAGCTGGACTACAGGCACGCGCCACCGCGCCCGGCTGGGAAAAGGAGCGACCAGAAAGGATCTTGGAGAGGAGAGGCGCCCTGACGTCAGCGCGGGGGGCGGGGCCAGGGCGGGGCGTCAGCGGAGAGGGGCGGGGCTGGCGGGGACGCAGGAAGACGCGGCGTCAGGGGAGAGGGGGGCGGAGCCCGGGCCGGCGCGGGGCACGACGGGAGAGTCTCTTCCTCCGGGCGCGCGTGCGCAGTGGGGCGCGGCCTTTCCCTCCTCGCCCGGCGCCGAGCAAGATGGGGCACCAGCAGCTCTACTGGAGCCACCCGAGGAAGTTCGGCCAGGGATCCCGATCCTGGTGGGTGGCGGGCGGGCGGGGGGGAGTGGAGTGGGGGGGAGCAGGATTAGGAGGGGGCGGGGGAAGGGGGGAGCAGGATTAGGGGGAAGGAGCCACGCCGCCATGAGGCGCCTCAGGGAGGGAAAGAGAGGGAGGAAAGGGCAGCCAAGCCCCCGGGGGGTCTGAGGGGGCGCTTCCTCTGACGGGAGGGGGGAGTATGGGGGTCCCCGTCCCCCCTGACCCATAGGCCTCTCTTCTCTCCCCCGTGGGAGGGGGACGGAGGGGTGCCTCCTCCGAGGGGAAGAGAAGGGATTAAAGGGAGTGTGGGGGGGTTCCTCCTGCCTCCTCATCTGACCCCCAGGCCTCTCTCTCTCCCGCGTGGGAGGGGAGCACTTCCTCTGAGGGGAGCGGGGAGTATAGAGAGGGGGTCCCCTGACCCACAGGCCTCTCTCCTTCTCTCCCCATTCCCCACCATGGGAGGGGGCTGAGGGGGCACTTGCTCCGAGGGGGGAGGGAAAGAGGGGTCCCCGTCCCTCCTGACCCCCAGGCCTCTCTCTCCCCCAGCCGCGTCTGCTCCAACCGCCACGGCCTGATCCGCAAGTACGGGCTCAACATGTGCCGCCAGTGCTTCCGCCAGTACGCCAAGGACATCGGCTTCATCAAGGTGAGATGGGGGGCCAGGGAGGATGGGGGGCTCTGGGACGGGGGGGGGCTTCTCTAGGGAGAGAGGCCGGCGAGGGCTGTCAGCCCTGCTCCTTGCGCTTCCCTGAGTATAAAAGGCAGGCAGAAGGGAGGAGGAGCTAGTTGCTCCTTCCCAAGAGGAGAGCTGCCCCAGAGTACAAAAAGGGGCCTCTTGGGTGCTGGCAGCCACCGGCCCAGAGGAAGAAGCCACGGTTTGGGGGGACTCCAAGAGGAAGTCACACTAAAGGTCTTCGCTCTTCTCTCTCCCACTTTTCAGCTGGATTAAACATCTGTCCACCTGCAGAGATGGCCTGAAGAGGACGGCAAACATGGAAGCTGCTTCGGCCGGATGAGACCCTCTTGCCGCACATAAGATGCTTTTGTGTACAGAAAAATAAAAAATAGGGACTTGTTTGCCCAGATTCTCAAACTCTGATGTGATGCGCATGATTTCGCATAGTTCTATAGTCAGAGCAAATAGCGCTTGGGAAGAAGGAGATGGCAGGGGTTGGATCCAGCACCCAAAAGGGGCCTTGTCATATCCATGGTATGAGTTAGGGGCCTCACTGAAGAGGAGTCTTAGTTACAGAGAGACTCCTCCGTTTCCTGACTCTTTTGTACCCTGTTGCTTTCATAACAACATAAAAGAGTCCTGCATCTGGTTAGTGGCAGCATCCCTATCCTTACAGTGGCCAACCTGGCACCTATGGGAATCCTTTAAGCAGGACCTTCCTGCAGTTTCCAGCAAATTGAGTTCAGAAGCATGGTGTCTCCGGCCCTCCTTTGTCCTCGCTTCCTCTTGGGTTCTTCAGCAGGAGAGTTGCAATGCAGCATGGATGTCACCTCAGCAAGTGTGGCAGAAGTTTATAAAATGTCAGGTTGGGTGCAGGACATACGTTTCAAAGGTCTGGTTTTCTCCAGGCAGGGGTGGAAGTTGTCTCCTTCTAGTCAACTTCACACTCCCATCTAAATGAAGGTTTAAATTCCCAAGTTTTGTGGTTTATATTTTATTTCTCTTTTGGAAAATACTTGCTGCCAATTTTACAAAGCAGATTTGTTCTATGATCCACAGGGGTTTGTTGTGGGTGTTTTTACATCAAGAGAGGTTGGAATCACTTGTCACTATAGATAACATTCGCCACGTGGGACTGCCATTTTGTGTGGCAAAGTTTCTTGACTGGCATGATTTCATCCTTCCTTTTTCAACCTTGTACCCCTCAGTTCCCAAAGGGTAGCCTGAGCATGCATGCCAGTTGACCATAGACCCACAGTGCTCAAGGCATCTACCAGCCTCAGCCTGCGAAGGGAGCTAGAATTATAGGCCAGAGCTGCCTTTGCCCAGCTGGTTTATATCCTCCAGACATAAGTTTGAAACTTGTTAAGGTGATCTATGCAACAGCCAGTAGATGGCAGGAGAGAGAGAGATTATGCCTGCTATTAAATGTATGTACATCTAGAATTTTTAAGCTGTGGAGTTGTAGCGATGAGATTTGCTGAAGCTCAAGGCAGCTAGGAAGCCATTTTCTCTAATGCAAGCTTGGGGGGAGTCTGTAACAAGGAAAATTTTGCAGGTGCTAAAATGAATGGGTAAAGCAACTGTAAAACAGGCAATGAAACGCCAGTTGAACCACTTCAATTCTAAGTCTGAATGTCATACCAGACTGCGTTGGAGGACCTCACCAGGGCAATCTCACCACAGATCGGTGGGAGTCTTCTCAAATACACATGTTGAATGGGGAAAAGCTGAAGTTCCTGGGTTCAAGTCCTGCCCTCCGAGTAGGCTGAGGAAGGACCCTGCCTGAAACTCTGGAGAGCTGCTTTCCACCAGTCTGCACTAGAGAGATCAATAAGTGGTTTTCAACCTGTGTGCCGCGAAGGATGGTCAGGGGTGCCGCAGGCAACACTGGCCTCTGTCCCTCTTTGCTTCCCTCCCTCCCCTGATGCCCTCTTGCATCTCCGCCTCCCGAAGGTTTGCATGGCTGTTTGTTGCAGCAGCCCTGATTACAAGCTCTGCAGGTGAAAGCTGCCTCTGGGGCTGGCCAGGGGGTGCTTCCCAGGCCCCTGTGGGGCAGTGTGAGGAGGTGCCACTCTTTGGGGTGGGGGGGGGGGGACAGCTCAAAGACCAGTGGCAGAAGCTGTGGTTGCCCAGAGGAGCAAGGAGAGGGGAGGAAGTTGAGGGAATACTCTGCAAGAGAGGGTGTTCAAAAAAGAGTGAGAGGCTGCCAGCTCTGCAGGCAATGGGGTGACCTAATAGGGTTCCTGAGCCCCACAGGGGTGCCGCAGAAAGAATGGAGTAGGTCAAGGGAGCCATGGACTCGAAAAGGTTGAAAACCTGAATTATCTGATTCAGTATAAGACAGCTTTCTATGTTCCTGCTAAATCTGTGGGAGGGAGGTAATTGCTTTGTTTTTGTTTGATAATGTGTTTTGCTTTTGTGAGCTGCCCTGGGATCTTTGGGGTGCTTTTGAGAGCCAGTGTGGCTTAATGGTTGGAGAGTCAGACTGGGACTTGGGAGACCAAGGTTCAAATCCCCCACTCAGCTTTGAACTTCACTAGGTGATCTCAGGGGCCGGTCATTGCTTTCTCTCAGCTCACCCTACCTCGCAGGGTCGTTGTGCAGAATGAATAGGAGAGAGAGCCATGCACACTGCCTAGAGCTTCTTGGAGGAAAAGGAGGGATATAAATGCAATAAATAAATAGGTGGATGATGGTTTGCTGCTGGGGGGGGGGGGGCGCGGCTTCAGTCTCCTAAGCTCTTTCTCTGATATCCAACACTTAAATTCAGCTTCTGAAAATAGTGCTCAACTCACTTCCTCTTTTAACATCTTCAGTCTGTGTCTGGCCAAGTAAAAATAGCTCCCTGTGCCAACTTTATGAACCACCTAGAAATAAATGCCTTTATCAGCTCCAAGCCATCCTTACACCCTCCTCTTGCTGGGACCAGAGGTGGATTTAAAGGCAGAGCATCAAGTCAAGATAGCATCCAGGGGCTTCCCAAAAGCCATTGATGGAATATGCCAAGGAAGGGTGGTGAAGCAGCTGCAGACATGTGCAGGACTAGCCCATGATCAGGCAGGGGAGAAGAGCAGAGAAGTCTGGCTTCTGGATCCATCCTCTTCTGACAGTAGTCAGACACTCCAACAGAAAGAAGCCCACAAGCAGGACCGGAACAGCAGCAAATCTCTCCTGGCTCCTGATTCCTCTCTGCAACTCGCATTCATGAGCTCCTGCCTCTTGTTTCTGTGTGGATGTGATACTGTGCGATACCAGCCGTGCTAAAAATTACTGGGTGATACCCAATTAAGCCACCCCTTCATTTCATTTCCACAGGCCCCATTTTGAGCATGATTAATGTCCGTAGAGTTGGGACCCCAGAGAGTCATCTAGTCCAGCCCCCTGCAATGCAGGAATCCTACATTGCCTTTGCTGTTGGGCGCAAGGCAATAAATTATGTCCATCATTTAAATGCCCTGCTGTCTCCCAAAGTTGCACGCAATAATTTTTTAAGAGGAAAGTATCGTTAAGATATTTGAAGCAATAAACAGAGCGTCATAATACGAAACAGCAGGAGATCAGAGCAAAGGGTTGAGAACAGCAGGAAAAATCCTCGCAGGCCAAAGAGGACTCTGCAAGCTTGCAAGGTTTTTAGCCGGGGCAATCAGAATAAAATGCACTTTTTGACTATTGATTCAAAACCCTAAAATGTATTTTATATAACTGACTTTTAAGTTTCCATTCTTTGCATATCGTATTGTTGTTTTATTGCTATGGCCGGTGGCTGACGCAAATAAAGATTCATTCATTCATTCATTCACAAAGCGCAGCCAGGGAGACGTCTCCGATCTCTCCATTCTTCTCCATGGGAAGATTTCACTTCCGTTCCGGGGCGAAGGAAGGAAACGAGCCCGGAAGTTCAGCCTCAGACAAAAAGAAATATATACAGTGAATTCTGCGGTGACTCTAACCTTTTCCTATCTCTATGCGGAGCCGTGGACGGGGAAGGTTTGCTACTAAATAGCGCAGCAGCAGAGAAAGAGCCGGACCGGGGAGGAAGGGGGGGGCACGGGCAGAGGTGAGATGCAGGAGATGCATTGCAAAGGGGGGCGGGGGGAGGACAGAGGGTGGCCAGGTCCTTGCAAGACCCCCCCCCCCGCCCACCATTCAGCCCTTCTTGCAACACCCACCCCAATGTAAGCTGCCAGCTGTGCAGCATCAGTGAGTTTGTCTGGGGAGGGGGCGCTTTGGAAGGATAGGGGAGGGATCTAGGCCCTTGGGAACCCCATTGGGGTGGGAAGGGAGGGGGGCAGAGACGGGCTGTTTCTGTATCTAGTTAGCCCTGGCTATGGAGATGCCTGGGGAGGGGGGTTATTGGGTTCTTGTTTCTATTTTTATTATGTATTTTATATTTTTCTACTGTGATCTTATCTTGTGAACCATCCTAAGACCTACGGATATGGGGCGGTAAAGAAATGTAAATAGATTAAATAAGGTCAGGGCAGAGGAGGTGTGTGTGTGTGTTTTAGAGAGGCATTTCCATGGAGAGGGGCAGGTTTTGGGGGGGGGCCTGACGCATGCATCTCATGCCATTCTCATCTCCTTTTCTCTTCTTTGATCCTGAGGCCCCTCCTGAACCTGACGATCCCAAGATGACGAATCTGGGTTTGGGAAATGGTTTACTTTCGAATTCATTCTGAGTGCTCAAACAGCAGAAAAGAGACTGTAGTTAGGTAAAGTTCTGGCTGCATTTACAAAATAAATAGGCTGGGTTTTTTAAAAATCCTTCGGAAACCCACTAAAACAGGCACAATGTCCATGTTATTTGCTGTATGGCCAGTTTAGAAATAAAAGGCGAAGGGTCTTCTGGAGGCGGACACCTCCTTTGTTCCAATTCTGCCTTTCCTCTTCCTTGACAGGAGCTCAGCGCAGCTGTCCAGATTGCTGTCGTTTATTCCTGAGCTGCTGGAGTTATTGGCGAAGATGAAGATGGAGGAAGACGCCGCGACAGGATGCGCCCCAGAGGAGGCAGGAAGAGACCAGGACCAGGACGCTGTAGACTGCAACCCCAAGATGGAGGACAGAAGGCAGCCCCCGGAAGCTATGAGATCCATTCAGAAAGCAACTCCGCAGCCGGTGAAAGAGGAGCCGGAAGAGGGTTTCTCCCACCAGTGGGAATCCCAGTGGCAGGACTTCCTGAGGACGGTGGATCCCCCTTGCCAGGGCCCGGAAGCCCAGCCTGAGGAGCCCACGCCGTGGGGCGACACAAAGGCCTTCCTGGCCTCTTTTGAGCAAGTGGCCACCGCCTGCCGCTGGCCCCGGGAGGAGTGGGTGGCGCGGCTCTTGCCGGCCCTCTGAGGAGAAGCCGCGTTGGCCTTTGGCTTGCTGGAGGGCAGTGACCGGGAGGACTACGGGAAGGTGAAGGCGGCCCTCTTGCGCAGAGATGCCCTCGGCCGGGAGAGGCGGCGGCAGCACTTCCGGCACTTTGGCTATGGGGAGGCCAAGGGGCCCCGGGCCGTTCATGGGCGGCTCCAGGAGCTGTGCCACCAGTGGCTGGCCGTCGAGAGCCACTCCAAGGAGCAGATCCTGGAGCTCCTGATCCTGGAGCAGTTCCTGACCGTCCTGCCGCCCGAGATCCAGGGCTGGGTGAGGGAACGGGGCCCCGAGACCTGCTCCCAGGCAGTGGCCCTGGCCGAAGACTTTTTGCTCAGGCAGCAGGAGGCCGAGAGAGACGGAAGCCAGGTGATTTCTCCGCAAAGTTCCTCTGCGGTGGGACTTAAGGATCTGGGTCCAAAAAGTGTACCCTCCAGGTCTAGTTTATGGGTACAGCTGTGCCCACAGCCTGGCCTGACCCTCACAGTTGCCCCACAGAGTAAATAACAGGACACCCGAAATCTAGATGCTCAAGTTTGCATTGCATTCCTATTTTCCCTTTTCCGATAGATAGGAAAGCCTTATTGGTTAATAATGAGAATGATAATTTTATTATTTGTATCCTGCCTATTTGACCGGCTTGCCCCAGCCTCTCTGGGTGGCTTCAAACATATATGAAGACATAATAAAACATCAAAGACTAAAAACTTTCCAATGCAGGGCAGCCGTCAGATTTTCTTCTAAAGGTTATATAGTTACTCATCTCCTTGACACCTGATGGGAGGGCATTCCACAGGGTGGGTGCCACTACCAAGAAGGCCGTCTGTAAGTAATTATTGCACCTTTTCCTCCCAGGAGCTCCAGGCAGCGTACATGGCTCTGCTCCTCATTAATCCCCACACCAACCCCCTTGCGAGGCAGATCAGGCTGAGAGGCAGAGACTGGCCCCTCAAGGTCACCCAGGGAGTTTCCTGGCTGAGTGGGGATTTGAACCCTGGTCGCTGAGGTCATAGTCTGACACTCTAACCACTACACCACCCTGGCTTTCTGATAAGCCATGGTCGCCAACCTTTTTGGGACCGGTAGGCACATTTTGAATGTTGAGAAAGTGCTGTGGGCTTCCACGGGGAATGTGGTGTGGCATAATGCAAAATTAGAACGAATATAAAGGTAAAGAGACCCCTGACCATTAGGTCCAGTCGTGACCGACTCTGAGGTTGAAGCGCTCATCTTGCTTTATTGGCCAAGGGAGCCAGCATACAGCTTCCGGGTCATGTGGCCAGCATGACTAAGCCGCTTCTGGCAAACCAGAGCAGTGCACGGAAACGCCGTTTACCTTCCTGCCGGAGCGGTACCTATTTATCTACTTGCACTTTGATGTGCTTTGGAACTGCTAGGTTGGCAGGAGCAGGGATCGAGCAACGGGAGCTCACCCCGTCGTGGGGATTCGAACCACCAACCTTCTGATTGGCAAGTCCTAGGCTCTGTGGTTTAGACTACAGCTCCACCCGCATTCCAGAAAGAATATAGTCGTTGCTCCTTCTCTCACCCAAAGTCACCCAGGTTTTGCTGGTCCTGACCGTGGGCATCACACAATATTGATTTCACCCACACACACATGCAGCATGTGAAGACTGCTAACAAGCATTAGCCTCTCTCACAAACACTCATGCATATCTTGTACCTCTGTCTCTCTCGCACACTCCTCCCTCTCTCTGCCCAAGTGCATCTCTCTCAGTCGCACCCACAGAGCAGGCTGGAGAAACCCATCACCCCATTGAATCTCCTACAGATTCACAGGGGTTGCCAACCCGGGAGGCCTCTGCATTAGCTAGAAGATGCATCCACTGAGGGTCCTGCTCTTCCCTCTGTGGCCTCCCCCTGGCCAGTTGCCCCAGGCAGAAAACCTCCAGGAGCTCCTTCGCTCTGTCCTGCTGGAGCTCCCCTACGGCTGGGGGGCCGGTTGCTGTGGGTGGGCGACAATCAGACTCCGAATTCATGGAGACAGGCAGCCTGTCTCTGAGCCCCCAGTGCGGCTATGGGGCTGCTGAGACTGGGATAGTGAAGTGGGCCTTGGGATCTAGGGGGTCCCTGTTCTGAAAGGCTTCCTTGCTGCTCTTGCAGGTGGCCTTTGAGGTGGTGGCTGTGAATTTCTCCGAGGTAGAAACTGCTCCTGATGGTGGGGAGCAGGAGGGGCCCCTGTGCGCTGAAACAAAGCAGGAGGAGGAGGAGGAGGAGGACCAGGAAGCCAGCAAGTTGGGTAAGAGGGGGGTGCCTTGCGCCCGAGTTCCTGCTGGTCTGAGCTCCTCTTTTCTCTTCAGAAAAGCTCAGGAGATGCTCTTGCCATTAGAATATCCAGGCTCTTTGGGGTTTCTAAGGGTGGGCGGTGGGGACAGGGCCCTGAAAAAACACTCTCTCGATGCAATTTGTATTTCTCTCTGGTGGCTCCCATTGTTATCCTCACCAATGCATTAATTGCTGGTGCAATAATAATAATAATAATAATAATAATAATAATAATAATAATAATAATAATTTATTTATACCCCGCCCATCTGGCTTGGCTTCCCCAGCCACTCTGGGCGGCTTCCAACAAAATATTAAAATACCGTAATGCATCAAACATTAAAAGCTTCCCTAAACAGGGCTGCCTTCAAAACTGCAAACAGATCTATTCAAAACAAAGCAAGCGCAATACAAAGAAGGAGGCGTTCTGGCAGAGATCCGTTCATTCATTCACTGGGAAAGCCTGCAGGAACAAATATATCTTCAATTGTTTCAGGAATGTGCAGATAGTTGGTGCCTGTCGTATCTCAGCAGGAAAGCTGCTCCGCAGAACAGGAGCAGCCATACTTGAAGCCCTGCTCTGAGTAACTGGGGGGCGGGTAACTTAATTGCAAGATGGTACATTACTCAGACGTACTGCGGCAAACTACATTAAACCAAACGTCCAGCAGTTATTTAGGTAAAAAACCTAAAGATTGCTTGAGCCTCTCTCGACTCCCTTCTGTGAGCTTGCTAATGCTGTTCCCCCTACTGAATGGGTCATGTTACTGTTTGTTCGCTTATTAAATTTGTATATCACTCCCTACCAAGGAGCTCAAAGTGGCATATGCTGTTATCTTCTCCCCCATTTAATCCCCACAACCATGTGAGCTGGGTTTAGGCTGAGAGTAAATGACTGGCCCAATATCACCCAGTGAGCTTCATGGCCCAGTGGGGTGGAAAATTTGAACCCCGGTCTCCCAGGTCCTTTGCCCCATCACGCTAACCACTACACCACACTGCCTCCCCCTAATGTTCTGATTCTCCACCCTTTATATTTCCCCTGCTTTAAAACTCTTGTTTCTTTTCTCTAGCGCAGGGAAAGAGTCATTTGGGATTCTCTCATTTCTTACGCAGGCAAAGAATGGATGGCCGCACACGAGAGGGAGACGTTCACAGCGGAAGATTCGGGCCGAGCAGGGGTGTCCCTGTGGAAGGCGGAAGAGGTGGTTCCCCAGTGCCGCTTCCAGGAAAATGCGGCCGCCAGTCAGGAGAGGCCTGAGGGCCAGCTGAGGACCGACCCCGGAGGGGATGGAGATGGATCTGTACCTTTGGGGGGAGATTACACAGCCCTCATTGTGACCACCGTCCAGGCAGGAGTGGACACAGGGAAGAAGCGGAATGCCTGCCGAGCTTACGGGAAAAGCTTTGGCCCGGCTTCCAGCGTGCTCAAGAGCCGCCGAGCAGGAGCCAAAGCTCACAAATGCCAGGTCTGTGGGAAGTTCTTCCTTTCCGGCTCCAAGCTCATCATCCACCAGAGGACCCACACGGGGGAGAAGCCCTACGAATGCTCGTCTTGTGGGAAGACGTTCAGGTCCAGCTCCGTCCTGTACCGTCACCAGAGGATCCACACGGGAGAGAAGCCTCACAAGTGCTCCATCTGCGGGAGGAGGTTCGGCAGCAACTCCAACCTCAATCGCCACCAGAGGATCCACACCGGGGAGAAGCCGTACGAGTGCGCGGAATGCGGGAAGAGCTTCATTCAGAGGGCCAACTTGAATAAGCACCACAAAATCCACCAGGGGGACGGGAAAAGCCGGGAGGGCTTCAGCACCAGCTGAAAGCGCAAAGTGGGTGTAGCATGTGTGCACACAGGAGGAAACCGCTTAAGAGACCGGATCACGCAGAGACACTTTTCAGAGGAATATTTCAGAAAAGGACACAGAAATTCTTGTGTTGCAGCGGGTTGGGCTGGATGACCCTAAGGGTCCCTTCCTACAATTCTGATTCCACGAATTCCAGAAATCCCAGAGGACTTTTTGGAACTGTTCTGGGTGCATTGATGAGGTGTAAGATACCGTGGGGTGAGGGGGGCACTGCTGTGATTGCGCTGGCTGCTCCCCAGCATTCGCTCACAGATGCTGAGCGCTTGGGAACGACCCTGGCAAGAGTGCTGTTGCCTTTTCCATGAAGACATCTGGTTGCACAGGCTCCCTATGAAGTGAGGCCTCGCTCTGAGTGCAAGGCAAGATTGTGGACTGTATTGTATGTTATGTGAAAAAAGGAGACCAATGTAAACACAAAATAATTTCAGTTGCATTCCTTCTTCTTTAAAAACTCCCCTTGCTTTTTCTTTCTTTTTTTAAATACTGCCTTTCCTCAAAATCTCAGCCGAGGTAGCTTATAGTTTAAACATGTCCCTTTCATGTTGAGCTGAGAGAATCACACCAATAACATGAAGAGAGGAACAGGCAAAGCCAGCAGTCAGTGCAATTGCAGTGGAGCAAATTCAATGTTTTCATCAGTTAGGCTGAGAAAGGGCCTTCGCTCAGTGAGAAAGCAGGTACTCGGCATGTAGAAGGAGCCAAGTTCAGTCCCCAAGGGCATCTCCAGGGAGGGCTGGAGAAGACCCTCTCTGAAATCATGGGGGGAGATGATACTGAACTAGTATCTGACTCTACCAGGCAGCTTTCTGGATGTGAAGTTGAGCGTTCTGTTGACAGGGATCTCCCAAGGTTGTTTGGAGAGGCAGAAGGTTGTGCATTTATTTTTTAAAGTTTGGGTGGTGTCCAACCAATTGATTCTCAGAGTATCCATCCCATTGAAATTAATGGACTTAAGTAGGTCCATTAATTTCTATGGGATGTATTCAGCATAATGCTAAGGAGATCGCTCACTCCAATAGAAGCATTTCTGTTTGCCTGATGGAATGATCTCTCCTCCCCACCACCACCCCAGCCAGTTTTTGGGGTGGGGGCAGGAGGAAAGTCCCATTGCACTCTCTGATGGGAGTGGACTTCCCAGGGGGTACCTGGGGGGCCAGAGCTCAAGAGGGTGATGGATTAGATCTAGAACCTTAAGTCACTAGGTGGACTGTGGGTTGCCTCCTACAAAGCAGCTGATTCTTCTCCAGAAGGGGCATTTTCATCAGTCCAGCACAAACTGAGTGATCCCATCTCTGGAGCAAAGGCACCAACAAAGCCCAGGTAAATGAACCCGGAATGGAACCACTGACCATTTTATTTTAATGGGAATTAGCTGAAATGACTGGTTTATGTATTTGTTTTCTCCAAAGAAGGACTCCAAATTCCCCAAACTTGACCAGCTCCCATACCTGGAAGAAGAGGATGTTGCAATTGTCTGTGGCCTGGACAATGGAGAGAAATTTTCAGGTAACTCTTTCAATGTGCGTTTGGATCCTTTGATGATCTGAGAATGGTCAGGCTTCCGCAGAGAGGTTAATGAATCCTCCATTATGATACATGCAAAATAAGGCTGCTAACGTGGACATAGCCAGGAATTTAAAAAACCAAGTTATCTGCAACGCCATTGGTCAGTTAAGTATTTTATTTACTTGATGGGGGGGGCAGCTACCCCCTCCTGGCTATGTCCATGACCCATGGCACCCTGAGATGCATGTACAGGCTAGTTAAGAGTCTGGTGAGTCACTGGGTACAAGAGTTAGGAGCAATCCTTTTAAAGGAGAATCCAAGGGCAAGAGGACGGATAGACAGATCCGCAGCTTGCTGCCTAGAAGAGCATCATTTGGGAAATGCTGTGAATCGCCCCCTTTTGATGGCAGAAATGCTCAGGCCAAGACACATAATTTAGAAGTGAACTGATTGAGTGTTTCTTTCCCCTTTGGGCTCTGACTGGGTTTCTCTCTTTATTCCAGCAGGTGGCGAAGGGAAAATCAGAAATGAGGGGAAACCAGATAGCATCTCATTGGAAAGAGGCAAGCCCGAGGAAATAAAGGGAATTTTTGCTTCCAAGGCAGAACACTGAAGCAAAGGGCAAACTAGATGAGAAAGAGGATACCACAAGTGGGGATCATGAATGCTGTTGTGCTCAGGTGCTGCTTGCAGGCTTCCCACTGAGGAATCTCATTGCGAGAACAGGATGCTGGACTAGATGGGGCCCCTGGTCAGATCCAGCAGGGCTTGTTTTTTTATATTGATTTGGGTTTAGATGAATTTAGGGATGAACTTTTTTGTTTATCAGTAGTTAAGGTTGTGTTTCCAAGCTTTCTTACTTGTAAATTAGGAGCGTTGGATGCTGTTCTAAAAATAAGCATCCTATTATCTAGTAACTGATTAGGTTGTGTATGTTTTCCTCTTCTATATTCCCAGCTATAAACTAGAATAAACACACTTTCATTCTAAATTACAAAGAGAACAATTTCTTTAAAGTGAGATCTATAGCAGTATTCATCTACAAATTGAACACATATTTGAGCATTTATATTTGGACTATCTCGCTTGCTCCTGCTCATTCCAACTTAAAGTGGGTTTCCAAAAGCAGTCTACTTTTCTGGGCCATTCTATACAAGATCGTTTTTGGAACAGTAGATGCCAGGAACATAACCAGGAATATTCCACGTGCAGAGAATGTTTTCTACAGATCCGTTTTAATGCGAGCCATGTGATACTCTATATAGCTAAGCCATGTAGCTTGGGAACGTTGTCAAAAGAGCCCAGTAAAGTCCTGCTGCCAAAGCAGGGGTCTGCTCTGCTTAAGCAGTTGTAAGATATAACCCATATGGCATAAAAAACAAACAATGAGTGTGGGTTTGGTCATAACAATAAAAAGAACTTTATACATGTGGGGGAGTATATTATTTGGAAGATGTATCTGAAGAAGTGCGCATGCACACGAAAGCTCATAGCAATAACAAACTTAGTTGGTCTCTAAGGTGCTACTGGAATGAATTTTTTAATTTTATTTGGAAGATGGTTGTTGATATAATCCAGCTGGTTTTGCATTTTTCACCATGTAAAAATACGCAAAGTATGTTTATTCCTATCTTTCCTGTATCATTTCAATTTTAGTATGTCTGCTGCAAAAGGGAGCACTCTTTATTATTTATTATAAATGGGCATCTAATGGAAGGCTTACTTTTGAAAAATATTGGATGCCATCACAGAAAACCATTTTTAAAAAGTGGCTCCTAGAAGGAAAACATGAAATTGGTCAGGCTATGTGTCCTAAAAACAAATTCAAAGGGGTGAAGCATGGAGAATGATAATCAATTGTTTTAATTGTAGAGAACATAAATCAAACCATGAATTAAGCTTTGAAAGAAACCCCATTTGCTTTCAAAATTAACAGTGTACGTGGAGATCCAATGTCTTTATGATCCTGTCTGCTAATGAGTAATATTTCTGTATGGATCTAATTTGTGCAAATAATTTCAACAAAAACAGGAAAAATTAAGTACAGATTCGTGAACAAATCCTTGCTCATACCATGGATATGGGCCATAAGATGACAAGGCAGATGACAAGGCCCCTTTTGGGTGCTGGATCCAACCCCTGCCATCTTCTCCTTCCAAGCACTATTTGCTCTGACTATAGAACTATGCGAAATCATGCGAATCACATCAGAGTTTGAGAATCTGGGTCAACAAGTCCCTATTTTTTATTTTTCTGTACACAAAAGCATCTTATGTGCGGCAAGAGGGTCTCATTCGGCCAAAGCAGCTTCCATGTTTGCCGTCCTCTTCAGGCCATCTCTGCAGGTGGACAGATGTTTAATCCAGCTGAAAAGTGGGAGAGGGAAGAGCAAAGACGTTTAGTGTGACTTCCTCTTGGAGTCCCCCCAAACCGTGGCTTCTTCCTCTGGGCCTGTGACTGCCAGGACCCAGAGGCCCCTTTTTGTACTCTGGGGCAGCTCTCCTCTTGGGAAGGAGCAACCAGCTCCTCCTCCCTTCTGCGCACATTTTAGGCTCAGGGAAGCGCAAGGAGCAGGGCTGATGGCCCTCGCTGGCCTCTCTCCCTAGAGAAGGCCCCCCCGTCCCAGAGCCCCCCATCCTACCTTGATGAAGCCGATGTCCTTGGCGTACTGGCGGAAGCACTGGCGGCACATGTTGAGCCCATACTTGCGGATCAGGCCGTGGCGGTTGGAGCAGACGCGGCTGGGGGAGAGGAAGAGGCCTGGGGGTCAGCTGGAGGGCGGGAGGGACGGGGACCCCCCTCTCTATACTCCCCCCCTCCCGTAAGAGGAAGCACCCCCTCCCACGGGGGAGAGAGAGAGAGACCTGTGGGTCAGGGGGGACGGGGACCCCCCCTATACTCCCCCTTCCCCTACGAGGAAGCGTCCCCTCAGACCCCCCCCCCGGCTTGGCTGCCCTCTCTCTCCTCCCCCCCCACATTCCCTCTCTTTCCCTCCCTGAGGCGCCTCATGGCGGCGGAGCTCCCTCCCTCACACGTGGCTGGGGGGGGAGGAAGAGGGGGGTCAGGAGGAACCCCCCCACTCCCTATATTCCCCGCTCTTCCCCTCAGAGGAAGCGCCCCCTCAGACGCTTCAGGGGGGCCTTCCTCTCCCTCCCTGAGGCGCCTCATGGCGGCGTTGCTCCCTCCCCCTTCCCCCGCCCCCTCCTAACCCTGCTCCCCCCCCCGCTCCCTCCCTCTCCCTCCCGCCTCCCACCCACCAGGATCGGGATCCCTGGCCGAACTTCCTCGGGTGGCTCCAGTAGAGCTGCTGGTGCCCCATCTTGCTCGGCGCCGGGCGAGGAGGGAAAGGCCGCGCCCCACTGCGCACGCGCGCCCGGAGGAAGAGACTCTCCCGTCGTGCCCCGCGCCGGCCCGGGCTCCGCCCCCCTCTCCCCTGACGCCGCGTCTTCCTGCGTCCCCGCCAGCCCCGCCCCTCTCCGCTGACGCCCCGCCCTGGCCCCGCCCCCCGCGCTGACGTCAGGGCGCCTCTCCTCTCCAAGATCCTTTCTGGTCGCTCCTTTTCCCAGCCGGGCGCGGTGGCGCGTGCCTGTAGTCCAGCTACTCGTGGAGGCTGAGTCTGGCGGATCGCTTGAGCTCAGGAGTTCGGGGCTGCTGTGGGCTATGCCGATCGGGTGTCCGCACTAAGTTCGGCATCAATATGGCGAGCCCCGGGGAGCCGAGGCGCGCCAGGTTGCCCAAGGAGGGGTGAACCGGCCCAGGTCGGAGACGGAGCAGGTCAAAACTCCCGTGCCGATCAGTAGTGGGACCGCGCCTGTGAATAGCCGCTGCAGCCTTACCTGGGCAACACAGCGAAACCCAGACTCTTTTGCTGCTGCTGATGGAGGCCATGAAAAAAGAATAATAATAATTATAATAATAATAATAATATTAAGGGCAATTCGGAGAGAGAGAGAGAGGCGCTGCAGCCTCGCCGGGGCAACACAGCGAAACCCAGACTCTTTTGCTGAACTCGAAGAAGAAGAATTATTATTATTATTAGGGCAACGGGGAGAGAGAGAGAGAGAGGCGCTGCAGCCTCGCCGGGGCAACACAGCCAAACCCAGACTCTTTTGCTGATGATGATGGAGGCAATGAAAAAATAATAATAATAATAATAATAATAATAATAATAATAATAATAATAA
>JAXCMG010000059.1:2824038-2920126 GCA_034642415.1 Podarcis siculus
ATTATTATTATTATTATTATTATTATTATTATTATTATTATTATTATTAATTTTTATTCCGCCTCCCACCTGTTATTAAATTATAAGAAGAGGCCTGTGTTTGGATCAGCCCAATGGCTCAACTGGTCCAGAAAACCTCTTCTCACTGTGGCCAACCCACAAGCTTTGGGGAGCAGAACCGAGCTATCTGTTCGGTCAGTTAGTTAAGTATTTTTATTTATTTACTTGAATTGGGGGGGGCAGCTGCCTCCTGACCCCCCCTTGGCAACGCCCATGTGACTTTCAGATTTAGGTATCCAAACACAATTAGATTGATGAAGTTAAGAGTTGGACGCTATACCACCATCTGCGGCTAGAGGGCGATAACTGGCTTTTATAGCCTGCCCGGAAGATACTGTAGTAGAGACAGCAGAAGACCATAGAGTTGCTTTCTACCCTTTCTCCATCTCTATGGAATTAGACGTCGCTTATCTCACGGGCGGGTTCGCACTGGGGGTCCTGAGGGAAGATGTGGCGTCTACCTAATTCGCCTGCTGCACTTGGATTTCTGAGGGCGGGGGGGGCGAGAATAGAGAAGCGAAGTTCGCGCAACAACTCTAGGGAAAAGAAACGGATCTGGGGGCAGGGGGCAGCTGCCGCTTAGAGATTGGGAGACGGGGATTCATCAGGCAGGCAGCGCTGTGGACAGCCGCGCCGTTGCGTAAGTATGGAAGCGACCGGATGAGGAAGGCCCGCTTTGTGGCGGTTGGATTCCTTTCCCGGCGCCGCGATGCGCGCGCAGGAGGCGGGAAAGGCGCTCGGTCGCCTTGGCGGTTTTTTGGCGGCGCCTGAGGCGGCGGCGGCGTCCGGGCGGAGATGCGGCTGCCGTGCGAGGTGTCGGTGGCGAGCCGCCTGCTCCCCTCGGCGGGGCTGCCAGGGCCGGGCCGCGCCGCCAGGGCTGTGGTGGCCCTCGGGAAGCCGCCCGGAGGAGGGGGAGTCTGGCTCCAGGTCAGCACCGCCCGGCACCGCCCGGGGGCCAAGTACCAGGTCAGGCAAGCAGGCAGGCCGCGCCCCGGCCCTGCTCTCTCTCTCTCCTCGCAGGGAGAGCCGAGCCCTCGGGGCCTCCTCGGTGGTGGCTCCTCGCTCCTGGGAAGCTTTCCCGCCCCACGGGAGGGTCGCCTTACCCCGTTTTTTTTAAAAAAGTATTTTAAATATTATTAGTACTACAGTGGTACCTCAGGTTACATACGCTTCAGGTTACATACGCTTCAGGTTACATACGCTTCAGGTTACAGACTCCTCTAACCCAGAAATAGTACCTCGGGTTAAGAACTTTGCTTCAGGATGAGAACAGAAATCGCGTGGCGGCAGTGGGAGGCCCCATTAGCTAAAGTAGTGCTTCAGGTTAAGAACAGTTTCAGGTTAAGAACGGACCTCCAGAACAAATTAAGTACTTAACCCGAGGTACCACTGTACTGAGGTCCAGCACCGAGGGCCTTCTGGCGGTTCCCTGACTGCGAGAAGTGAGGTTACAGGGAACCAGGCAGAGGGCCTTCTCGGTGGTGGCACCCGCCCTGTGGAACACCCTCCCTTCAGATGTGAAGGAAATAAGCAGCTATCCTATCTTTAAAAGACATCTGAAGGCAGCCCTGTTGAGGGAAGTTTTTAATATCTAATGCTGTATTGTTTTTAACATTTGATTGGGAGCCGCCCAGAGTGGCTGGGGAGACTCAGCCAGACGGGTGGGGTATAAATAATAGATTATTATTATTATTATTATTATTATTATTATTATTATGTGGGGGTGGGACCCCATTTCATATCCAGCGCCCTTTCTTCCCGTGCAAAGAAGGGAAATCAATCTAATTTTGCCTGGGATACCTAAATATGAAAGTCACATGGGCGTTGCCAGGGGGGGGGTGTCAGGGGGCAGCTAACTGACCAAGCAGATAGATCGGTTCTGTTCTTCTCAGTATAAATGGCAGGAGGGGAGAGGGCTCTTGTGTTCAAATCCTGCATGTGGGATGGCCACAGTGAGAAGAGGTTTGGGGGGGGCATTGCATATCCAGCGCCCTTTCTTCCCGTGCAAAGAAGGGAAGCAAGTGAAAGAAGGAAATAAAAGAGAGCAAGGAATCGCCTCTCTCCCCTCATAAGTCAAGCTGCCTTTCTAATCAGGCCTTTGTCTCTTCACTGTCTTATGGTCTTTAAGTCTTTTAGAGGGGGTTTTTTTGGGGGGGGAGCTTTTAATGTATTTTCCTCCCTCCCCCTATTGAGTTTTAACATATGTATGTTTTGTCTTTTTGGGAAGTCACTTTGACTAATGAATTTAATAGTGTTTATTTTTATTCATTAAAATTCTATACTGCCCTTCATCGCAGGATCACATGGCGGCTTACAGTATAAAAACACAAAAATGCCTAACGTAGTAGCAGACAAAAGCAGTAACACCCCCCTACATGCATGTGCACGCACACACAGTTGAAAAGGCTTTAATTAGGTTAACTAGGTTTAATTATTTCCCTTTTCTTCCCTCCCCCTCCCCTTTCATGAAGATTACCCGCTCTGAGACCCCACAGCTAATTCTCCCCTGGCCTCCTTGCCAGCCCAAGTTGGTCTAATTCAGCCAGCTAGCCCTGGTGACCGTCTAATGCTTATTAGATGGATTTCCCCCAAATTGATTCTTGAACTTTGAATTTTATTGTTATTCATATTTTTATACTGTATTTTATGCTGCTTCTACAATTAAGTGTTTTAAAATTTGTTGTTAGCCGCCCTGAGCCTGGTTTTCTGAAACGGGAAGGGCGGGGTTTAAATTAAAAATTATTACTTTATTATTATTATTATTATTATTATTATTATTATTAAGGCCTGGGAGAAGAGGAATGTTTTTGCCTGGTGCCTAAAGATATGTAAAAAGGGGCCAGGTCAGAGTCCCTGGGCAGAGCATTCCTCAAGCAAGGAGCCACCACAGAAAAATACTGTTCTTGTGTTGCCGCCCTCCAAACCTCTCATGAAGGAGGCGCATGAAGAAGGGCCTTCAGATCGTGATTGCAGGGTCTGGGTCCATTCCCATGGGGAGAGGCAGTCCTTGAGCTTTTGCGGTCCTAATAATAATAGTAATTACTATTATTTATTATTTATACCCCGCCCATCTGGCTGAGTTTCCCCAGCCACTCTGGGCGGCTCCCAATCAAGTGTTAAAAACAATACAGCGTTAAATATTAAAAGCTTCCCTAAACAGGGCTGCCTTCAGATGTCTTTTAAAGATTGGATAGCTGCTTATTTCCTTCACATCTGGTGGGAGGGCATTCCACAGGGCGGGCGCCACCACCGAGAAGGCCCTCTGCCTGGTTCCATGTAACTTGGCTTCTCGCAGTAAGGGAACTGCCAGAAGACCTTCGGAGCTGGACCTCAGTGTCCAGGCTGAACGATGGGGGTGGAGACACTCCTTCAGTTATTCTGGACCGAGGCCGTTTAGGGCTTTCAAGTCAGCACCAACACTTTGAATTGTGCTCGGAAACATACTGGGAGCCAATGCAGATCTCTCAGGACCAGTGATATGTGGTCCCGGCGGATAATAGCTTGGATTCTTTCAAAGAGGATTGGGCAAAGGCATAGAGGAGAGGGTATTAATAGATACTAGCCACGATGGCTGTGCTCTGCCCTCCACAGATGGAGATGGCATGCTTCCGAATACCAGTTGCTGGAGACTGCAAGAGGGAAGACTGGTATTGTGCTTGGGTCTTAACTTCCTCTGCTGAGCATCTGATTGGCCACTGTGAGAGGAGGATTTTGGGCTAGATGGGCCACTGGACTGATGATCCAGGAAGCTCTTCTTAAGTTCTTATGAGCCTCTTGCCCAGAACTGCCAGCAGACCCTCCTCATGTAATGAGGACCAAGACGAGGGTGCCGTTCATTTATTTTGGCTGTCAACAAGCATCCTCAGAAGAGCCTGGCTACCTCACCATGGCCAAGCAGATGTCTATGGGAAGCCTGCAAGCAGGACCTAGGGAATAATAGAGGCCAACTCCCATCGTGCCCTGCCTGTAAGCTTCAATAATAATAATTTAAAATTTACACCCCGCCCATCTGGCTGATTTTCCCCAGCCACTCTGGGCAGCTCCCAATCAAATGTTAAAAACAGTACAGCATTAAATATTAAAAACTTCCCTAAACAGGGCTGCCTTCAGATGTCTTTTAAAGATAGGATAGCTGCTTATTTCCTTCACATCTGAAGGGAGGGTGTTCCACAGGGCGGGCGCCACTACCGAGAAGGCCCTCTGTCTGGTTCCCTGGAACCTCACTTCTCTCAATGAGGGAACCGCCAGAAGGCCCTCGGCGCTGGATTTCAGTGTCTAGGCTGGACGATGGGGATGGAGACGCTCCTTCAGGTATACAGGTATTCTAAGGGCATAGCTGTCAACTTTTCCCTTTTCTTGCGAGGAATCCTATTCGGAATAAGGGAATTTCCCTTTAAAAAGGGGAAACGTTGACAGCTATGTCTAAGGGTCACCTGGTTGGCACCTGAGGGAGAAAGCTGCAGTGAGGGCTGCTGGAGCATTGGAGAATGTACTCTTTAGTAGTTACTTGGATTTATCTGTAGCTCTGATCAGAACATGCTGGTCCCTTAAGAGGCAGAGAACAGAAGCAAAGAGCGACATGGCAACAGCCACGTTAGCAAAGCTGGAGGACGTGCCCAAGAAAAGGGGCAGCAAAAATTGATCAGGCTTGAAGTCCCCAGATACTCAAGGTGAAGTACTTCCTGGAGCTGAAGAACTAGATTAGGACACTGAAATCGGATACTAATTCCACTAATGAATTGGCAATTACTTGGCCACTGTGTAAAATGCTTTAAAAATTACAGATAATATGCTGTTAAAAGCAGAAGCCTTTCCAAAGCTGCTTTTGTCAAATATTAGCTTTGTATATGATTATTCGGAGGCCTCCGTCTTCCTGCTCTGAACTTCTTCTTTCAGTCCTTATCACCTTGGTCCTGGTTTAAAAAGCCATGGGGCAGATCTGGGATATTGCAGTGGTGAATAGGGAACAGTGGAGGGTTAAGGAGCCCTTTGCTCCAGGGGAGTGGGAAGCTGTGTCACCAATATTTTAAGAAGAGCTTTGCTGAATCAGGCTCAGCTTTCAGACACTGGCCAATCACAGGGGGCTTTATAAAATGAACAAATTGTGAATCCCTGCATTTTTAAAGCCGGAATATCTGGTTGGCAATTTGAACATGAAGCCTGTTTTTGGGTTCTCAGCAGGGAATGTTTACTCACAGGCTCATGGCTCTATTGTGCTCTTTTCCTTTTGAAAACAGCTGAGAGAGAACATAGAACAGCTCTTTACTAAGTTCGTGGAGGAAGGAAAAGCCACCGTGCGGCTGAAGGAGCCAGCCGTGGACATCCGTCTCAGCAAGGTATGGCGTCAGGCCAGGGGCAGCAGCAGATGGGCTTCTAACTGCGTGTTCTCACTTGCCAAATTAGGATGGTGTCAAGGTAGCCCTTCTTGGATGACAGGAAAAGACATGCACCCTCCCCAACCTCGAACCTGTCTCTGCTGAAATGATTAAATTTGGGGTTGATTCACAGGAGTTTGGATGCAGCAGGAAGCTCGTTAGCTTCTCCTTTGATCTTCCAAGGTTAAGAAATGGCGGTTGGGAGCTTTGTGACGTCTTGGCCATCGCACAGTGAAGAAATAAAAATGCATTGTAATGTGTGTGCTTCATTGATTTTTAAGCAGCGGTTGGATGGCCATCTGTCATGTATGATCTAGTTGAGATTCTGGCATCGCAGGGGCTTGGATTAGAAGACCCTTGAGGTCCCTTCCAAGTCTACAATTCTATGATTCTACTTGTTTATGTTATGTAGATATCATATGATATATATATCTTTTTATTAAATAAATAAATAGCAGTTTCTGGGGACCAGGAGTGGGGAGAGTGCTGTTCCTCTCGGGTCCTGCTTGCGGGTTTCCCACAGGCATCTAGTTAGCCACTGTGAGAACAGGATGCTGGACTAGATGGGCCATTGGGGCTTATGGTCCCCATATATATTTCATTTCTTAAGCTAGTGAACAGATTGGGAGGGATACCTTGCAACTTATAAAATACCTTTCATCAATGTTGATGCTGGCTGCCAAGTTTTACATTTGCATCATTTTAGAAATGAGGTAAATAAGAGATTTTCCTCATTGTTTTGAGAATGATTTTTAATTTTAAGCTTTGTGCTTCAGAACAATGCAGGGTTCGGTTTGTAGGATCAGATTATTCAGGAAGGTTGTACAGTGTGACAAATGCTGAAGCTTTCTTCTGCTGTCTCAATAGATAGTCCTGTTCTTACAGGCCCCGCTTAATATTAGAGCAGTATTTCCCCAGCCTCCCTCAATGCCCCTGTCAACAGTGTGGTTTGTTAATTGTGGCAGAGACAATGCTAGACAAAAATGCATTGTGCTTTCTTCCCCATTCGCTTTCCAAAGGCAGCCACCTGATCCTTTCCCATGTGTTGGTGTCATGGTTCAGAAAGTGCCAGCGCATTGACAAAAGCGTTGTATCTGCAAATGCTTATTATCTTGGTGTCCTATTTGGCTGCAGGCAAATGTCGGCCACCTGAAGACTTTCCTCTCTGCAATGAAGCTGGCTGACCGAGGCACCAGCGAGGAAAGCTTACCGCTGTCCACCTTGGCCCCACCGAAAGCTTCTGAAGTTGAGAAGCCAAAGACAAAGATGACCATAACATCCAGGAAGGATTACCCTTTCACCCAGAGCTTCCCGTACACTCTGGAGCAACTCCAGGCCTCTTACTGCAAATTACCCCGCATTGATATGCGCATACTTTGCCTGAAGAGCCTCCGGAAACTGGACTTGAGCCACAACCTTATCAAGAAGCTGCCCGTCACAATTGGGGATCTCGTGTCCCTCCAGGAGCTCAGTCTACAGGGCAATCTCCTGGAGTCCTTTGGCGCGGCCCTCTGTAATTCCACCCTTCGAAAGTCGCTCCAGTCTCTGGATCTCAGCCAGAACAAAATCAAAGCGCTTCCAGCCCAGTTCTGCCAGTTGCGGGAGCTCATTCACTTGAAGTTGGACGACAACGATCTGATCAGGCTGCCGTTCAAGATCGGTCAACTGAGCCAGCTCCGCTTCTTGTCCGTGGCTCGGAACAAGCTCCCTTTTCTACCCAACAGCTTTGGAAAACTCTCCCTCGAGAGCCTGGATTTATTTGGCAATCCTTTTGAGCAGCCCAACCCCCTTGCTCCTGACATACAGCTAAAAATACCACTGACTTTGTGGGAACATTCAGCTAGAGCAACGATCAATTACAGGTAAAGGGGTTTTTTTTGGGGGGGGGGAGTTTCTGAATCCCAGAAGCGGTGCATCCCTTTCCTTCCTATTGTTTCTTACAGTCAATAATCATATCGACGCTTTAGGACTTTTCAGTTATAAAGTCCTAAAGTGCTGAGATTATTGTTGAGTGTAAGAAACAATTGTAACGTGAAGGAAAAGTAGGTAAAGCTCATGGAAGAATTTCAGAAAGGCCTTAGGATGATGTGCTGATGTGCATTTGTGGGGCTTCCTATACGAATACAGTATTTAATGACTTGCAGAAGATCCCGGATTCAGTCCCTGACGGTTCCAGGTAGGGTTGGGAAAGAGGCCTGGCTGGCATGGAAGCCTTGGAAGTCTCTGCAAGTCAGGGTAGACCTGAGCAGTTAAGTTCTCAAACTGTGGGCCACAGGTCCCCTCCACTCCTCCACCCACATGGCCCATAGAAAGCTTTGGGATCTCTGTTCCGCAGCCCAGGACTTTCATAATACAGTGTTTTGGCAAGGATGCTGATGCTGAAGAGGAACCAAGTGCATTAAGTGATCCTCTGAGACCTTCATGCAATCTTCCAGAGGTTTCCCACAAGGGGGAAAAAGGGCAACTTATTGTGTTGACAGTATTCAGCTAGATAGACCAGACATCTGACTCACCATGGCCCGGTAAAGGTAAAGGTAAAGGCACCCCTGCCCGTACGGGCCAGTCTTGACAGACTCTAGTGTTGTGCGCTCATCTCACTCTAGAGGCCGGGAGCCAGCGCTGTCCGCAGACACTTCCGGGTCACGTGGGAAGCGTGACGAAGCTGCTCTGGCGAGCCTGCACCAGCGCAGCACACGGAACGCCGTTTACCTTCCTGCTAGAAAGCGGTACCTATTTATCCACTTGCACTTAGGGGTGCTTTGAAACTGCTAGGTGGGCAGGTGCTGGGACCGAACGACAGGAACACACCCCGCCATGGGGATTCGAACCGCCGACCATGCGATCGGCAAGTCCTAGGCGCTGAGGTTTTACCCACAGCGCCACCCGCGTCCCAATACCATGGCCCTATATTTACACAGAAATCAGAATGAATCTGTTACGGGTTTTCAGTTAAGTTGTTGAGTTGGGTGTTTGGTAATTGGAATTGCCAAGCTCATTAGGCACTTGTAGCTATTGGGAGAAATTTCTCTTCAATCCCAAAATCAGTTTAGGTCTTAACCCTCTTGGCAGTGGCTGGAGGAACATTGCCGTAGATCCAGATCTTGTTTTTGTTTCTGCGCGAGAGGTTAAGCCACTATCCAGTATCACCCAGTGGGTTCTGTGGCTGAATTGAGTTGGCCTGCCTCTCCAGCAACCAGTTCCCCTTCACTGCAGTGTAGTGGGATTGTGCAAGTTCACTGACACATGTTTGTGCAACAAGAACCTCCGGTATCTCACACCCTCAGTCACTGTCATCTAAGGCAGATGTTTACAGTTCTGTTGCATAATAGCAACAGAATTAACTTTGTGGCATGAGCAAGGCTATTGGTGTTTGGAAGAGAATTTGGCTTCCCAAGGTGTCAAGGCCAGAATTCAAGCAATGACACCATTGGATGTGCATGCGTGAGGAGATTGGCCATGTGTCTTTCAAAAATAGCCAAAGTCCATGACAACACACTTCTTTAGAAACTGAGACTTACCAAAACAATTTATGATATGCTCATTTTTTTTAAAAGTTGGGGGTTTTTTTAATGCCCCTGAGCCTGCCTAAATAACATTAGTTTCAGAGATGGAGAACTAGTTGCTCTGTAGATCAATATCTCCTTCTCACATCAGCCTTGCTAATCATCAGGGGTGATGGAATTTCTAGTCCTACAAAATCTGGAGGTCCATAGGTTCTCCAGCCCTGCTCTAGGTACTGCTGTTCTTAATGGGGTTTTTTTTAAGTTCATATGCCAACAGTATCTTCTGTAAACAATCAAAGTGAGAGATTTCCTTTGGGTCTGATTGGGGCAGGTGGGGTGTCTCTATTTAGAACTGCCTCCTTCCCCACTCCCACTGCCCTCTGTTGGAGGGGGTTTTTCTTCTGGTGGCAGACGACAGAACCACCAGACCGGTGTAAAACACTCAAACAAAGGTGTTATTACAGCTATAAACAAACACAAAGCATGTGGGTGTTCTCTCTCTGCAGGCAAATTCAAAGTGCAGCTTCTCCTCCTTTTGTAGTCATCACCAGCTGTACCTAATCAGCCCAGAAAACCACTCCCAGAACTCAGAGAAACAGTTCTTAAAGTTACAATCATCTTTTCTGTTTCTTTGCAGAATGACTCCTAACACCCTCCTGTCCCTGGCCTTGCAGGCATTTGCATTTTTACAATACGTTTCAGCGTTCGGAGCACACACAACACTTTATCTCAGTTACAACCACCCCTTAAGATAGGCCTGAATACCGTATTTTTTGCCCCATAGGACGCACCGGCCCATAGGACGCACCTAGTTTTTTAGGGGGGGAAATAAAGAAAAAAAATTTATTTCCCCCCGCTGGGGCGGGGGAGGCCCGAGCTTCCCCCGACCCCAGTCCCCAGAACAGGCTGCTATCCGCAAGCCGTGGGAGAGCCGCGCGGCTCTCCCACGGCTAGCGGAGCGCTGTGTGAAGCCCGAAGCTTGGGGCGTACTGAGCTCAGCGCGCCCCAAGCTTCTGGGTGCCGGCAAGCCTGTGCCCACATACTGCGTGATACCAAGACTGTGTTGCAGAGACTTACAGTTTCCCCGGTTCACAGATTATTATTATTATTATTATTATTATTATTATTATTATTATTAAATGTCAAGTCAACACGCTTGCTTTGGGCCTCTTTTTCAGCACAGAAGTGTCAGCCTGTCTTCCCCAAGCCAGTGCCCTCCAGTTGATCTCCCATCAGCTCCAGTGAGCATGGCTGTGCTGACCGGGGCTGAAGGACGTATTACTCCAGGCAGCTGGAGGCCACCAGGACGGAGGAAGGAAGGCAAAATGGATTTTACATCTTTAATAAAGCTACATTATTATTTTTACCAGCTAAGGAGATTCCAGGTTCAGCAGTATGAAGGTCTTGGTGGTCACTTTGGCTCAGAAGTGTGTTTGGGGTGCATGCGTTCAATATGTTCATTTAAAATGCTTGCAGGCTTCTTTCCAAGACAGGCTTCCAGGCTCTATGAAACTGCTCAGCACGAACTGTATTCACATCCAGGCCTTGTTCTCTTTCGCAGGCTCCCGTACAGCTGCCACGTCCTTCCTTCTCACCTCTGTCACGACCTGGACATGTCCAAGAGCTGTCACTGTGGGCGGGCCTGCCTAAGCAGCTTCATTCAGACGACCGTGACCATGAATCTCCACAGTGTGGCGCACACGGTTGTCCTTGTGGACAACATGGGGAGCACAGAGGCCCCCCTCCTCCGCTACTTCTGCTCTCTGACTTGCTACTCTCAGTTCCTGGACAGACATCTGCAAAGCATCCGATGACCTGAAACCGAAAACCACATGTGGTCTGAGAAGCCTCACTCAGCAACAGACGCTGTCTGATATCGAAAGCAATGCTGGGACACTAGGAAGCTGAGCCAAGAGATCAGTTGTCTCCCAGGCCTTTCCTTTTTTCATCATCCAGAAGGAGCAAGGGAGGCAGGCTTGCATTCTAAACAGAACACAGTTTAGCAAAGGCTGCAGGTTCTTTATGAAACTCTCTTGCCTGCATAGATCAGGGAAGCTCCTGTTCAAGATGTGAATATCATATTCCTTCACCTTCCTGTTCATCGCGATTATTGAGCTGGAGGACTCTTATTGTCGTGCCCCCAAGCAAGAACCTGATTTTCTTCTCCTGTGCATTATAAGGACACTGTTCTACCTACAAAAATAGTTAGCTGTTTGTTATTTAAAGCAGCTGATGTTCAAAGTGTGTCTAGAAGTTTGGCTCCAGTGGAGCTTCTCTGGGTGGCATGCGACTTGTTCAGACAAGCTCCAGGTTATTTCATCAGTCTCCCAAAATCTGTTCCCTGAAATGGTGTTCGCTCTGAACAGGACAGTATTACTAGTTAACAGAGTTTATGCTGATTTTTTAACGTTCATGCCATTGTCAAAAGGAAGTTGTCACGATCACACAACCTGTTGTGTTGCTATTGAAGAACTGATGCAAAACTAACGTGCTTCAAAACAAAATATTGTGGTGGCCAGTTCATCATATATTAAAATTTGTATGCAGGAACTGGTTTTTCCGAGTACCACGTGCAGAAATTGTAGTTTGAAAGGACAGGGGTCTGTGATGCAAGAATGGGAAAGGATTGGGCCCCTGCTAGTCTGGATTTTGCCTGTAAAATGTGTGTTCTGTATGCAATAATTATTATGGAGTACATCAAATGAAGCAGTTTTGCATTAGTTAACTTCTGAAAGCCTCTTTTATTTCTTAAAAAGAATAAATAAATGCTTTAGAGTCTGAAATGGTGTGAAATGAGTCTTGCATTACTCTTAAATGGAGCTGGGCTTTAGAAACAACATAGGTCGCACCAGCATATTTCTGTTCCCTGGTCTCTGCTCTTTAGGATCGTGAAGGATTCTAAATTTACAAAATACAGTGTCAGCACAGATAGAAACCTTTGACCCATTAGAACTGAATGGCCTCTTTAACTCAGAGGCTGCTGTACTGCTTTCCAGCCCCACAGAGATGATGATGATGATTTTATTTATACCCTGCCCATCTGGCTGGGTTTCCCCAGCCACCCTGTGTGGCTTACAGAATATATAAAACATAATAAAGCATGAAACATTAAAAACTTCTTGGTACAGGGCTGCCTTCAGATGTTCTCTAAAAGTTGAGTACCAGTAGTTCTTTATTTTCTCAACACCTGCTGGGAGGGCGTTCCACAGGGCGGGCGCCAGTGAGGGAACTCCCAGAAGGCCCTCGGCGCTGGACCTCAGTGTCCAAACTGGCCGATGGGGGTGGACACGCTCCTTCCGGTATACTGGGCCGAGGCCGTTTAGCACCAACACTTTGAATTGTGCTCGGTAACGTACTGGGACCCAGTGTAAAAGGGTCATTCCATATAAAGTGACCCAGCTTTTTTACCTCATGTCATCCAATTTTCTTAATATTTTGTACACTTGTTGAATGATCAAAACTTAAGTTCAAATCTAAAATAAAGAAGACTTCGGCCAATAGAATTAACGCCTTGAAAGAATTCTTGTTAAGTCCTAAAGAATTATTTCAAAGTGTTTATTCTATCATGCAACAGCAAGCTATCAGTCTTCTATGGAACACATTTTTTAAAAAGCCTGACTAGCTTTTCAGATACCTTTTAATTGAATAACGTTCTAAAGAAATGCCTGAGGTAACTGATATTATAGGTTGAAGTCTTGTTTATTCTGTTTTATTTTACTCCAAAGAGACCCCTTTATCCTAAATGGAACCTAATAAGGCAGGCATGTATGTACAAAAAATAAAAATTAATGTGATCCCAGTGAGATCCCAAGGTGAAATTTTGCAGGTAGCTCTTAGAAATATTAAATAACACAATTTCTTGGGAAAATTTTAATCGTATTAGATTTTGTAACAAATTTAAAGTACACCCATCATGTGACATACATTAAAGACCATGAAGTTCTGAAGAGATTGGTGTTTTTAGTTTTGACAAATCTCAATCCTGGGCTGAGCTTTAAAGGCTTAAAGGCCAAAATGGTCAATTTTTTGAAATGTCAAACACTCATAACTCACAAACGGAATGAGATAAAAAATTAAAATTTTAGATTTGAACTTAGTTTTGATCATTCCACAAATGTACAAAATATTAAGGAAATTGGATGACATGAAGTAAAAAAGTTGGATCACTTGATATGGAATGACCCACGTATTTCAGGAGAGGTGTTCTGTGGTCAAGGCCTGGGCTGCTTTAAGAGTACTACCAAGGACATATCTGGGCTTGCGGAGGGGAGAATTCGGTACATGAAGTCCAGAGTTCCACAGATCCCTTTTTTTGTCAGAATGAAGTGTCAAAAGGAATAGTGGGGCTGTAATATATAACTGGTCCCTTCCAGAATTAAAATCCGCTACCGAGGTTTCAGAAAATTCCTCTTCTGAACTCTCCAACCTTCCCCAGTTCCTTCTATGCAACACACAAACATTTTCCTTTTCAGTCTTGTAGTTCCAGCCAGACGCTTCTTTTGGACATGATTGTTTTTAAACTGCCAAGTAATTTGCATTTGCTTCTGAGTTCCAACTGGCGCTTCATGCATCAGCTGCAGCAGGCGGATGTCTTGGAAAGCAAGGCCACACCATTCCCAAGCAGGGAGGGATTAAAATGAACACGCTTGTTGCACCCATCTCAAAGCCTGGTGTCAGCAACTCCTCTTTTATTTAAATAACGTTTATGCCGCGACTTGGCAAATCAACAAAAACACAGCCACCCACATCCTCCTGTGTGCAATCCTAAAAAGGCACAACACAAAAGGAAATTTGGTCAAGAGGGAGGAGGAAATAAGCAAGTACCTTTTCTTCCTTACAGATTCTTCTAACAACCAGCTGCAAGGGAAAAGTTATAGGTAGAGGAGACGCTGCCTTCTTTTCCCCCTTCTTTGCACGACTGAAGACTCTGCACATGCTCTATGATACCCCATCCCCCACTGAGTTAAAGGGGGAGGCGGGGCCTGCACTTGGTTAAAGATGCAAAATAGGAGTGGCAATTGTCTAATATTGCAGACCTTCCATGATGTGCCCCTGTATTCCAGGGACAATACCCAGATTTACAGAAGCTGTCCCAATTTCCGATTTGATCCGAGAATGTCCTGCTTTTCCTTAGGGCAGGGGTCAGCAAGGTTTACCTTTCCTGGGCCGGCTCACTCCAGCAGAGATCCCTCCGTGGGCCAGATAGTGTGTGCGATTATTGACACCTGCGCAGTTACAATTTCTAGTGCCACAGAAGCGAGTGCCCACACTGTGCTGCGCCAGTTTAGCACAGCACACAGGGACTTGCTGAGCGGGCGGCTCGTGGGCCGGTTAAACAACACCCATGGGCCGCTTAGGTTGCTGATCCATGCCTTAGGACATCCCTATTTTCATCAGAGAAATGTTGGAGGGTAAGGAGTTATGCAACCCTGGAGCCAAGGAGATAAGCGACTTTATAACCTTCAGAAGACATCTGAAGGAAGCCCTGTAGAGGGAAGCTTTTTAATGTTTAATGTTTATATATATACATATATATATATATTGGAAGCTGCTCAGAGTGGCTGGGGCAACCCAGTTACATGGGCAGCTCATCATCATCATTGAATAGGATGTCCCTATTTTCATTGGGGACGCGGGTGGCGCTGTGGGTTAAACCACAGAGCCTAGGACTTGCCGATCAGAAGGTCGGCGGTTCGAATCCCCGCGACGGGGTGAGCTCCCGTTGCTCTGTCCCTGCTCCTGCCAACCTAGCAGTTCGAAAGCACGTCAAAGTGCAAGTAGATAAATAGGTACCACTCCGACGGGAAGGTAAACGGCGTTTCCGTGCACTGCTCTGGTTCGCCAGAAGCGGCTTAGTCATGCTGGCCACATGACCCGGAAGCTGTACGCCGGCTCCCTCAGCCAGTAAAGCGAGATGAGCGCCGCAACCCCAGAGTCGTCCGCGACTGGACCTAATGGGGTCCTTAGTCCATGGGGTCACAAAGAGTCGGACACGACTAAACAACATTTTCATTGGAGAAATGTTGGCGGGTAGGGAGTTATGCGACCCCCAGGCAGGGAAACAGAAAACACCTGAAGGCAGCCCTGTAGGGGGGAAGCATTTTAAATGTTTAATATTTGTTGGAAGCTGCTTAGAGTGGCTGGGGCAACGCACTGAGATGGGCAGGTGACAAATAAAACTATTAGGATCGAATGCTTCGCCCCTTTTTCCGGGGGAGAAATGTTGGAGACTTTCCAGTCCCGGCTGCCTCTGCCTTCCCGCTCTGCCGGGGCCCAGGCCGCCCTCCACCCCGGGCACCCCCAGCGCCGGCTCTTCCCTCTCCGCGGCCGGCCGGCCACTGGCTCCGGATGCGGAAGCCGCACGTGGAGGGCGGAGAGCGGCGGGAGGAGGAGGAGGCGGATCCGGAGGCGGCGCCCTCGTCGCCGCTGCTGCAGCCCCGGCGGAGCGGAGCGTGGCGGCTGGTGGCGCGTCCGGGGCGGGGCGGCTGGCTGCCTGGCCGGCTCCCTCTCTCCCTCCTTCCTTCCTTCCTCCTCCGCCCACGCCCCATCCGGCCTCGGCTCGCCCCTTGGCCGCCTCCTCCTCCGGAGAGAAAGAAGGCGGGCAGGCAGGCGGGCAGGCAGGGAGATCGAGCCCATCGACGATGCCGCGGGCGCGGCGGAGGGCACCGTTGGCCGCCCGGCCGCTCGGCTGATGCGCCCCGGAGGGAGGGCCGCGCCGGGCCCGGCTCCTCGGTGATCGAAGGGGCGGCCGCCGCCATGAGGCTCCGCATCTACAAGCGCAAAGTGCTGGCGCTGCTGCTGGCCCTGGCCGCCGCCGCCTGCGCCCTGGCGCTTTGGGGAGGCGCCGGAGAAGCCGCAGGGAAGCGGGAGGCGGACGATCGGGCGCCGCCGCCGCCTCCACCGCCGCCGCCGGGAGACCAGCCCGGGGTACCGGCCGGCAGCAGCAGCAGCAGCATCCTCCCCGCCCGCTCCGGCCAGCGGCTGCCCAACGCGTCGTCTCCATCGTGGCTCCCCGGGGAAGAAGGGGCGGCGGCGGCGGCCAACCGGACGCTGCACTACCGATCGCTGGTCTACCGGCTCAACTTCGACCAGCCCGTGCGCAACGAGGAACGCTGGCGGGCGGCGGCGGCGGAGGGCGGCGGCGACGGGGCGGACGCGGTGCCGGTGGCGGTGGTGGTGCAGGTACACGAGCGCGCCGAGCACCTCCGGCTGCTGCTGGCGTCCTTGCGCCGCGCCCCGGGCGCCGATCGGGTGCTGCTGGTGCTGAGCCACGACGTGTGGTCGGCCGAGCTGAACGCGCTGGCCGCGTCGGTGGACTTTTGCGCCGTGCTGCAGGTCTTCTTCCCCTTCAGCCTGCAGCTCTACCCGGGCGAGTTCCCGGGCACCGATCCGCGGGACTGTGCCAGGGACGTGGGCCAGGCGGCCGCGCTGCGCCTGGGCTGCCTCAACGCGCAATACCCGGACGCCTTTGGCCACTACCGGGAGGCAGCCTTTGCGCAAACCAAGCATCACTGGTGGTGGAAGTTGCACTTCGTCTGGGAGAGGGTGCGCGCCCTGCGACGCCACCCGGGGCTGGTGCTCTTCTTGGAAGAGGACCACTACTTGGCACCCGACTTCTACCACGTGCTGCAGCGCCTGTGGGCCGCGCGCCAGAGGGACTGCCCCGAGTGCCAGGTGCTGTCGCTGGGCACCTACGCACCCGTGCGGGGACCCTTCTCCGGACGGGCCGACAAGCTGGAGCTGAAGACCTGGAAGTCCACCGAGCACAACATGGGCATGGCCTTTGGGCGGGACACCTACGAGCAGCTGATGGGCTGCGCCGAGGCCTTCTGCACCTACGACGACTACAACTGGGACTGGACCCTGCAGCACCTGACCGTCGGCTGCCTGCCGCGCTTCTGGAAGGTGCTGGTGCCCGAGATCCCCAGGGTCTTCCACACGGGCGACTGCGGCATGCACCACAAGAGGCAGTGCCGGCCCGCCGCCCAGAGTGCCAAAGTCGACGCTCTGCTGGACGCCAACCGCCAGCACCTGTTCCCCGAGACCATGGTGGTGGGCAAGAGGTACTCGCTGGCCCCGCTCAGCCCCCACGTCAAGAACGGCGGCTGGGGAGACATTCGGGACCACGAACTCTGCAAAAGTTACCGCAGGTTGCAGTGAGCCCAGCCGGGCCTGGATCGAGCCTCGGCCTTCCCCCCTCGGGCCTGTGGGATCTATTACGGGGGGTGGCGAAAATGTATTGATTGGTTTCTGCTTTAATAGGGACAGTGGTTATTACAGAGAGAGAGAGAGAAAAGAAATGTTTCTGAGGCAGAAAGGTCCTGTAGGGGAATGTTAAAAATAAACATAAATGCTACTTGTTTACTGGAAAAATAATTGACAATTTTTACCTAGGCCTTTTTATAAAGTGTTTGTGACACTTTCAAACAACCCTGAATTCCGTTTCTCTTTTGCAGTTTGGGTGTCAAAGGGTTGGGCGAGTGCCTAAGATGACCAGGGCCCCCTGTCCACTACTCATGAGCCCCCCCCCCAGTTCTGAACTGGTTGGCACTTTCTGAACAACCCCTCACCCTCTCTCTGCCAACCACTTATCTTACTAGAGAGAATCAGTCGTTCAGTATTCCATAATCTTGTACATGCTTGCTTGAAATTTGGTACCTTAATACCTGCAAAAGCCTTCTATTTTATTTGCTATGTGCTTATGAGAAAATTGGAAATCCATTTCTTTTCACTTAAATGTAGAAATATGCAACTTTTTTTTTTTTAGTTCTGCCAAAATAAAAAAAAATCATGTTTTTTGTAATACAAGTCTTTCAGTGATCCGAAACAATCCCTTTTAATTTTTATAGCGCCAAATTAAAAGAACAGCTTCAACAATGGTAATGATGACACAGTGCAGTGATACAAAGTAAAGTAAATGAACAACAGAACATTTGAAGAACTGAACTGAAAACAATGACAACCATTTACCTCCTGTTACAGAACCAATTCAGGTTCCTGCGTAGGCGGCCCAGCTGAATGAATAATTAAAAACAGGGCTGGGTGAAGAAACAGAGGGGAGCATCCAAGAGCTAAAAGCCCCAAGCAATGTAAAGTAACAGCATATGGAGAAGAGATATACTAATTCAGAGCCTAGTCTACATCTGTGTTAAGAGGCTCAGTAACCTTCAAAAGCCCTTCCTGATGAAAGAGCACAGATTTAATTTAACTATGTATTGAATGAATGTTACAGCGCAATCCCATCAGAAAATTCTCCTGCACAAGTTCTTCGTAAAGTCAATGGGCCTTGTGCGAAAGAACTTCCCAGTGGATTGTGCCCTTCCTTGCCTCTGGAAAAAGGCACCAAAGATGAAATCCATTTATATGCCCAAAATGTAACAAAGGCCCATTTGTGTATTGTGGTGCAGTAATACAGATATAGCAGCAGAAAACACAAGATGGCAAAGTCATCTCCAAGGCATCCCTTAGACCTCCAGCAAAACGCTTTATTGGTGAATTTTAGTGTGTTCCTAGATTTTACAGAACAATCCAATTAGTGGAAACTACTGAATTCTGTCTAACACAATTAACTGCTGAGTGTTTTCCAGAACTTGACTTTCTGGGATGCAAATGTGTTTCTTCAGGTTACAAGAGAGGAAAGACTTCATTAGGTTAGTCTCCCCTGCTCCAATTCAATTTTGAACATGCTAATTAATGTAGACAGAACTTCTAATTTAATGGCTTGAAGAGTGCTGATGGGTTTTCAAGCAGGTCTTAATTGAGAGTGGGTTCTGGTGAAATCTGTGGGAATGAGAAGAGGGTTACAATCCTGCTCCAACTGAGCACTGTTGAGCCCCAATGCAGATCATTGGGGAACAATTTTTCCATTCAAAATGTGCTAAATTTTAGCTTCATGGTAGGTACCTGCCACATCCAGGGTATTGATGACTTTTGTTAAAGCAACAGTTGGCACAAAATCTCTTCCTGTAAAATGCAGGCAGTTTCAAAAGCATCCAGCCTAGCTACGGTAGACAAATTAAGCAGAAGTTCTAAATAGTCTTTGAACTGTGCAAACTAGTTTGGCCGACAGAAAACCTGAAACATATTTCTGCTGTAAAACGTAGAGCTGGGAATAGATCTATGTACAGTAGCTGCTTGTGGGATGTGCTATTCTCTGGCAACGGTTGGGTACAGCCCTGTCCCTCGAGGGCCTGCTTACTTTGAAATCAATTCCATTAAAATGAATAGGATTATCTTCCTGTGAATGCAGTTTACAATCTGGCTATGACACCCCGATCCAAAATAGATTGTGCTGCATACATTACAGAAAGGTTTTGAGTTCCCCACAAACAGTTTGCATGCAAGCACCCAGGGGATTTCCCAAGACAGTCGCAACACTTGACGTTCAGGAGACTTGCATGGGTTTTGACAATCAGAGAGCAACTCAGGGTATTTATACTGGTTTTAGCACCCACCATGTTGCATTTTTATCTACCTGTTTGAAGGGTGCTTGCGGAGTGTGAAAGGGATGCCCCAAAGGCAAGCCACACAAATTCACACCTAAAAGTGATTGTGGCAGCACAAGTCATTGTGAAATGTGAGGCTTCTGAGACGGGAGGACACTTCAAATAGTGGGTTGTTGTTTCCCCATCAGCGGAGAAGAGATGGGAATGCTGGAGGAAGGGGAAGTTGGAATAAAGGCATTATGAAACCCTGAAGTTGTGACGAGGCCTTGCGCAAGAGCATGTGTCAGTTGGTTCAGCCGAGAGATGAATTAGCCTTCTGCCCACACAGCCAGCCTCTTCGCTTTGCCCTTCCGTGGCGCAAGACGTCACAACCAAGAAGTCCCCCTGTTTCAGTCACCGGCTTCAGAACAAGCCAGCATCCTAAATGAAACTTCAAAGTCTGGTTTAAGATCCTCATTCCAAAGCTAGTAACTGTAGTCTCCCAGTTCAGAATGGGAAATGGGAAATTGATTAGAGACTTCCTGGTTTAACCCTGCTTGTGTGCACAGGCAAAAGGCATGTTCCTATTCCAGTTTAACAAACCTAGATGTAGCCTGACCATGACCTGTATGTTCCCCTGACTACTCGCAGCAACGGGATTTTGACTTGAATGAACTGCCAGTTTCTTTCTGAAATTCAGCCACCTGCTGAGTGCTCATCTAAACCCAGGGCTGCCAACGCACGGCTCTCCAGATGTTGCTGCACTGCCACTTCTCTCCTTCCTGACCTTTGGCTGGGGCTGATCTGGAGAGCACTGTGTTGGTAACCCCTTCCTGGAGTCCAATCCTTTCAAATCTCCCAAATGGAAGTGAACATTTTTGAGCAGATAGCACCTGTGCTTTGTTTACGCAAGACTTGTGGTTGGGGTTCTGCACCGTCCCTTTCCTGTGCTCTTTGGAGGAAATGCAAAATGTAAAACTTGAGGCTTTTCTCGCTGCAGAGCCCGGCTGGGAGCTCAGCACATTAATCCAGTTCATACAACAAAGCATTCTGAAAGGCGACTACGCAGTGCGTTGTGTGGCTGGTAATGTACTGCACACTTCCATCCCGCATGTCTGTTTCCTTTAGCACAGGAGGAGCCGGCCTGCTCCTGCCCTGGCCCTGGTTGTTCTGTGCTGACTCTGAATGCACACCCTCCCCCCCCTCTGGTCTGGCCAGGCTCCTCCCAGTCAAACTGGGCTTGCGGTGTGGACGTGGCTCTTTCCTCCTCCCTTGCAAAAGCACGTTCTGACTCACGGCACTCCCTTATCTGCTGTTTCCCAGGGCTTGCCAAGCTGGGGTTGCTGGGGTCAAGCTCCAAACAATGGCCTGGTCCCCCGCCAACTTGGCCCATTGTTTCCATGGATGTGAGCGGAGCTGTTTGTGCGGGGCAGCTTTCTGCATCTGCTGAGAGTTCACTGCCATTTTCTTGTTCACCATCCTCTCCCTTGGGAGCAGCTCCTTCTTGCATTTTACCAAGCTCAAAGCCGTTCTGCTCCGGCGGCTGTGAAAAGAAAGGGGGAGAGCTGTTTGTTACAGTTGTAGGCTAAAGGTAGAGAGAAGTGTTGCTGAAAACGGTCTCAGACACCAAACAGGAACAACCTGGGCTTCCTCCCAAACAGGTCTCCCTTTTAAGTTCGTACCTTCTTGCAATGTTTCCAGTAAACAGGGCTGGAGATTTTTGCAGGTCTGGCAGTGGACCCTGACCTACAAAGCTCTGGGAACTTGCTCAGAGGCAAAGTTGCAAGAGTTCTGCCAGGTGGCTGCCCACTGTGTGCTCCTCACAGGAAGGATGATTCTGGCTGGGTTGTGCAAGATGCCTTGCGCTTGTCACAGAGCCGTAGTTACCCAATGCCTGGGGGCCATCTGGATCATGTACATTTCAGAGAAGGAGTCATGGTTTCAGCTGAGGAGACTCAATGTGCATAAGTCATAAGTGGTGCACTAACTGGTTTTATTCTGATTACATGGTGTACTTGGACTTTTGACAAGGAACCTCAGCAAAGACACATCAGTAAGCTCATGGAATAATTGGAGAGGTCCTCTTGCAGATCAGGAATTGGTTAAGTATCAGGAAGCGGAGAGTAGGAAGAAATGGCCATTTCTCTGAATGGAGAGATGTAGAAAGTGCTTCCCCCAAGAATTGATACTGAGACCTATGCTTTTTAACTTCTTCATAAACAATCTAGTTTCCTAGCCCAGTTTCCAGGTGATGTTAAATTGTTCAGGGATAATGAAACAAAAGGAGATTGTGAAGACCAAACTGGGTGAATGGGTGGTAAAATGGCAAATGCAATTCAGTGCAAACAAGTGTAAAACAATGCATGTAGTCTAAATTAAGAGTGTTTTGAGCCTCAACACCTTGTTGCTGAGGAGGACTGCATCTAAATCCTCCAAGGACCCTACTTGCCAAGGACCCTCTTTGACAGTGCCCACAAGCAGCCAATGATTGGTAGCCCAGGTCAACATTCTTCCAATCGTTCCTATGCAGCAAGACGGACCACATTCTGTGCTGCTCAGAGGACTTTAGACCAGCTCTCATTTTCACTGGCAAATAAAGTAATCCTCTAAGATACAGAATAAGGCACAAACTCTTGCAGTGGCTGGCAGAGTAGCCTGGAGATGAGCAGCAGGTGGTTGCCAACCTCAATATTCTTGGCCTCGTGCAATCTAGGACACCAAGGTGGTCTGTGCCACTGTGCTGGCTGCAAGTGTTAATGGAAAAAGCTCTTCTGCTCCAGTGCAGAAAAATGAGAGCACAGATAAGGGGAAACACACCACGTAGATACTATCCAAGAGGTCTGGTTTAGGCTGGAATTGCCATCCAAGCGATATCAAGCTCTGCTCTCCTTTCAATAATTAAATGTAGAAAATCAAATATTGATATTCATTGCAGTTGGCAAGTTTCCAACAGCTAACAAACAACAGGTGCCAGACCCAAGGTAGAAAATGCAACGCAGCCTCCGAGGCTTTAAATGGAAGTTGTAAGTTGACAACACATACAAAGTGTGAGACACTTTAAATTCACAGTAGGGGAAGCAGAAACACCCCCAGAGTCCGTAAGCAGAGCTGGGCTACAAATACAGATGTCTATCTTTCATTTCATTGTGTGCAGGCAATTAAAGAGAGTGCACCTCGCAACCCACCTCCAGGAGCAAAGTCCAGACTGCGGCCTTGAACTTTCAGAGTCTGATCCAAGATACAGGCTGGCTGAGGCACGATTATTGAAATAATATTTGCAAATGCAGCATGCGGAGCCACACCGTGTTCGGTCTATTTCAGGAAGAGATTACAACTCATCTGCTGCCATTTTTAATCATTTATTATTTGGGATATGCTATAATTTTGCAAATTGCGAAGTTCTTGTAATGATTCTGCAGATTAGGTTGGGAGGAGGGGAGGGGAGTGACATCGTAGAAACCCTCATTCTGGGAGGGGAATCTGACCGTTTGTTACAGCAGGCTATTTGAGAAACCGCCGCACAGGACCAAGTAATTCTTAAAATTATCTATGTTTTCAAGAGACTCTAAATATTAGGTGTCAGTCCAGCCAGCTGCCTCTGTTTATATTTGAATTTGGACTTCTATTCCTTCCAGGTACAGTGGTACCTCGCAAGACGAATGCCTCGCAAGACGAAAAACTCGTAAGATGAAAGAGTTTTCCGTTTTTTGAGTCGCTTCGCAAGACGAAGTTCCCTATGGGCTTGCTTCGCAAGACGAAAACGTCTTGCGAGTTATTGCGAGTTTGTTTCCTTTTTCTTAAAGCTGCTAAGTACCGTTAATAGCCGTGCTTCGCAAGACAATAAATCTGCAAGACGAAGAACCTCGCAGAACGAATTAATTTCGTCTTGCGAGGCACCACTGTATAGCAGACAATGACAAGTCTTCATGCTCTCCAAAAGGGTTTCAAAATCACAAAGCTTACAAGATCCGCAATAAGATGAGAAAAATCTGACTTCCAACGTGCAGTTTAGATCCTCTCCAAATGCAGTGGAACAGTGTGTGGTCTGTTCTGGGAGCAGGTTCATGGCCATTAGGAACATTCTCTCTTGCTTATCCTAAATCTCTCCCTGCAATTTAAATTCAATGTTGCTTGTCCTGCATTGAGTTGAAGCCACATTTTGGCCCATCTGCAGATTTTTGCACAAGAATGGCCATCTCACTGAGACACAGAACATTCCCAGCACACACATGCCAGGGTGGGGGAGCTTAATACAGTGGAGTAGCAAGTTGCCATGTTTGCTGAACATTTAATTGGAAGTTTTCAGAATCAATGAGCGCCCTTAACGCACAGGTAAAAATATCCTTACAAGCAACAAGGTGTTGGGCAGATGGAACTGGAGACAGGTAAGACAGTGACTGGTTACTCCAGTGTTGTTCATGGATGATAAGGCAGGCCTGCTGAACAATGCCTTACCTTTAATCTGATCTGACTTTTGCCCTCCGAGACATCCAACACTTCAATTAATGGCTGATGTTCCATCTCAGACAGGCTGGAACGGGACGTCCTCGAAAGACTGCCCAGAAACTCATCCACATTGTCTTCAGTGACAAACCACCTTTCCTGAAGAGGAGAAACAAGTGCAAGGATTAAACTTTCCCTTTGGTTACAAAACGCCAGCCCTTAGGCACCCCAAAGCTGCCGCAACCCCCAGCTCTCTGCTTCTCCTTAAAGCTGGCATTCTTAAATAACGGACGAAACCTTCAGCTGTGGCACCCTCAATCAGAAAGTCACACACAACCAATTGGATCAGCAACAAGGAGGTGTAGATTTTATTGTGGGCTGACTGACTTCGTGTTAGTCAACAAAGTGATGCTTTCCTTAAGATATTTCTATCTCCCTTTTCAAGCAATCTACTTATACTAAAAACCAGAATACAGCTGCCTAATTTTCTAGCAGATCCTTTGGCCAAGCCTTTCATGGTGAGCTGCTGCATGCTTGCAGGTGATAATGCTTTTTCCATATGCTGGCAAATGGCACAAGGGCAGGCCAGGCCGGGTTGGTTTTGCTTCCTTTTTCTATGATTAAAGTCTTTTTGCCAAGGCCCTTTTTCCTTGTGCGCATCTGTCTGAGGGATGCCATGGAACTCCAACGAAAGAAAAGTCTTTCTTGGCAGTGACACCTGAACTCTCTAATGCCCTTGCTAAGGTGTTTTTGCTCATAGAAGCATTTTAACCTTGTGTAGTACATCTTAATGATTAACCATTTTACCTGTTGTTTCATTATTGTGCTTATGCTGTATACACCCAACCGGTCTGAAGGTCAGGATGAAGATTCAATATATACCTATGTTAGGCTGCATACATTTTTTAAAGGCCTTTGAGCAGGACTCCAGATGCAAAAGTGCTGCATTACTCAACCCCAAAAGACATTTACCAATAAGAGAGAAACAGAGGCTATGCAAATTTGTCAACCTTTTTTTTCTGGCAAAGCACCAGCGCCTTGTACAAGTGTGCGGCGAGGAGAAATTCAACAGGTGAAGCTTTTTACATATGAAGTAAATGAACTGGACCATGTGGCAATAAAATCTTCAGCCAGTGAATTTTTGCTTGCCATACAGTTGTAAAAAAAAAAGTAGAGCAGATCCCCTATGAGGAAATGTTGCGACATTTTTGGTTTAGAGAAAAGGCAAATACAAAGGCAACAGTGCCCAAAGCTGTTTTCTGGATTGCAGGTACATGCATGCTTTGTCCTGGAGCCGCCACTTCCTCAAACTCAGGGGACAGCTGGGAGAAGCCTCTGAAGAGCTCCAGCTAGAAGGAAACAGCAAATGGAATAGATGCCCCAAGCAGCTCTATGGATCTGGCCTCTAAAGCTAAAGTAAAATGTCCAGGTTCACTGATGAAGCACTTCCACTTTCCTTATTTGTGCCCATGTTCCCTGTCTGCACATCACTGAAAGAGATGGCTCCACATGCTGTCCTGGTTCACACATAATGCTGAACTGTAGTTTAATAATAACAATAACAGTTTTATTATCTATACCCTGCCAATCTCCCCTGCCCTCTACTCCTCCAGTACAACCAAGAGGAGGAAATCAGAAGTGATTGCTTCCATTTGCAGAAAACCATAGTGACTCATGTCCAAAGCTAGGGGAAACTGTGATGAATGTTAACTATATTTCAGAGAACAAGCCGCCTTCAAAATGCAGTGTATTAACTATAGTTAACACTAATAATGGTCCTCAGTTTGGACAAAATAAGTAATTACAGTTGGCTGAAAACAGAAGCAAGAGCTTCCCATTTCCTTGTGGCTTTTCCAGAGGAGAGGGAGGTGCCAGAGGCTCCCCCAGTCTCATTCTCATAACCTTACATCACTGTCGCCACGGTTTCAGAGTTAACAAAACCCACACATGCGCCCTTGGAGCATGTCACTCTCAAGAAGCTTCGCCTATATTAAGACACATTTTTATTTTATAACATTCATAGGATGACTTTATGAACTCATTCAATGTGGCTTACAGCCTTATAAATATACAACTTTCAACAGGAATAAGATACATAAAAAACTTCTAATAGAACCACAATGTTAAGAAAACCTGCAATAATAAATACATGTCCAGCCCAGAAATAACACACAAATCCATCAACCAACAGAAGGCCAATGGCAAGACGGAATATCACTCATAGGTAAGTCACTGAACCCAACTGGGCATATTGAGAATATTGCACAAAACCACAATAACACTGTATGTCTAGGACTTAACACTATATGTCAGCACTATGTCACGTTGTTCATTGGGCATTAAATAAAAACAACTAATAAAGCACATTTTGGGTTCAGTGAAGTCTTTGGAGCTATTGCCAAAGGTAAGAAATAAAGCTAACAGATCCATTTTTGCCCCTTTATCAATAATACCCAGTGCTAAGTTATTAGAGTTGAAAGTTTCTCTCCAGCAGACTGCATGCATTTTAAAAGTAGGTCATGCGCTGGATCTAAATTAAGTTAAGGTGCCTTTATGGTGAATTCAGGAAACAGGTTCAAAAGAAACTCAGATCTCAGAGCCTCTCTGCCTTTTTGCAAATCCTGCTGCAGAGGAGATCAGCTAAAGTCAGAGTCTCTACGGCAATGGAAGATGAAAGCTACAAAGGGGGGAGTCTCCTATGTATAAGGTATTAGCAATGGCCAGAATTAAGACATCTCCAGAAAGGCTTTCAGCAGCTTAATCAAGAGGTTAATAACTTTGGTGACACAAGTTTCCCATACCAGAAAGGCGGCAAATGAAACTTAAATATTAATGGCTTCTAGAAAATGATGGTGCTTTTTCTCAGCGATTAAATCAGTAACAATTTTGATGGGTAGATTTTTCTTTTCTTTTCAAAATGTATTCTCTATTCTTTATTCTAGTTTCTGCGATGCATCAAGGCAGCAAAATGACTTTATTTCCTCCTGTCGTTCCCATTTTCGAATACCATGTTACAATAAATATTCTAATCCCAGTTCTATATTTGTTACGCCTCTGCTTTGACAAATAATGCTTAGATAAATAGAAACTTCCAAAGCAAAGGTCAACAACGGCACCAAAGCAAACATCTATAAACCACTGAAAATTAGTACGTCACAGTATGTGGGGGCTCCTTTCTTTACTTTTAGCACCGCAAATGTTTCAAAACACTGTTTTGCATCTTACAATGTCTTTGAACAGTTTTATGTGCTAATGGGGTGTACTTTTAGGGAGTTGTTTGTTGGCTGCTCTGAGCATTTTCAAACAGAAAGGCAGGACAAAAAGAGCTTTGAAATAAACTGAACAAATAAAATCTGGTGACAAATGTGGAAATGTGGACTTAATTTCATCAGATATTTATAAAGGATGGGAAATGGAAGAACTGACTACTTTGCTCCACATTAGGGAGGACACTAGCTAGACAAATATATTTATTTTGGGGAAAGGGCATGGCATTCAAAGAGGTGTGTTTTTTGCTTTGTGATTGTCTCAGAGTTGCTCCTTGTTACACTAATTTGCTGTAGAAAAAAGAAGAGGGGGAAAGAACTGCTTTATATAGGTCTGCATGAAACCTTCATAAGTTGTGCATGATTGCCCCATCCCAGTGTTGCTAAAGAGAGAGCTGTCTGTTAATGCCTTCTCTCTGCTTCCTGTTCCTTAACCATTTACTTACTTTTACGAGGACCTCTCCTCTGATCTCACGACAGCTAAGCTTACTCAGGAGTCTAATGCTCCTGTCTATCTGAAGTACAGACTAGCCTAGAGCAAAGCTGCCACCAAATACTTCCATCCTAGCAACCCAATGCAAATCCATTCAGATGACTAAAGCTGATTTGGGGAACTGGGCATTAAAATGGAATTAACACTGTGGACGTAGTTTTATGGGGAAAGTGTGTATTATTAAATAGGTAAAGGTAAAGGTACCCCTGCCCGTATGGGCCAGTCTTGACAGACTCTAGGGTTGTGCGCCCATCTCACTTAAGAGGCCAGGGGCCAGCGCTGTCCAGAGACACTTCCGGGTCACGTGGCCAGCGTGACAAAGCTGCATCTGGCGAGCCAGCGCAGCACACGGAAACGCCGTTTACCTTCCCGCCAGTAAGCGGTACCTATTTATCTACTTGCACCCGGGGGTGCTTTCGAACTGCTAGGTTGGCAGGCGCTGGGACTGAGCAACGGGAGCGCACCCCGCCGCGGGGATTCGAACCGCCGACCTTTCGATCGGCAAGCCCTAGGCGCTGAGGCTTTTACCCACAGCGCCACCCGCGTCCCTGTATTATTAAATAAGGGGGATTTATTGCTTACACCCTGGCTTCCAAAATGGCTTGGAACCCATTTGCCTATTACATCATTGCTGAAATACAAAGAGATGGGAGGAACATCTTTTTTTTTTAATCAATCTGAGTATCTTCTAGTTGGCATTCTAAAGGTTTGGTTTGCATAAGATCCTGGATGGTTCAGTTGGTGCTGATAATGTCAAGATTGCAAGTCTGCTTCTCCGTATGGGACAGCTGCATATTCCTGCATTGAGGGGTTGGACTTGATGACCCTCAGAGTCCCTTCCAACACTTCAATTCTATGATTCTATGGTTGTGCCCTGATGTGTGAGCCTCCTTCAGTTCCACCTGGAAGAGTAAACACACACGAATTCCTCCCAGGTGAAGAGGAATGAGATACGGTCTCCGGTCTGTTAGTGCCACCATGTGTAAGCGAAAAGGAATCCTGCTTTAAAACATTTATGTAGGTTGCCTTCTCACAGCACGGAAAACCAACCCCTGCTTCTTGGGGGAAACATAGAGAGCGAGGAACTCCACTGCCTATCTGCTGGCGGTGACGACGAGAGCAACAATTTCCCCCCTCTGAAAAGCAAACCGCGTTTCACCATGGCAATCCCCTTAAACGTCCACGTGCCAAAACCAATTCTAGTTGGCATTTCTCCACTCATTTGGAAAACATCAAGAACTGGCAATTTTCCACTGCTGCCAGCAAAACATGAAACTAGCTGCTCAGTTTGGGAAAGGAACAACTAGGCAAACATGTAATCTGTGGATTGACAGAAACAAAGGATCCCAGAAGAACCTTTGCACCACAGAAAAATACCATGGCATGGGGAAACCCAAGAGATTCCACAGTAACATGTGCGCCATTTTAGAACATGCAAGATACAAGTAAATGAGTATAAAACTATTTATGTGCTTATTGCTAATGGTATCAGCTTGGAAATACTGGAAACCACAACTGTATGTTACTCACAAAACTGTGGTGTTAGGAGAAAGGTCATTTTTCTTTTCTGTGGATTATATTTTACATAAGGTTTTTCATGTAGATTAGCACAAACTTTTATTTTAGTCTGTATTTCTTAGTTTATGTGCAGTCATGATTACAGTGGTACCTCGGGTTACATATGCTTCAGGTTACATACGCTTCAGGTTACAGACTCCGCTAACCCAGAAATAGTACCTCGGGTTAAGAACTTTGCTTCAGGATGAGAATGATATACGATATACGGTATCTTTATTGTCACTGTCCCATGCAGAACAATGAAATTGAAAGAAACAGAGAACAGAAATTGTGCAGCAGCGGTGCAGCGGCAGCAGGAGGCCCCATTAGCTAAAGTGGTGCTTCAGGTTAAGAACAGTTTCAGGTTAAGAACAGACCTCCAAAACGAATTAAGTTCTTAACCCGAGGTACCACTGTATTGTATCATACAGTAATGCAGGGGGCAAGAGCAGGCACAGGCAAAAATCACGATGCAGGAGAAACCGTGAAGCCAGCTGGTGCCTCTGCCTAGCTCCATCCTTATTTCAGACATTGTCATACATTGGTATATTGTGATGCTGGAAACCAGGTATCGCCCAGCCCTGGCTTATACACTCTGCCTCCACAGTCATGGGGACATTTGAAGCTTCCACTTCCATTTTCTATTCACCACAGTTTAGTGTTAGGTCCAAACACAAAATGTAATTAATCTTATTTATGGTTTACTGAAACAAGTCAGCTTCATGAACCATGTTTTGAATTGGGTTTGTTTGATTAAACCAGACGTCATCAACCTTTTAAACCTGTTGTGAGCACCAAATACGAACAGCAACCACGGACAGAGTTCAATCTATTCTACTAACTAGCACAAGAGAATACTTCTTTCAAGTTTAAGTTCAGTGGGTGGAGGAGACCCGGTAGGCACAAGGGAAGGTCTCTGTGGGTGCCGGTGAACAGAAGAAGAAGAAGAAGAAGAAGAAGAAGAAGAAGAAGAAGAAGAGGAGGAGGAGGAGGAGGAGGAGTTGTTTGGATTTGATATCCCACTTTATCACTAGGAGTCTCAAAGCAGCTAACATTCTCCTTTCCCTTCCTCCCCCACAACAAACATAAGAGGACCTTCCTGGATCAGGCCAATGATCCATGTAGTCCACCTTCCTGTTCTCACAATGTCCAACCAGATGCATATGAGAAGCCTGAAATCAGTTAATATATCACTTTCTGGGTGGGCAGTAGTTCCCAACTGGAGGTCCGCACACCCCAGAGGGTCTACATAACCCACCCGGGGGGGTCTGTGGCACCATTCACATAAAAAAACCTACCATAGAGATATAATTTCCAGAAGTAGGGGCTCCATGGCTTGCCTTTTGAAAAACAGGGGGTCTGCAGTACTAAGCTAATTGGGAACCACTGTTGTGGGGAGTAGAATCCCGTCACTTCTTGACTCATACACATATCAACACATGATTAGCACAAGAATTATGGAATGAGGAGGCAACGATCCAGACTAATTTTCCCAAGAGTCATTCTAATATTGAGCAAATTGTTCCCAACTGTGCATTAAATAATTAGTGTTATTAATCCTTTCTTGCAAGGGTTGGCATTCATTTCGATTACCTCCTGTATGTTCTTCAACTACAGTCGGCAGCTATTGGACAGGATTTACAGTGTTTGGGAACTAATGGTGCTGACTAGGGCTGATGGGAATTGTAGTTCAAACTAGGTTGGGGGAAGGATGACTTATAAAGCCACCAATATATTCTTAAGCACACCTCTGTCAGTTAACCAGCTGCTACAATGTCAGTGTATAACCTGAAAATATTTATTTTTTCCTAAGCATTCTCCTATGAAAGTATTTTCAGTTGCTAGCTGGAGGTCAAGCAAGAACTAATTCCACCAGCTAATTCCAAAAGAATCTAGATATGTGGGAAGGCTAGAAACAGGAAAACTAGAGCTGCTGTTAAAATTGTTTATACTGTAACAAGAAGGTATCTGGTTTCTTGGACCAAGACGTGGATAATCTTCAATCTCTCTCCACGAGAATGTCACTAAATAAACCCGTTTTTCTCATTCTAAACAATGCATCTTTGCCTGAAGGCTTCGTGTCTGGAATTTATGCTTTCCTGCATGCCTATTTCTTATATCTCTCTATCTTCCCTGGAGAAAAAATGCCCAATTGTTGTCCATACTGCAGGGGTATCACTGCAACCATGCCCTATCCATGGGCTGCAGAAGGCAAAGACCCATGAGCACAGCTGAGCCACCGCTGGCAGTACAGATCTTGCTCACTGGGACACACCTTCAGCCTCCAGGTGTCAGCTGTTCTGTATGATGGAAAACTTCTTTGCTTTTGCTGTACTACTTGGCTGAAAAATCTGACGAAATGAAACCAGTCACCTGCAACTGAACCTTCTCCCATTCGTAGTCCTCACACCCAGCCAGCGGCAATGCCTGACATAAGGAGTTAATGGTTTCTGCAAAGCATTAGATTAATGACCTTTCACCAGCCTCTGAGAGAAATGCCACAGTTATTTTTTACCTCCTTGCCATCAATGATCCATACTGAATGAGATAATATAATTTTAAAAATTTTAATCGAAAGGGCATTTGATCTGTTAAAACCCTATTTAACAAACTGCTGGCCTTTAAGGAACTTCAGAACGAAAGGTCACATTACCTCTCTCAGAGATGCAACCCTTGCAGGAACAGCTGTGGGGAAAGTCCATCCGTATCAAGGGCTCTTTCTTTAAAAACTGCCATGGTTTCCCAAACCGAGGGTGTGCAGTTTAAGATGGGAGCAGAAGGTCAACACAACTAGCACTCCACCACAAGACAAGATCCTCCACAAAGTTGAACTCCAGCACAGGAGGGAAATTACTCAAGGCCACAACTGAAACACCTGAGAAAGGATAAATATGTCTCTGTTGCCAGAAGACAGAAGCCCAAACACCATCCCCAAAAAGTAACATGCTGCAGAGCGCCCTCATCTGGTTCTAGAACCAGAGCAAAATCACAGGGGAGTTTGGTGATGGTTTACAGGTCACTATATACTTATAAGCTCTTCTTCGATTTAACAGCAGGGACTTGATTTGATCAGTTTACTCTCAACTAAACCAAAAGCAAGCAGCAGCTAGTCTGGATTGTGCCCCACTTTAAAGCTGAGTTTTGCACTCTGAACCTAGATGTTCAGAAGCTGGCTGTGGGCAAAAGTGTCTTTGCGCAACTTTGCTTGGTGCGCTGGGTGCACCTGTTCCTAGAAAAGTCAGATCTGGCCAGGATACCTCACATCCTGCCCTGCAACTGAACTAGCTTTTGTTTGAAAGCTTCAGCTGGCACAGTACGCTGTGGCCAGACTGCTGACTGGAGCCAGTTATCAGGAACGTGTGGCTCCACTATTACAAGAGTTTCACTGGAAGTCAGCCCACATCCAGACCCAAATCGAAGTGCTGGTTAGGACTTTAAACTTCTGTTTCAGGAGTGGCAAAGCTTTCTAGCCCAGCAGACCAAGTCTTACAGGTGAAAAGGTCCTGCAAAACACCACTATATAAAGTACAGAGCTTATTTTAGTCATCACTAGTATACAGGACTCAGTAGCTCCAATATGTCATTTGTACTGGCATATAATTAATATTTACGTGAGTTTGAATAATTAATTATATGTCAATGCAAATGATATTTTGAAGCTACTGAGTCCTGACATACACGGGTTCTGCCTTGCCAGAATGCAACTGTAGCTCTAATAGTATCTCATGTTGATGAGAGCCGACTCAATGCTCAGATTAAGTGGTAAAAAAATGTGTGTTTTTTCTTCAAGAGGGAAAAATGTATAGCCCCAGTGTCAGCAAGAAGACCAAACCTAGATCCTCTCTCTCCTCCCCTCTGCAATTTTAATACAAGGGGTTTTTTTTCCAATGCAAAGAAACATTCTAGGCAACAGAACCCCAGAGAATCAGTCTAAAGATTCATGAGCATTTGGTCTGGAATGTTTATTCACAAAGGTGGAAGCTATAACAAGAAATGCTGTCTTCAAGGAGCAGAACTGCAAATTAAGTTAGTTTGAGTATTGAAACGGATAGGAAGCATTCTTTATTTTGCCTCTTCAGTTTCTAAACAAACATGATGATGAAACTGCAAATGGCCACACATTTGTTTACTAAACAGGTGTCAGAAGGAGGATGACAGTTTCAGTCCCCTGCTGACATCAAAAAGGAGAAACTTTATAGCATATTACATACCAGTAAGTAGCAAAGCAAAAAAGCAACGACAAACCTAGACAGCATCTTAAAAAGCAGACACATCACCTCGCCAACAAAGGTCCGTATAGTTCAACCCATGGTTTTCCCAGTAGTGATGCATGGAAGTGAGAGTTGGACCATAAATAGAAGGCTGATTGCCGAAGAATTGATGCTTTTGAATTCTGGTGCTGGAGGAGATTCTTGAGAGTCCCATGGACTGCAAGAAGATCAGACCTCTCCATTCTTAAGGAAATCAGCCCTGAGTGCTCACTGGAAGGACAGATCCTGAAGCTGAGGCTCCAAGATTATGGCCACCTCATGAGAAGAGAAGACTCCTTGGAAAAGACCCTGATGTTGGGAAAGATGGAGGGCACAAGGAGAAGGGGACGACAGAGGACGAGATGGTGGGACAGTATTCTCGAAGATACAAACATGAGTTTGACCAAACTGCGGGAGGCAGTGGAAGGCAGGAGTGCCCGGCGTGCTCTGGTCCAGGGGGTCACGAAGAGTCGGACACGACTAAACAACAAAACAAAACAAGTAGCAAAGCAAGTTCAGGGGACAAGTTCTACTGTGTACGGGTAGGCACACAGTATTCACTTCAGTACTATGAGGTCCTTGTGTTTTGACAGCGCCTTCTACAGTTCAGCCCAAAGGAGGTCAGATGCAGTCTTGATGCAAAGCCCTGAACAGTTTGGGACTTAGGTTCCTGAATGATTTTTTCTCCCTCTCTCATACAAGCCTACTCAACTACTGCCAACCATCCTCAGAGGTCCTTCTCAAGCCTTCAGAGGCAAGGAGAATGGGAAGAGATCAGTGAGTTGCCATACTAAAAGGGTGTAGGTAACAGTCACTACTTACTATGGAGGTTATTTTCTTTTCATCACTGTGGTAGGGAAGGAAAATGTTCCCAACACCCCGACAGCTATGGGCAATAAGAAAACAACCACAGCACTTCAACTTAACATCACATGCATCTAGTTGGCCTTCAGGTAAAGGACTAACTGGGGCCTCACTTGCAATAATAATAATAATAATAATAATAATAATAATAATAATAATAATAATAATAATAATAATTTATTTATACCCCACCCATCTGGCTGGGTTTCCCCAGCCACTCTGGGCGGCTTCCCAACTGAACATTAAAAACAATACAGCATCAGACATTAAAAACTTCCCTAAACAGGGCCACCTTCAGTTGTCTTTTAAAAGTAAAATAGTTGTTTATTGCCTTGACATCTGCTGGAAGGGCGTTCCACAGGGCAGGCACCACCACTGAGAAGGCCCTCTGCCTGGTTCCCTGTAACTTCACTTCTTCCAGCGAGAGAACCACCAGAAGGCCCTCGGCACTGGACCTCAGTGTCCAAGCAGAACGATGGGGGTGGAGACGCCCCTTCAGGTATACAGGACCGAGGCCATTTAGGGCTTTAAAGGGCTTTACTACTCCCACAAATCCTAAGAATAGAAGAAGAACCTTGCTGGATCAGGTCAAAGACTCATCGAGTCCAGCATTCTGCTGTCCACAGTGGTCAGTCAACAAGATGCCTCAGGGAAGCCCAGCAGCAAAACATGAGCACAACAGCACTCCTTATCACTGCCTTGGCAGTGAGCATAAGAAATAGCCTTATACTCCACATATTTGTCTAGTCTCCTATTAATGCTATCCAAATTGTTGGCCATCAATTCCATCGTTTAGCTATGCACTGTGTGAACCCAGATACCTTTCTGTTGCTCACATATTTAGCAAGGAGCCCAGTGGGGAAAGTGTTGGAGACCCTCATTCAAATCCTGCTCAGCCATGTGGGTCACTGGTGATGTGGGGCCTATCACATTATTAGTCTCAGCATAACTTACTTCAAAGTGTAGTTGTGAGAATAAATTTATGGGATAACAAGTGAGTGCAATGTCCCAAGCAGAAGAAGAGCAGAATAGAAATGAAATTTGGGCCTCAAAAATATACCCCTGATTCTGCTACACCCTGAGGGTAAGAGTGATATGAAATGTAGTTTTACCTGCAAGGAATCAGCATTTGGGCCGAAATACATCTTTCTCCAAAGTCCAGTGGTCTCGAGAGACTTTGTGAGGGAAATAACAGCATTACTGAGGGACACATCCAGTCCAAACTCAGGGGGACTCAGTCTGTTTTCTGGAGGAAACTGCAAGTGGAATGTATAAGAAGCAAAGTCTTTGCTGGCAAAACTAACTCTGTAGCAGTTTGTTCCTACTTCCCCCCTGAGGCTCTGGGGAAGAATGCCTGGCACCTGCAAGATCAGCCTCAGGGAGTTTTCATCCTGAGTGCATTGGAAAGGGGGACAGCGGGTGGCTGTGCTTGCAGGGGGCACTGGAGAGTCAAGGCAGCTAGCAGGGCTTTTGGCAGAATCCGAAACAACGGTGGGGCCCTCCGTGGGCGGCAGAGGAGAACCAGAGGTTATGTCTGCAGGACCCAGAGAGGCGGGTGCAGAAATCTGCAGGATGCTAGTGGTACTGGGGCACGCTGGGGGCATAGAAAGCTTGCTTCTTGTCTTGGGCATCCGATCCTCATCTACATTAGAGCAGTCCAGACCCGACAGGGTTGCCACGGAATGGTCCAGGCCGTCACAGCGAGACACACGTGGAGGAGCCACGATGCCACCGGGGCACGGCGAGGGCACCACGTCGCTGGCTACATGCGTGCTTTCGTTCAGATCCATGTCGGCGCAGAGCAGCCCCTGACTTACTCCCGCAACAGGGCCGGGTAGCTCCAGGGTGTTGTCCACGCACGGATCTTCACGCGGCGCAGCAGGCAAACCCGCGGTGCCGCTGCTGCACGTCGGGACGGTCGGACGCGTGTCAGCCGCCGGGTCGCTTTCCGCGGGATCCTCCGGGCTGCTGGCCCCGGGGCTCCGAGGATCGTCGGGATCGTTATGACCCGGACACGTGGAGAGGCCAGGCTCGGGAGCGGCCGGAGCGCTTTCCGCGGCGCACCCCGGCCTCGCCTCCACGTGGGCGGCAAGGGGCGTTTGCTCCGCGGCTTGGATCGGGGCGCAGCCCGGCTGCGGTTCAGCCGGGCCTCCGGTTTCCGAAAGCGGCGGCTCCTCCTCTTCCTCCCTTCCTTCTCCCTCCTCCTCCGGCCGGCCTTGCTCGCCGCAGCCGGGGCTCCCCTGCTCGATCCCGGCCGGCGGCAGGACGGGCAGCACGACCACCAGCTGCCTCTTGGCCTTGTTGAAGGTGGCCTTGCCGGCGGCCTCGTCCACGGCGTAGGGCAGCGGCAGGCGCAGGCTGTAGGCGGCCGGGCGCCGCGACTCCAGCCGCAGCTCCCGCCCGCGGACCTCCAGCTCCGCCTGGGCGGCCGAGCCGAGGCAGGGCAGCTCCACCGTCACCACCAGCTCGCGGGGCACCGGGCTGGGCGCCGAGTCGCGGCAGCAGCGGTAGTCCTGCAGGTCCACGTAGGAGCGCTGCCGGAGGCTCCAGCGCGGCGTGGTGGCCGCCGGGGCCGGATCGGGCGCCGGCCTCGGGGGCTCGGCCGGGCGAGGCGGGTAGGCGTAGGGCGTGGGGAAGGGCGGCAGCGGCGACGAGCGGCTCTCTTCCTCCCCGGTTCCCTCCGGGGCGCCGCCGGGCAGCGGCGTCCGGAGCAGAGTGGCCTGCGGGACTCCCTTGTACTTGATGCCCCTTAGCGGCACGGCGTTGGCGCGGTCCAGGCCGGGCGAGAAGTGGCTCTCCAGCGCCTCCAGGGCCGTGTCGCTCACCAGGCGGCGGAAGCGGGCCGAGCGGGCGGCCAGGCGGAGCGCGTCCGGGTGGAAGAGCACGTCGTAGACCAGGCGCGGCGGGCCGCGGGGCTCCCCGGGCCGGCGCCGGCTGCCCAGCTCCTCCCGGGCCGGCGCCAGGCAGTGCGGCAGCGTCCAGCGGCTGCCCCCGGGCTCCGGCCTGGCCTCGGGCCTGGCCACCAGCGCGTTGCCGCAGACGTTGACGTAGCAGCGGCGGGAGCCGGCCTGGCTGGTCCGCAGCACCCAGCCGGGCTGCGGGTGCAGGAAGCGCGCCTCGACGCCCCGCTGCCGCTCCAGGGCCGACACCTCCGCCTCGTACACGGCCCGCTGCGCCGGGTCGCTCAGCTCGGCCGCGTAGTCGGCGAACAGCTTGCGGAAGCCCTTGTCCTGGAAGGCCTTGCTCAGCCGCTCCACCTCGTCCCCCGTCAGGTCCAGGGCTTCCAGGCTCGAGCGGGCCGCCATGCCGGCCCTCGGAAAGCCGCCGGGGAAGCAGGAGGAGGACGACGGCGAAGCGCGGCCGTTGCTATGGAAGCCACCCTAACAAGATGGCGGCGGCGGCGAGGAACGTCGCTATGGAGACGGGGGCCGGCAAAATGGCGGAGGCCGCCGTTGCTATAGGAACGACCCCGGCAAAATGGCGGAGGCCGCCGTTGCTATAGAAACGACCCCGGCAAAATGGCGGCGGCGAGGCCCGTCGCCGTGGAGACGGCGGCAAGCAAAATGGCGGCCGCCGGGATGGCGGAGGCCGCAGTCGCTGTAGAAGCGTTACCGACCTAGGTGCCCGGTATTTTCGCACCAGCCAATGAGATATTTGGGGGTGACGCGCACCTTGCAAGTGTCTCTTGTGTCTGTGCAAGCGGCCCGGAGGTTCCTGCCGCTTGGTTCTGAAAGGGTTAACCTCGGTAATGGAGCTGCCGTTCCTAGAGCGGAAGGGAAGTGTGAAAGAGAGGAGCTTCCGTTCCTCGTCTCGCTGTCCTTCCTGTCAGAGGCGCTGGAGGCGGGGAACTGGGGAGGAGCTGCCAGATCGTAGGAGCCGAGTCCTAAGGGCCGATGTCCCTTCCTGTCTCCCCAATAAAATATTTGAGGGGGCCGTCCCCCAAGTTGATGGTTGTTGCCTTTCAGATGGGGTGTGCCAGGTCAGGAGGCAGAATCGGAGCGGGTGCTGGGGCAAAGCGCTGCAAATGGGACTTCCCACCCTGAGCAGCTAAAAGGCAATGGACAAAAGTTTTCTCTTGCATATAATAATAATAATAATAATAATAATTTATATCCCGCCCTCCCCAGCCGAAGCCGGGCTCAGAGCGGCTAACAACAGTAAAATAATACAACATTCTAAAATCAGTTCATTCTAAAATCAGTTCAAATCAAATTAATGGCAACCCCTGGCCTGATCCTGCAGGCTCCTCTGTTCAAATAAACCAGAATGGACACTCAAGTTTCCCCAGCAGCTTAATAAAAACCGGAGGAGAAGCCCCTCAGTAACCTGCTAAAACTAATGGTACAGTTCTATCTTCAGTTGAAAACCATTTCTGAAACAAGTGTGTGTTGGGTTTTTTCTTTAAAAAAGAAACCTAACCACAGTGAATCCTTAAGCATAAATCTGCTAGGAGAAAGAAAAGCAGGATGCCGCTTGGCTGGCAGTCAAAACCTTGCCGCTTCCTTTCCTCCTGCAGCACCCAGATTGACATAGTCCTCAATGTACTTTAGAAACTCTGGCCATGTGCAGAGGGAAGGGTGGGCATCGCTTTCTGGGAGGAGTAGTGGGTAGTTATTACCCAATAAGCAAAGGTAAAGGATCCCTGGATGATTAGGTCCAGTCAAAGGCGACTATGGGGTTACAGAGCGGCTAACATCATAAAATAACACAGTATACATAAAAACAGGCATCAATTAAAATACATCTTAAAATTAATTCAGATAAATTAAAATCTGGACAAATGGCAGTTATCAGGTGAAGATTGAGAGCAGTTAATACTTGCCAGGACCAACTGTTTTCAGTCATCATATAAGGACCTGTGAACAGGCTGGGAGGCTTCCTTCATGCTTGTTCTTATACAAAGGAAAATAGGTCAGACTGCCCCCTGGCCAAAGGCCTGGCAGAACAGCTCCATCTTGCAGGCCCTGCAGAAAGATGTCAAATCCCGCAGGGCACTAGTCTCTTGTGGGAGAGCGTTCCACAAGGCTGGAGCCACGGCCAAAAAGGCCCTGGCTCTGGTCGAGGCCAGTCTAATTTCTCGGGGGCCCAGGATCTTCAGTGTGTTGTTTGCAGACCATAAGGTCCTCCGTGGGGCATACCAGGAGAGGCGATCCCGTAGGTACGAGGGTCCTAGGCCGTATAGGACTTTGAAGGTTAAAACCAACACCTTAAACCTAATCCTGTATCCTAATCCGGGAGCCAGTGCAGCTGGTATAGCACTGGGTGAACGTGATCCCGCGGCGAGGCCCTTCTCCAGAGGAAAATGCTTGCAAGGAAGTTTCAAATGCTACCACCGTTATTCCCCCATCTCCTACAAAGCTCACGTATCAAGGGCAGCCTTCCTGGTCATTAACATTTTAAAGTCATTCAGACTTCCACTGTGAAGTGCTTCATGGAGGTTGCTTCATGGAGAACGACAGAGGGCATGAATTGCTAAAACACATGTAAGGTATTAATGGAAAGTCAAATGGGTTTGAACTTTCAGCAGTACGCAGTTTAATTCAGAAGTGTAGCAGCAAGAGCTAAACCAATTATTTTAATTTTACTCCCGCTATCCTTTGAGACTAATGAAATTGCCTTGTAAGATGAAAAGAGCAACAGCTCCTGGGCATGAACTTCAGGGCTACAGACTTCCTTACTTGGTCACAATGGCATGCTGCTCATGCTTGGCTTTTAGTATAAAAAGACTTATTTTAGTATAAAGACACTGAAGCATTTGGAGCAACAAATGCAGAGGGTAGGATTGGTAACTGCCATCAACGCTGGTTCCATAAAGAAACAGGATGACTAAAAATGGTGACCAAGAAAGGTCTATATAGTTAAAGCTATGGTTTTCCCAGTAGTGATGTACGGAAGTGAGAGCTGGACCATAAAGAAGGCCGATCGCCGAAGAATTGATGCTTTTGAATTCTGGTGCTGGAGGAAACTCTTGAGTCCCATGGACTGCAAGAAGATCAGACCTCTCCATTCTGAAGGAAATCAGCCCTGAGTGCTCACTGGAAGGACAGATCCTGAAGCTGAGGCTCCAAGACTTTGGCCACCTCATGAGAAGAGAAGACTCCCTGGAAAAGACCCTGATGTTGGGAAAGATGGAGGGCACAAGGAGAAGGGGACGACAGAGGACGAGATGGTGGGACAGTGTTCTCGAAGCTACCAGCATGAGTTTGACCAAACTGCGGGAGGCAGTGGAAGACAGGAGTGCCTGGCGTGCTCTGGTCCATGGGGTCACGAAGAGTCGGACACGACTAAACGACTCAACAACAAAAATGGTGAACAAGCCTTAGGATATGTATAATGAACCATGGAAAGAGAAGGGAAGAAATTGGACATTATAAACTTTGTAAAATGTCTATTTTAAATTGTAAAACAGAAAATATAAAATATATTTATAAAAAAATGGTGAAAAAGCCACAGGCACACATTTCCATATGTTGTGGTGCTGTGACCTCATCAAATCTTTCTGGAGTGCTGTATTCAAAGATATAAACTTGATGTATAACAAAACAATTGAACTGTCTTGTGTACTAACACTACTTGGGCATTGGGTGCCAACTGCTCAAGATTACCCCAATGATGACATATTAGCCTTTCTATTGACCTCTGTTGGAAAACTGGTGTTGGGCTGAACACTGATTCTTGGTATACCATAGTATGGTCAATAGCATTGGCTGAGAAACTAACAGGTCAGGTCAGAGCAGCAAAGGGCAAACACAATCCTTATTCCTTTTATAACATATGGCAAATGTTTAGTGAATACATAAATTGTTCAGACTGTGGCAGGAATCCACCCAACACTCATGGGAAAATGTGGTGTGATCTCTTAGAGGAATCGAATGAAACTTTATCACACAGCATGACAAAAGTCTGCAATTCTATCAGGACAACTTTGTTGTTTACTGTTGTAGCAATTGTTTTCTCAAAATGTATCTTCTGTACCATGAAAAATAAATAAAATCATCCCAAAAAAGGTGAACAAGCCCACACATTTCAGTGAACTCTCTTCACAGTTTTTTTTTAAAGCGTTTATTAATTTTCCAATAAGAACATCTAATTAACATATCAAATCAAATAAAAAACTAAAATAAAAAAAAGTCCAATTGTCTTCCAAATTGTGATAATTTTGGTTTTGGCTTCCCACGGTCTGAATTCCGAAGTGCTTTCAACATCAGAGTCCTGCCTCTCGTCATCATCAATCTTATTCATAATTCCGTATCCGATCTTTTCCTCCACGTTTTGACTCTGGTTCTGCGATCCTCATTCATGTCAGAAAACACATACTTTTTTTCTATGGAGTGCAGATTTGTCCGTATATTGTACTCTTTCAGCTGTTTTTTTTTCATCGCACCGCTTCTTTAATTGCATCCAGTTCCAGAGTTCTGTCCAGCTCTTTGGGAGTTGTTATTTTGGCAGCTCCCAGATCGTTAATCTTTCCCGTCCAGGTGTTATCAAAGAAACAGAGAGAAACCTCCTTCTGAAATTCCTTGCTGATTTATTCTTGAGCAGACTGTTTGCAATGTAGCCATATATCAGACAGTTAACGATTAAGCCTTTGGAATCCACCCAATCCAATCCCCCCTCCGGGCCCTAGAGGGGGGCTGCCAGACATCCATTTAGCCCTCTCTCTCGCTCATAATAAAAAACTTCCTTTTTGCAAACAGTTGTATATATAATATTGTTTCCAGTCTTTATGACCAACCATCAGTTAGCTCCTGTTTCTCTTAATCAGGGAAGTATTTCAGATATTCCGTAAGTGCGTGGCGGGTAGAAGCCATTTTGTTTTTGTTCTCGTCTTTATCAAGCATTTCAAATCTTAGAAGGAAAGCAGCTGCGAATAGGTCCCAATTATATATGAAAGTCCATCTGTACTCACTTTTTGAAGAACAATTTAGGTTCTTAATGAGACTTGGCATGCAATACGGATTGTTATTGTTAAAGTAGAAAAAAACATACCAAGCCCCTCCAAATTCCAAACATCATGATGAGGATCTCTTTGAAGTTCGATCTTTTGCACCAGAGACTGTACATACCGCAGGTTTCCCCCCCAGCTTCGTCAGTTCAGAGCGTGTCTGTCTGTTTTTCTAATCTTTATATTTTCCCAAACAGATGCGTCCGGCTATGGGGTGGCGTTGAAGGAGTGTCAGTCCGTCCCTTGCTCCGTGACCCAGTGCCCCTGCCGTCTGCCACATTGGCAATCTGGGGCAAACCACGGGTCATCAAGACAGTCCTCCCCTACCCTGGGGAGGCTGCCAGGGCTAATTGCCCCCATATCAGCCCTGAATTATTGGAACAGCTGAGGTCCAATTGTGTGGGATCTGCCATTTTCCACCGCCAGGAACAGGAAACCCCACTTAGTTATTTTTTAAAAGGGCACACATTTAAGCTTTAAAAAGTATCAAGTCCCATCCATCAGTTGCACACAACCTGAGTAATACTCCCCACCAAATCTTTCTTATGCTAGAACATACCTTTTGATATGCTACATGAACCAGTACATTAGCTGCATAGGTCCTAGAAACTTGATGGGACATCTTGTTTCTTATGCTATCAGTCTTGTCTATCTTGTTTTGATGAGGCTGTGTAAATTCAGAAGTTATAATCCCATTATCAGTCACTGTGTATTCTGAAAACTAGCCTGAAGTGCTGTTGCTGGTGTGTATTCCCAGGACTGGGATGTGGGCTGAAGATACATACAGTAGCAACTTTGCGGAAGTGATCAATGTCTGGGTGGTAGACTGCCTCAAGGATACGTATGCTGTGTCTGGTATCATGGAAGACTGGCAGGCAGGATATTAATGCAGTAAACAAACAGGATTAGGGTTTGGTGTGGGGCTTTTGGCAGCTGTAGGGAGAACTGTAATTGTTCCACATTATAGAAGAGCTTTTAGCAGAATAGGCATAGGAGAGTTAGTCTTAGCAACTGCCTAATAAATGGGAGCTCTGCACATCCATCCACAGCAAAGTTCCAAAACTTGCTAGGCTAAATATTTCAGCCAAAGTTTGTGGTTAGGCAGGACCATGATATGATGCCAATCCCCTTCAGTTGTTAAGAGATCCCAGTTTTGGATAATGTAAAGTGAGCATTTGTCTGCTTAGAACTGATGTTTCACGTATTGGAAGGTTCTCAAGCCCCTTTGGAGAGGTTCCCCCATCCTCCCCAAAATTCAGAAAGGCCATCCACAAATAGCTGAACTGTTATGGCAGCAGAAGGCAAAAGGGCACACATTTCTCAAGTCAGAATCCAGCCACAATTTTTTTTGTCTGAATAAAAATCACTTAGGGGAAAAGTTGTTGGGCCATTGCGCCATCGCTGTTTCAAGTAGAGATGTAAGACTTATGCAAGTACGCCACAAGCCTATTCCATCCATTGTTTGAAAGTTTATTTACAAGACGTTCAATATCTGTAACAGCAGCATATAATAAAATCCATGATTCCAGAAGTGGTGCTTCCATGGTATTAAGGTCAGAATACTTGATCTACTGCTATTTCCTGAGATTCAAATATCTTGAAGTTTGCTGGGGGGAAGGGGAAAAAATCAAGTTACCATAACTACATTGGTGTTTCTTGAAAAGTTAATCTTCTTTCTTCGGCCTTAATGCTTGCTTTTTAAAAGTTTGTAAAATAAGCACTAGCAACTTCAAAGGAGTTTGCCATACCAAGATATCTCTGTTCCTATGGTTACATAGAATTAAACCCTCGCATCTGATTAAAGTTACGTGAATATTCTAGATCCAAGATTAGGGCACTTGATGGGGACACAAAGAGCCCGCTTCACACAGATTTGTAATGCTTTGTCCCAGGCCCTGAGGATTAAGTTCTGTTTAATACAACAAAAAAAGGAGCCCTTTACACTTCACACGGAAGGCTACCGAGATTGCCTCTGATCGCTGAGTCTTAATGCTTCCATATTTAATTCCCTTAAAACTCAGCTTGGCTGTCTTCCAGATGGCTGGGGTCGCTGAAAGTTTATTAGCTTAGTTATAAAGGAAAGGTTTTAAAAACCATAGCTTGGTCTGAAAATCACAAATGTACCTAGGAGAATTACTGCCAGTTACGCAGAATAAGATTTCAGGGTTGTGTTACAAATAAGTGGGAAGGTGGGGGGAAAAACAAATTTTGTAATGCCCACTCTTAACTAAGTGCACTAGCTAGGGTGTCAGTGTTGCCTTTCAGTATTGTCCTTGTGGTAAGGATACAAAAAAAGCATACAGTCTTTTATATTCTAATATATCTTGTATCTACATTTTATATAAAAAGGTAAAGGTAAAGGTACCCCTGCCCGTACGGGCCAGTCTTGCCAGACTCTAGGGTTGTGCGCTCATCTCACTCTATAGGCCGGGAGCCAGCGCTGTCCGCAGACACTTCCGGGTCACGTGGCCAGCGTGACAAGCTGCATCTGGCGAGCCAGCGCAGCACACGGAACGCCGTTTACCTTCCCGCTGGTAAGCGGTCCCAATTTATCTACTTGCACCCGGAGGTGCTTTCGAACTGCTAGGTTGGCAGGCGCTGGGACCGAACGACGGGAGCGCACCCCACCGCGGGGATTCGAACCGCCGACCATGCGATCGGCAAGTCCTAGGCGCTGAGGTTTTACCCACAGCGCCACCCGCGTCCCTACATTTTATATAGGCTATATTTTATATTCATCATTTATAGCCTACATTCTGTGAATAAAAACATGTGAATGAAAAACCCTCTTACTAAAAATGCTCAACCCAATGCAGCACTGAGAATTCTACACAGATGTATTCACAAGGCAGACTGGTCCAAATTCATGTTGTTACCCAAGGGCAAGAGTTCCAAAACAGGAACGGAGATTTATTTGTTTCTATTTAACAAGACTATATTTACCACTTACTAGAACAAAACAAAAAAAAAGCCCCCAAAGCAATTTAACAAAACAGTTAAAATACCAAAAGCACCAACAGAAAACAAGCAAGTGACATGAAAGTTTAAAACAAACTTAAAACTGGTGAACAGCTAACATACTCCTGTGTTAGAATTATATGCCTAGGCAGGGCTTGCCGAAACAAAGTTCTTAGCAGGCACCGAGAACAATTCACTGAAGGCACCTGCAAAATATTAATGGGCAGGAAGTTCTCAAGAATGGGTGGTGCAACGCTAAAGGACCCATTGCCTACAAAAGCAGGACAAGCAGGACGTGGCGCTTGCAAAAGCAGAAGTCCTGCAGAGCAAAATAGCAGAGCGGGCACGTTCTTGGGTCACTTCCTTTTGGTATATAGAGGGTAGACAAGCTTCTTAAATCCCTCCCTGGAAAGGTTTATCTGAATCTCAATCTTCCTTTGAATAGTATTAAAAACCCTTATATTCAGACACCTTGTTAGCCACTATGGTGCTATGGAGCTGAAATTCTTGGGTATGGATTTTTCCTTGCGAGTACAGTAACCCCGCAACTCATGCAGGGGTTACATTCTGTGGAATGCACCAAAAGCCAAAATCTTATATAGTTAAGACACACTAGGTTCGGGGTGTGTGTGTGGAGTTTTTGTCAAAGCCTTCTTACCCAAACGTCCGTCCACTTCTTATTTTATTACAATTTTTTTTGCCAAGCACATAAAGCTGAATACGCACAAATTAAATGTGCCTAAGTTGCGGGCTTAGGGATGCGGGTGGCGCTGTGGGTTAAACCACAGAGCCTAGGGCTTGCCGATCAGAAGGTCGGCGGTTAAAAATCCCCGCGATGGGGTGAGCTCCCATTGCTCAGTCCCAGCTCCTGCCAACCTAGCAGTTTGAAAGCACGTCAAAGTGCAAGTAGATAAATAGGTACTGCTCCGGCGGGAAGGTAAACAGCGTTTCCATGCGCTGCTCTGGTTCGCCAGAAGCGGCTTAGTCGTGCTGGCCACATGACGCGGAAGCTGTACGCCGGCTCCCTCGGCCAGTAAAGCGAGATGAGCGCCGCAACCCCAGAGTCGGTCACAACCCCAGAGTCGTCCGCGACTGGACCTAATGGTCAGGGGTCCCTTTACCTTTAAGTTGCGGGCTTACTGTAATCATGCTTTATATATTGAACAGTTTATTTTTATCCCAGTCAAACACCAAACTCTTTGTTCCACCAAACAAAGAGTTTACAACAGATGGCAGCCCAAATAACAGTGACATTTGTATTGCAAAAGCAGGGGGCCAAAACATCTCTCACACTTACTATTTGATATGAAAAAACACGACCTTACCTGTCCTCCACTGTTTTGTTAGATGGGTAGAATACTTTGAATGAAAAGCCACTTCTTGGGAAAGATCCCTGGAATGAGGGGGTAAGAAAGGATTTTAGTTTTTAAAGCTCGTCATTTGGATTTCTCAAGAACTTCTGAAGGGCTGTAGCTCAGCGGTACATCACCTACTTTGCATGCAGAAGGTTCAGTCTTCTACATCTCTATAAAGGCTTGGGAATATCCCATCTGAAACCTAGAGAGCCACTGATAGTCAACACAGACAACAGAGACCAAATCTGACTCAATGTAAAACCAGCTTCCTGTGTTCTTGTTGCCACGGCAATAGAACCTTGATCAAATAGATTTAATGAGCAGGTAATGCCTGGGCTCAACCTCTTCAGCCCCGACTGGGCCAGGCGAGCTGGAAAAGCACTCCCAGAGACCTTCCACTGCAGGGAGCAGGTCTAAGTGCTGTGGACTCACAACTTAGAGCTGTGAGCACCAAACTCAGTTCCAAAAGTCAGCGGAGCACAGCAGAGCATGAACCACACGAGCAACAGCTCTGAAGTATAACTTCTTTTATACTCTACAGCTACTGCATAAACTAACTAAAGACTAATCGGAGACGCTGGACTACATGAGTGTTACAGCTGCTTGAGCAGTCACCTTATCTATATACAGATAACACTCAGACTCCCACAGGCTGGAGTGGAAGAAGCGATGAGCAAAATCCGCCCCCTCCTTTCTGAAACATTGTCAGCAGATTCTTGCAATGGGAGGGGTGAAACATCCTCAATGCCCCATGGCTGGGCTATCGCCTCACCTTGTGCAGGATGTCCCAGGAACTCTCTACACTTGCCTTTTGCTTTGAAACGCCAATTGCGTACCTGCCTGGATCTTTCCCAAAGGACCTAATTTAGATTCTGGAAAGACTAAATCAGTAGCTTTCCCTATAACACAAGGCATCTCCAATTTGTTCAGCTTTACGGGGACACCTCTAAGAGGCTGATCCATGCCACTCTTTTCAAAGACACATTGTTCTAGCACCAGACTAAAGTAGAATCTGAAACTCCACATTAACACAACAGTGCGCTGCTTGCATAAAAATAAGTACTATTCACCGCCACCTGGCAGCATTTAATTTAAGAATAATAATGGAAGGAAGGGATGAAACTCAGGTACAATAACTTTCAGTTAACTTGCCATTTTTTTGTTTTGGAAAAACTAAATAAATGTTTCTATTATATATCCATCAGAATGAGCGGCACTAAGTAGGAACAATCCCACCTAAGAGTGTATACTAACAATACATTAAACACATTTTTTTTCTTACTAGAGACTGTTTTTCATCATGCTTACAGAAGGAAGGAAAGGGTGAATAGAGAGATAGGATCTTACGGGATTTATGCAGAGGCAATCCGTGTTGGTCACAGTGAACGGGTCATATTTGTCAGCAAAGACAATGAGATCCGGCAGAGGGTAGGTTCTCAATGTATAGTCATAGGGCCAGTAGACAGGACTAACATTAAGGGGCAATGGAGTCAGATGCCCTTGTGATAAAATAGTCTTTACAAACTGCAAGGCAAAGAACAAAGGCACACAAATTACTCTGGTTTCCATTTGAAAGCAAAAACCTGTCTTTCAAACTCCTACATACCGTAAATCACAAAACCATCTTCCTGATGATTAGCACTTGTTAAAAATAGCACTATATGCTTCGAGTTCTAAATCTGGTAAACTAAGTCAGAATTGAGACTCATTCAAACCTCTGCAGTCTTGCAGGGTTGTGCGGTGACTTGGGGAACACTAAGGTAAAGGTAAAGGGACCCCTGACCATTAGGTCCAGTTGTGGCCGACTCTGGGGTTGCGGCGCTCATCTCGCTTTATTGGCCGAGGGAGCCGGCGTACAGCTTCCGGGTCATGTGGCCAGCATGACTAAGCCGCTTCTGGCGAACCAGAGCAGCACACAGAAATGCCATTTACCTTCCCGCCGGAGTGGTACCTATTTATCTACTTGCACTTTGACGTGCTTTCGAACTGCTAGGTTGGCAGGAGCAGGGACTGAGCAGCAGGAGCTCGCCCCATCGCTGGGATTCAAACCGCCAACCTTCTGATCGGCAAGCCCAAGAGGCTCAGTGGTTTAGACCACAGTGCCACCCGCGTCCCTGGGGAACACTACTGTGGCCCAATGAAATTCCCATGCCACCAACAGCATCTGAAGTGATCTCTGAGGACCATGCTTTGGGGAAGCTACACTTTTCCAGAGGAGAGCAGCTGCAAGGCCTCTTGTATGGAAAATGAACCATTTGGAATCCCATTTAGTCATCAGAATCCATCCACACATTCCATTAACTACCGGTATATTAAAAAGTTTCTACAGTATATGCAGAAGAAAGGAGTTGAAATTTCAGCACCTCTCTCTCTTTTCAATGAAGACTACTACTCCCTCGGTAGAACTCTTGTATACGTGTCCCATATTATTTGCACAGAAATGCACTGGAACAGAAAATAATTTCGGGTGTGCGAAGATTAAAATAAGGCGGCCACTTTAAACATACTGCATTCTTCAGGACACCCAAAGTTCCCCTTCTGCTCCTGCCCCGGCAGATTTGGGAGGGCATGCGGGGGGCAGTAGAGAAGGAAAAGTCTCATTGTTTGAGCAGATATCTGCTTGCAGAGTGTTGAATATCACCCAGAGTACAAGTGGGAGTCCACTCCGCTGGTAATCAGACACAAACGGCCTCAGCCCCAGTATACCTGAAGGAGCGTCTCCACCCCCATCATTCTGTCCGGACGCTGAGGTCCAGCGCCGAGGGCCTTCTGGCGGTTCCCTCACTGCGAGAAGCAAAGCTACAGGGAACCAGGCAGAGGGCCTTCTCGGTGGTGGCACCCGCCCTGTGGAACGCCCTCCCACCAGATGTCAAAGGAAAACAGAGAACAACAACTACCTAACATTTAGAAGACATCTGAAGGCAGCCCTGTTCAGGGAAGCTTTTAATGTGTGACATTTTAATGTATTTTTAATCTTTGTTGGAAGGCACCCAGAGTAGCTGGGGAAACCCAGCCAGATGGGCGGGGTATAAATAAATAAATTATTATTATTATTAACATTATTAGATGGTTTTCTCTGGATGAGATCCAAATGTGGCAGTCCACTTGCACAGCCCACTTATTTAAAACGGCCCTGAGATCCTTGGATGAAGGGTAGTATAGGAGTTGAATAAAAAATAAAAGCAATGAAGAAATCTGCTTGCATATACTGTAAGGAGTTCAGTTTTCTCTTCTTCCCTCTCCAGCCCTCCCCATATCCTCCAAATCTGCTTTCTCCCCGCCCTTCAGAGCGGGTGGAGGCAGGGGAGATGCAGAGGTAAGGAATGGAATGAGAAGCAGGTGCCTGATCACATCACACTGGATCTCTTCCTCAATTTCTTACTCTATTACTAAAAATAACCGTGCTAGAATAATAGTAATGACCTAACCAGCCGAAGCTTATCCCCAAATGTTTCATGCTTTTTTCGCCTTACGTGATTAGAAATATCCAAGTTGCTGTTAGGAAAACGGACACAGTTCCGGCACATCTTATTTACCAGGTCTTCTCTAAAGATTATTATTTCCTGAGTGCAATACTGGACTCTGGAAGGAAGAAGCGCAATTTTATTTTTTCAGGGTGATTAAAGAGGCATCCAGGAGAGACCATCAGCAGAAACGCACACAGACTTCTCCCCAGATATATAGAGTATTAACCCTACACAAATATGTAGTATTATGTGTACTATTAATCTGACACATATTAAAGCTCTCAATTTAAAACAACTCTTTTAAATTGGGACGTTTACCTGCAAGGGTTTGTAGTGAAGACTGAAAATGGCACCTGCTGTTTGAACTCTTCAGTAATGTTTTCAGGAAGTGGCGGCCTGAAATAAATTTGTGTGGTATGTATTAGAAATAAATGTGTGTATTCTCAAAGTTGGATGTTTGAATGAATCACCTTAATTGTCAAGTCACAAGCATACCTTGGCAAAATTGAGCCTGGGCCAGGGTCTTCAGAGCCAGGAACAAACACAAAGCGACTGCTATAAATAGTTGAATACATACACTACATTTAACATAACTGATAGGTAAAAATCAAAGCATCAGTAAAGTAAATGGCAACATTACTAAAATACAACCTGAGTTTTAGATGTGGATGGCAGGCCACATAAACCTCCAGTTATGACAGGTGAACGAACAAAGGTGCACTCCCCCATTGTACAATACAATACGATAATCTTTAGTGTCATTGTCCCATACAGAACAACGAAATTGAAAATCTACATCAGACATTCAAAAACCAACAAGCCTGCTATCCCAGCCTGGTTGGCCCCCCTAAAAACTCTGATACTCCATAATTAAATACAATATACTCCCACAGAGACTGCATTTACACTGCGTTTACAACCAAAATCGCATTTGGATAAAAACTGTTTCTCAGGCGGCTAGTCCTAGTCTTTATAACCCTGTACCTTCTTCTAGAAGGCAGAAAGAGATCATTTCCGGGGTGCGGACTATCCTGCGCTATCTCTGCAGCTTTCTTATGGCACCTGGAAGCGTAAATTTGATCCAAGGTGGGAAGAGTGCGCCCAATTATTCTCTCCGCAGTCTTTACAACCCTGGACAACATTGTTTTCCCCCTGACAACTGCAGCTCCCAAACCACACACACAGACCATAAGTCTCCCAAGACAGACGGGATGCCAGCAACAATAAAATGTTTAAGTGTGGCTGAGCAAAGGAGAATGAACTTTTTAGTAGCTGTTATTAAAATTCTGTATACAATACTTGGTGTGAATGGACCCAATTTTTCTTTTTCTTTAAGCGGGACTAAATTCTGCAGGGTGGAATGTTTTCTCTAACTGACAAATCTGAAGAACATCTTCTTCAGTAAGATTTTTTACCAAGCAAATAAAAACACAGCACATACCTCTTATGGATACTGGGGTATTCACAGATGATATTTGCAAGGGCTTTCAGTGAACCTAGAGGTACAACCATAAAAGCTTTCCTATGAAACTGCATAGTTATTCCTACATTTTCTCATCTTATCCACAGGTAACCAATATGCATCTTACATCGACAGCTGAACAACAGTTACGCAGAACACCTCTTATTTCCCCCCACCTTAAGTAACTAAACCAGTTGGTTATATTGTAAGTCAGCCGCTCTGAGCCCGGCCTTGGCTGGGGAGGGCGGGGTATAAATAAAAAATTATTATTATTATTATTATTATTATTATTATTATTATTATTATATTGTAAATGGCTTTGTGGAAGCTGTTTCTCACAATGCATTGATCACTAAGGCAGTATTTTTATTACTGAAGCTAAGCAAGTTTAAATTGAGATATTAATTATAGCTGGGCAAAACCGTAGCTCCATTTCAGCCACTTCTGGGTGAAAATCACACTGAGAACCCTAGTGGGGGGGGGAACCTCTGCATATTCTAATAAACATGGCATTCTCTAGGATATGAGCCTGCTGCCATATGCTGCCCTCCAGCTTCAATCACTGTTGAAATGGGTAAACTCTTCTAACTGGGAGGGGCTGCCGAGACCACATAACCCTGGTCTTGAAAGACCTACATTGGCTCCCAGTACGTTCTGAGCACAATTCAAAGTGTTGTGCTGACCTTTAAAGCCCTAAACGGCCTCGGTCTAGTATATCTGAAGGAGTGCCTCCACCCCCATCGTTCAGCCCAGACACTGAGGTCCAGCACCGAGGGCCTTCTGGTGGTTCCCTCTCTGCAAGAAGCCAAGTTACAGGGAACCAGGCAGAGGGCCTTCTCGGTGGTGGCGCCCGCCCTGTGGAACGCCCTCCCACCAGATGTCAAAGGAAAAAACAACTACCAGACTTTTAGAAGACATCTGAAGGCAGCCCTGTTTAGGGAAGCTTTTAATGTTTGATGCTTTACTGTATTTTAATATTTTGTTGGAAGCCGCCCAGAGCGGCTGGGGAAACCCAGCCAGATGGGCGGGGTATAAATAATAAATTATTATCATCATTATTATTACTACTACTACTACTACTATATTATAATGGAAACAGCTCAGTTGCCACCACATTCCACCAGCTTTATTCAAAGCATGTCAAGTTTGCACCAGTCACTTATTTATTTATTTATTTTATTTTTTGATGGAACCCCTTATATGGGATTTTATATATAAATTTTCCCTTGGCTCTTTTTGCTGGCCCATGTACGACCAGCATGGATAGTTGGCCCTGGTGAATATTTGACGTTTTCTCCCCTTGTGATCTTGATTTATGGGCTACCACTAAAACGAGTCTGTATTTTAAGCTGTATTTTAAACAGTATTTTAACCCATATTTTAATCAACTGTTTATTTGTTTTAAAAATGTTTTTACTGTATTTTGTATTTGGTGTCAGCCGCCCTCAGCACAGTCTTGGCCAGGGAGGGCGGGGTATAAATAAAATATTTATTATTATTATTATTATTATTATTATTATTATTATTATTATTATTTAAAATATCCTTAGCCATCCCATTCATGACAAATTCCCACCATGGATCTCTCTACAGAACGGTCTCTCAAATGTTTAAATAACACACAAACAGAAAAGACCACAAACTATTCACAACATGCAATGCAGCAGCCGACTCCAAAGTACCTTTTAGCGACTGAATCTGGTTTTTTCCGTATGGGGCAGAGGAAAAGTTCCCACAGAAGAAGAAGCAAGTTGGAGGCATGGAGGAGTAACCTGGTTAGAGGAACAAGGAACGTCACTGACTTTTGGTTTGGTAGCACGTATCTTTTTTATTTTTACATATTGCTTCACATTTCAACCGAAACCTTTAAGCGGTTGACAAATATGGGTCAACAGAGGTACCTGAAAACATAATACGCAGCTTCTCCAAAACTTCTGCTTGGTCCAGCCAAACGTCCGAAAGGAACACAAACATGGCGTCCTCATTTTCTTCTTCCAGCTGTTTCAATTTCGCAGAAGATTTTACAGAGGTCGAGGAAGGCCCTCCAAAGAAGTTTGTGTTTCCATAATACGCCCTACAGCATGAACAGCAAATGCCAGAAGGCTCCATTTAATAATAATAATAATAATAATAATAATAATAAAGTTTTATTTATACCCCGCCCTTCCCGGTTCAGAAAACCGGGCTCAGGATGGCTAACAACAAATTTAAAACACTTAATTAATGCAACAAAAAACAGCATAAAATACAGTATAAAATGTGAATAACAATAAATTCAGAATTCAAAAATCAATTTAGGGGGGAAATCCATCCAATAAACATTAGATGATCACCAGGGCTAGCTGGCTAAATTAGTCCTGTTTGGGCCAGCGAGGAAACCAGGGGGGAATTAGCTGTGGGATCCCAGAGCGGGGAATCTTCATAAAAAGGGGAGCGGGAGGGAAGGAAGGGGAATAAAAGATCAGGCTAAGTTCAAATTGAAAGCCAGGCGGAATAGCTCTGTCTTACAGGCTCTGCGGAAGGATGTTAAGCCCATTCCTCTCCCAGATATTGTCCTCAGTTTGTCACTTGTTGCTTGCAAAGAGTTTGACTTCAAATAAGGGCCTGTAGCTGCCAGCATTGATCACTGACTCCCCAACCCAGCTCACTCTGTCCCTCACCTGCATAAATGCAATTTTTTGCTGATAATAATCCACATTACAAAATCCACCCCAACATCAGTTCCTCAAGAGATTAAATAAACCGTATACTCTTACACCTAAGATTTTCCTTCAGAGCAGTGGAGCAAAATGAAAATTAATAGTTTTATAGTTTTTTTACCTAGTTGTTGTAGAAGGCTCCGTAGGGGGGAAGCCAAATGCATTGACGTGAAATATTTCATCTTCATACCAGCCTAGGAAATAAGATTAGCATGCTTTTCTTTTCCAAATTCAAAAGAATCATGGTATGCTTTAAACCTATCACTCCCATTGATACTTCTTCCTCCACCGAAGACGCCAGGCTCTTCTGAACATATTTTACATTATTGTTCTCCCAGGTTCTCAAATGTGTAAATAATACACGAACAGAAAAACCACAAGCTAATCGCCTACTGATTCATAAATGCAATAAAGGAGCGGCTCCCCAAGTACCTTTTAGCAAGTGAATTTTGTTTTTTCCATATGGGACAGAGGAAAGTTGCCACACAAGCAGCAAATTGGAAGCATGGAGGAATAACCTGGTTAGAGGAATGTCTTACTCAAAGAGGCCCACATGAAGTTCTGCTTACGATCACTGCAGCGCCAGATAAAAACATTTCTTTTTTCCTGGATGTTTAAGAATAGCTAGTGTATTTTTTTTAAATTTAGAGCCCTTAGATTTTACCATCTATTTAAATGGGAAATTTGTAGATCTTTTAGGACTGGTGTTATATGGTCCTGGAGGCAGCTCCCAGTCACTAGTCTAGGTGCCTTTGGCACCCAAGATAGATATTTTAGGACCCACTCTCTTGTCTGGATTATAATCCATTTTAATTGTTTTTAATATTGGATTTTTAAATTGTTATAACACACCCTTGGATCTCATGATGAAGGGCTGGTTAATAATAATAATATAATAAAGGTAAAGGGACCCCTGACCATTAGGTCCAGTCGTGGCCATCTCTGGGGTTGCGGTGCTCATCTCGCTTTATTGGCCAAGGGATCCAGCGTACAGCTTCCGGGTCATGTGGCCAGCATGACTAAGCCGCTTCTGGCGAACCAGAGCAGCGCACGGAAACGCCACTTACCTTCCCGCCAGAGCGGTACCTATTTGTCTACTTGCACTTTGACGTGCTTTCGTACTGCTAGGTGGGCAGAAGCAGGGACTGAGCAACGGGAGCTCACCTGTCACAGGGATTCAAACCGGTGACCTTCTGATCGGCAAGTCCTAGGCTAACAGCACCACTCACGTCCCCAATAATATAATAATTAATAATAATAACACATAAGTTGTTGATGCAGTCTGTATTCTGCTGGAGTGTATGGATTGTGTACACAACTTCTATATGAATCGGTTCTGTTCAAAGCCTTAGAACAACACCTAGGCAGTGTCCTCTGGTACAATTCTCTCCTCTCCACCCACACTTATCTGTTCAGATCCCTGGATTGATCATGCAAACAGAGCCAGTAGTTATATCAGCTGAACAAGTCTGACCTTACTGAAAAGAGTGAAGCTTGAGAAGAAGAAAAATGATCTGGCTTACCTTCTGTTAAAACGAAACATGACTCTGTATATAAGCCACTGTGGAACTGGTAGAAAACAGTTAAGGAAGATATTCTTGCTATGTAGGCAGCACTATAGAAATAATTCTATTTATTCTAATCAAAGCAAATGAACAGCTGTAGCTCAAAACACAGACTTTAGGCAAGGCTGTGAATATCCTTTGCACCTGCATTTCTCCACATGGAAGCCAACAGTCTAAATTTTCCCATGTATTGGTTAAAACAGAACAATAACATTTAGGCCTTCATACTGTTGTAAAAATGCAAATTGGGAAGGGCCGGCAGAGCTCATATACAAAAATATTGGGGGGTTTTGTCAGCTGAGTAGCAAGTGCAGGAACAGAAAACTTCCATTTCTAGGTGAATCTCCAGGAAGAAGGTTATGGTGACTACAGCTGTGTGCGATCATGGCAAGTTGATAGTTAGAAAGACAAAAAGGCAGCTGTGTAAGCACTGTTGGGTGGGAAGAACTATGTTTTTAATTAAACCGTTGCAGCTGTTTGGCTGCGAAAGCAGCAACACTCAATGTCTGGCCATTTGAAACAGAGGAGACAAGTGAGGACTAGGTACTGTACAGGAATGAAATGCCCCAGTCCACAGGGTTAACAACTAGAAATCAACATATGAAAAAAACGAAAAGGGAGTTGGAGAAAGGAAAACTTTGTAGCAGCTGGATGAGAAAAAAGAAAGCAAATGATTATTATTATTATTATTATTATTATTATTATTATTATTCCCTATACAATGATTAAACTACAGGTAGGAAAAAAGAATTGGGGGAAAAAACAAGTAGAAAGTCCACAAAGAAATGCAAAAGGGGAAATACGAGTTTATCTCACTGTTCAGTCTCTTTTCTTACTTAGGATGCATGTAAAAGGATATTGCTTTACTAATGTCCAGCTGGACAACTCCTGTTGGATCTTCCAAGAAAAATTTCCCCTAAAAAATATGGATAAAATAAATTAGGGCCAAGCCATTCAGCTTCAAAACACTCCCCTTGAGGTCATGCAACTGTAAAAAACTACACTTCTGGTTATATTAGTTGAATATTTTGGACCATTCCCCTGGTCACATTTTAACACAAATCATGTGCATCGCCACCAGAACACTGAACAACAAAGTCGTCTTAAGAGCCGCTGATGCAGCCCGGCTTACCTCTTTCAGCTGGGTTATCATCCCCAGAACGATAACTTCCTTAACTTTAGCCGAGTTCCCCAAGAGAGTTTCTATAGTTTTGAGCTACAATCAGAGACAAATAAATTAAATTAGTTAAGGCCTGCGTTTCCCAGATTCAAAAATTAGCTACACAGCCCTTAGAGCTACTTTACCCCCTTTGAATGTCAGTCCCTGGTGCCCTACTGCAAACGGCTTTCAGCGGTTTTTAAAGACTCCTTAGTTTGTCCTTAGTTTGCTCTCGTGGGACGCGGGTGGCGCTGTGGTCTAAACCACAGAGCCTAGGGCTTGCCGATCAGAAGGTCGGCGGTTCGAATCCCTGCGACGGGGTGAGCTCCCGTTGCTCGGTCCCTGCCCCAACCTAGCAGTTCGAAAGCATGAAGTGCAAGTAGATAAATAGGTACCGCTCCAACGGGAAGGTAAACAGTGTTTTCGTGCGCTGCTCTGGTTCGCCAGAACCAGCTTAGTCGTGCTGGCCACATGACCCAGAAGCTGTACGCCGGCTCCCTCGGCCGATAAAGCGAGATGAGCGCTGCAACCCCAGAGTCGACCACGACTGGACCTAATGGTCATGGGTCCCTTTACCTTTACCCTTAGTTTGCTCTCAGGAAAAATGGGAGCTGCTGTTTGAGAAACGCATGCCCAAAGTCTCCAAAAGGGCTTTGTGTTGCAAGGTGCAGGATATAAGTAAAGGTAAAGGTAAAGGTACCCCTGCCCGTACGGGCCAGTCTTGACAGACTCTGGGGTTGGTGCGCCCATCTCACTCTATAGGCCGGGGGCCAGCGCTGTCCGGAGACACTTCCGGGTCACGTGGCCAGCGTGACATCGCTGCTCTGGCGAGCCAGAGCCGCACACGGAAACGCCGTTTACCTTCCCGCCAGTAAGCGGTCCCTATTTATCTACTTGCACCCGGGGGTGCTTTCGAACTGCTAGGTTGGCAGGCGCTGGGACCGAGCAACGGGAGCGCACCCCGCCGCGGGGATTCGAACCGCCGACCTTTCGATCGGCAAGCCCTAGGCGCTGAGGCTTTAACCCACAGCGCCACCCGCGTCCCTAATATAAATTCTGTAAATATTTAAGGAAGTAAATGAAAACATTTTAAATTTTACCTGGAATTTACTTCTGCTTTCCTCTGCAGGCGCGCCAATAGCAGATGGTGTGAACAGTTCGTGCCTATGCGTTCTCTGCACAGTAGGAAACACAAGCCAGGTAGCAAGGGAAAGCACCGTGCAGTTATGGTTAAAACATTTCCCCCCGTGCAATGATGCCCTCAAGCTGTTATCCCACATTAACCACGGTCCTAGCCTACTATGGTTGGGATATGTGCTTTACAAGCTTGGTGGTAAAACAAAACGATGTTCCACGTCTACAAAATTAATTTTTTGGAAGGAAACTGCAGTTGCTTGCTTAACATATACCGTATTTTTTGCTCTGTAAGACTCACTTTTTCCCTCCTAAAAAGTAAGGGGAAATGTGTGTGCGTCTTATGGAGCGAATGCAGGCTGTGCAGCTATCCCAGAAGCCAGAACAGCAAGAGGGATTGCTGCTTTCACTGCGCAGCGATCCCTGTTGCTGTTCTGGCTTCTGAGATTCAGAATATTTTTTTTCTTGTTTTCCTCCTCCAAAAACTAGGAGCGTCTTGTGGTCTGTGTTACCATAAAGCTGATGCGTCTTATAGAGCAAAAAATACGGTAATCAACTCATGGAATTCGCTGCCACAGCATGTTGTGGTAGCCACTATTACAGATACAGTGGTACCTCAGGATGCGAACGGGGTCCATTCCGGAGCCCCGTTCGCATCCTGAACAAAACGTAAGACACGACTGCGCATCTGCGTGCGCGCGGGTCGCTGCTTCCGCGCATGATGACATTTTTACCATCTGTGCATGCGCGAGCAGCGAAACCCGGAAGTAACGTGCTCTGTTACTTCCGGGTCGCCGCGGAGCGCAACCCGAAAATACTTATCTTGAAGCGTATTTATCCCGAGGTATGACTGTAGTTTTAAGATGGGAATAAGCCAAATTTGTGAAGGAAGAGGACACTATCAGCAGCTGTCAGCCATGGCAGCTAAGTGGAACCTCCTTGTCTAGGGGTAGCATACCTTGCAAAATCAGTTGCTGGAGGGCAAACAGCACAGAAAGGCTACTGCCCTCAAGTCCTTCTGTGGGCATTGGAAGCATCTGAGTGGCCCCTGTGTGCATAGGATGCTTGGCTACCTGGGTCCTTGGGTCCGATTCAGCAGCACTCTTGTCATGTACGTACGGCATTAATATGTATCTGATGGAGTATTTCCCCACTTTATCTCACCTGCTGCAAGATGATGTAGCGCTCACGAAACAGTTCTGCTTTATCCCTGGCAGAGCCAAATAAATTTGGAGCAGAATGGCCGGTCATTGAGAGGCTGAAATCAATTTTTACAGAGACTTGTGTAAAGGTGGGTTTTAAGTGAGCACAAAAAGTGTGCACTGATAATAATACAGGACCGCCTCTCCTGGTCTGCCCCATGGAGGACCTTAAGGTCCACAAATGACAACATTTTGGAGGTCCCAAGTCGCAAGGTGGTTAGGTTGGTCTCCACTAGGGCCAGGGCCTTTTCAGTACTGGCCCCGACTTGGTGGAACGCTCTGTCCCAAGAGACCAGGGCCCTGCGGGACTTGACATCTTTCCGCAGGGCCTGCAAGACAGAGCTGTTCCGCCTGGCCTTTGGTTTGGACTCAGTCTGACCCTTATGTTTCCCTCCCCTTATGGTTTTGATCTATGGGCTACTTTTAAAATGAGGCTGCATTTTAAATTGTATTTTAACCCATATTTTAAATTGGGTTTTATTCTTTTCTTTTCTCTCTCTCCCCCCCCCCCCCCATTATGTTTTTATTGTAATTTTACTGGTGTCAGCCGCCCTGAGCCTGGCTCTGGCCGGGGAGAGCGGGGCATAAATAAAAAATTATTTATTTATTATTATTATTAATAGTAGTAGTAGTAATAATACCCTGCCCATCTGGCTTCCCCAGCTGCTCTGAGCGGCTTACACAATATATAAAACAAAATAAAGCATCAAGCATTAAAAACTTCCCGATACAGAGCTTCCTTCAGATGTCTTTTAAAAGTTGTATAGTTCTTTATCTCGTTAACATCTGAAGGGCGTTCCACAGGGAGGGTGCCACTACCGAGAAGGCCTTCTGCCTGGTTCCCTGTAACTTCACTTCTCGCAGTGAGGGAACCACCAGAAGGCACTCAGCGCTGGACCTCAGTGTCCAGGCTAGATGATGGGGGTGAAGACGCTTCTTCAGGTATACTTGGCCGAGGCCGTTTAGGGCTTTGAAGGTCAACACCAACACTTTGAATTGTGCTCGGAAACACACTGGGAGCCAATGAAGATCCTTTAGGACTGGAAATATATAGTCTCAGCGGCCGCTCCCAGCCACCAGTCTAGCTGCCTCATTCTGGATTAGTTGCAGTTTCCAGGTCACCTTCAAAGGTAGCCCCATGGAGAGTGCATTGCAGTAGTCCAAGCGGGAGATAACCAGAGCATGTACCACTCTGGTGGCAGACAGTCTGCGGGCAGGTAGGGTCTCAGCCGGTGTACCAGGTGGAGCTGTTGACAGCTGCCCTGGACACAGAATTGACCTGCGCCTCCGTGCTAAAATAGGGAACTAGGAAACCTTTCCATATTGTAAGTCAAACCTGGTCTGAGGAAATGGGGAAACAATTGTTGGGATGCAAGCTCCTCAGAAACTGCAAAGCAAGAACTTACGGGAGAAACTTCTTTCTTTCAGAATTGTAAACGTATCTGGGGATATCAAATGCTCCAATAATGTTGAAAATATGCTCCCTGGGGGTTGAAACAAAGACATACACAGTAAGGCACATACATATGAATGCATTTTAAAGGGGAAAAAATCACTTTAAAAATAATTTGATTCATTATCCTACTGTATCTTATTCCTGTATTTTCACATTTACAAGAAAATCACTTTACATTTGCTTGAACAGCGAGAATACAGTTACTTTGATTTTCAATTTATTCTAGCAGACGCAAATAAAACAGCTTCCCTCGGGGTTCAAACACTCCCCTGGCACAGCTCAAGGAGTTCAGAAGCTTTCCCTTATGCTTTTGATTAACCAGTTTGTTGCCTCCTAAGAACATCAAAAAAGCCCTGTTGGATGAGACCAAAGGCCTATTTTCTCACAGTAGCAAACCATTTGCCTATATACGAAGCACACAAACTGAATATTAGCACAACAGCACTCTTCGATTCCCAGAAAATGACCAGGAGCATGCCACCTCTGCAGCAATACAGTGGTACCTCTGGTTGCAAACAGGATCCATTCCGGAGGCCCGCTCACAACATGAAAAGAACGCAACCCGCAGTGGCGCACGGGTTGTGATTCACCGCTTCTGCGCATGTCATTTTGCGAGTCTGCGCATGCGCGAGCGGCAAAACCCGGAAGTAACCCTTTCCAGTACACCCAGAGCGCCGTGGGACGTAACCTGAAAGAACGTAACATGAAGCAGACGTAACATGAGGTGTGACTGTACAGCCACCCTGACTAGTAGCCACTGGTAGCAGTATCCTCCATGAATTTGTCTAAGACTCCTTTAATGCCATTCAGGTGGATTACCATTACTGTCTCCTATGACAGCAAGTTCTAAAGTTTAAGTGTGCACTGTATGAAGAAGGACTTCTTTTTCTCCTTCCTAAATTTCCAACCATTCACCTTCATTGCATATACCCCAGGTTGCAGTGTGATGACAGAGGGGATGTTTGTTGCCCACTCCTGGACAAACTGTGATTTCTCTTACTGATGGTTAGTGAAACTAAGCCACGGTTTATGAAGATAGCTTGCTTTCGCTAACCACAGCTAAATGAGCCATAGTTTACGGTTCAGATTACAAGCTTAGTGCTCTCGTATTGATTTTACACGCAAGTAGAACATCTGAATAGGACTTAAGCCAAAGAGCATTCCAAACCCACTGGGCTGTATGTAACTAAGTCAGAGGTAGAATCTACATGCATATAAAAACTGTCCTGAAAATGCTTTTTTTAAAAGCATTTTTAAAAATACATTGAATTTTCCTTAAAGCTCATCATCGCCATCTAGTGTCACCTAGTATATTGCACTTAAAACACACTTAAAACTTTTTATTTGTGGCTGTATAGCTGAGTCCTCTATCTCCTTTAAATAACTGACAGTCAAGTTCATGGATTTTTTTAAAAAAATATATTCTTTTTTTATCATTTGCTTATTTGCTTGTATGATTGCTTGGTAATCATACCATCAATGCATACTGTGTTACAGTCAAGCACAAGGTAATAAGTAAAGAAAAATAAATTAAATATAACACATATGTATATGAGCAATAATTGCAACATAACTTATTCCTCTGCTCTTATATACATTGAAATTAACTTCCCTTTCACTCTTTCCCTGGTTTCCTATCTGATATCTTTTCAAACTGCATTTTCTTACTCTACTAAATTGTTTCCATTGCCATACACTATCCCACTTTGTCACATCTACTGCTGAGTATTTATACAGCCTGTTACACTTATTTTCTTGTTATAGTATTTTTCCATATAACCTATATATATTGTCAGATCTTCTTATAGTTTCTTATTGTCCTTATTTCCTAATCTGTTTGTCATGCTGGCGAGTTCCAAATAATCTAATATTTTAAGGTGCCATTCTTCCCGTGATGGAACTGCATCTATTCTCCACGTTTGTGCTACCAGAGTTCGGGCCGCTGGAGTCACAAACATCCATAATGTAGTGGGATTTCTGTTGTTATTATTCCCAGAAGGAAAGCTTCTGGGTTTTTAGGAAACGTTCTTTTAAACATTTTCTTCCCAATGCTATCAGCTAATGATCTCTGGTAAAAGCCACGCAGACATGCCATTTTAACGTAAGAACAAGATTACAATTGCTCAGAGTCTAAATAAGGGGCTAGCGTTAATGAGTTTTAAATCTGAATTATCAGCAGGGAGGGCTACAAATGGCAATTAACTGAATTTGATGGCAGAAATGTTCCCAGTGGTTTGTTTACTCCTCTTTGTGAATTGATGCCGACTTACATGGTCTCATCTAGGGACTGGCTGCATTCCAGGACTGCTGCTTCCACCATGGCTCTTTCAATCATATTACATGTCACTGAAGAGAACAATTCAAAAGATTAAAATGGTTTACAGATTGTTCTTTGCTGAAAGACAATTATATGAAGATGATGTATAGATGGTATATGACACCAGTGCAGTTAGGAAAAATGTATAAAATTAGCTCAAATATGTGTTGGAAGTGTAAGGAAAAGGAGGGGACATTTTACCATATGTGATGGGATTGTAATGAAATTTTTAAAAAATTGGGAAATGATATACAGTGGTACCTCGGGTTAAGTACTTAATTCATTCTGGAGGTCCGTTCTTAACCTGAAACTGTTCTTAACTTGAAGCACCACTTTAGCTAATGGGGCCTCCGGCTGCTGCTGTGCCACCGGAGCACTATTTCTGTTCCCATCCTGAACCAAAGTACTTAACCCGAGGTACTATTTCTGGGTTAGCGGAGTCTGTAACCTGAAAAGTATGTAACCTGAAGTGTACATAACCTGAAGCGTATGTAATCCAAGGTGCCACTGTACAATGAATTGAATAAAATGTTTCATCTAACATTTGCTTAAAAACCTGAAGCATTTTTGTTAGGGATTGTAGGGAAAGACCTGCCAAAGAAGTTGAAAAATATCTTCATGTCTGCGACAATGGCGGCCAGAGTCTTAATAGCACAAGGATGGAAGACTGAGGAAATTCCGACTAAAGAATTATGGCAAGAGAAACTGATGGACTGTGCAGAATTGGCAAAATTGACACATAAACTACGGGACAAGGATAACTGTCATTTTAAAGATGAATGGGAACCTTTTACAAAGTATCTAAAGATCCAACAAAGTGAATTGGACTCCTTGGCAGGCTTTGAATAAACACTCACAAACTTTTTATTGATAATAACCAGTTAGATAAATTAAGGATTTATACAATTTTGTAACATGCAGAGAATAGCAATTATAGAGAAAACAGAGATTGGAATTGAGGGAAGGCAGGGGGGCAGGGGGGGCTTGTTTTATGGGGGGGATTAAGGATTATATGTTTTAAGATAATATGTTTTGTTTAAATTCCTAATTATTTTTTTAAAAAAAGATTAAAATGGTAACCTATGCATCTGAAGGCTACAGAAGTATTTCACAAAGCATTTTAAAATACCATATTTTTCGCTCTATAGGACGCACTTTTTCCCGTCCAAAAATTAAGGGGAAATGTGTGTGCGTCCTATGGGGCGAATGCAGGCTCCTTGGCTTCAGTGATAGCAACGCGAAGCCTCCGAAGCGCAAAGGGAGCACTTCGCAGAAGGGGCGCTGAGCAGAGAGATTTTTTTTTTCTTGTTCTCCCCCTCTAAAACAAGGTGCGTTCTATGGTTGGGTGCGTCCTATAGAGCGAAAAATACGGTACCTTTGCTTCAAGAGAAATCATAATAGAATTGCAATCTTATTAGCAATGAGAAGCTAACTGGAACATAATGCTCTATTTGCTGGTTGCACATGCAGCCTTCTGACCCAAAGTTCTGCCCCTGCCATCTATTGTGCCTATTATTAGATCTACAGAACTTTAACACATTTGATTATCATGAGCATCACATCCACATAAGGACGCCACAAAACTCATAAGAATCCAACTTTCTTTTCTCTTCAAAGCATTTAAGATAACCAAAACTCTACTTACAAGGCTGCTTTTCAACAGCATCAATTATATTTTCTATCATGTCTTCGAGCTCCGCTTCATTAACTGTCTGAAGAGCTTCTGTGAGATACTTGGTAGCTTCTCTGATTAAAGAACAAAGAACAAAATTAGTCAAGATGTGATTGAAACAATCATAATAATGCACAAGACGATGGCATACAGATGTGAACCTGAACACAAAAACAGCCCCCATTGAATCATTAGTTTGTCAGCTAAAATACAGTCATACCTTGGTTCTTGAATGTAATCCGTTCCGGAAGTCCGTTCGACTTCCAAAAACGTTCAAAAACCAAGGCGCAGCTTCCGATTGGCTGTGGGAGCTTCCTGCACTCAACTGGAAGCTGCAGAAGTCATGTCGGATGTTCGGCTTCCAAAAAAGTTCGTAAACTGGAACACTCACTTCCGGGTTTGCAGCATTTGGGAACCAAAATGTACGAGTACCAAGGCATTCAAGAACCAAGGTACGACTGTATATTGCTTCTTTGGAGCCTAATTTCAGCAGAAGGAGGGGACCTGCAGGCAGGGCCAGTTTTAGGTTTGATGAGGCCCTAAGCTACTAAAGGTTATGGGGCCCTTTATATGTGCAGTGTCAACTGCTTTTTGTGTTGAATATATGCTATATGGTCATTTATGGACCTAATAGGTATCTAAAGTGGAAGACAGGAGTGCCTGGTGTGCTCTAGTCCATGGGGTCAGGAGGAGTCGGACACGACTAAACGACTAAACAACAACGTTTCTAAGCCATTTGCACATAATAAAATATGTATTTTATCAAAGGAATTGTTGAACTGAAATACAATTTAGATGTATATTAACAGTGAAATACAATTAAGTATATTAATAGTGAGATTTTTATTAAACTCTAAGTTAAAGTGATTTTTTATTCATAACAAACTTAATAATGCAAACACTGGCATTTGGCAATAACAAAAGTTCCTTTAGAAACACAATTTACAAAGACTCATAATCTGGTCTCTAGAAACTTGCTATAACATGAAAGAATAATTGTAGGTTTTATTTTATTTTTTATCTTATATTTTGGAAATGTACACCCAGGTTTGTTTTTTTAATTCAGCAGCTTTGCCAAGTAGTCATCAGGTGGATCTCTCTCCTCCTTCCTGAATTTGCCTAGCTCAGGCATCTCCAAACTCGGCCCTCCAGATGTTTTGGGACTACAACTCCCATCATCCCTAGCTAACAGGACAAGTGATCAGGGATGATGGGAATTGTAGTCCCAAAACATCTGGAGGGCCAAGTTTGGGGATACCTGGCTTAACTCTTTTTTCTGAAAGCTCTCTAACCTAGTACGTAGAAACCTTTCTCACATCTTGCAGCACCAAATTTCCCACGGTCCTTGCGACCTGTAGCAGCTGATGGTGGCCCTTCCAGATGTTACATTCAGGTAGGGAGCCGTGTTGGTCTGATGCAGTCAAAATAAAAATAATAATTAAAAAGTTGTCCAGTGGCACCTTATAGACCAACTAAGTTTGTTCTGGTATAGACTTTCGTGTGCATGCACGATTTTAATGTTTTTTGCTTTTAATGTTTGATGCATTACTGTATTTTAATATTTTGTTGGAAGCTGCCCAGAGTGGCCGGGGAAGCCCAGCCAGATGGGCGGGGTATAAATAATAAATTATTGTTGTTGTTGTTATATTATTATTTAGTTGGTCTATATTATTATATTATTATAATATAATATATTATTATTATTACAATATTATTAGTTGGTCTAAATTATATTGTTTAGTTGGTCTATATTATTATATTATATAGTTGGTCTATAAGGTGCTACTAGACCATTTTTTTTATTTCTTCCAGATGCTTTGGGACTCCACCCCCATCAGCCCACATGACCAAGGGAAGGCATAGGCAAACTCAGCCCTCCAGGTGTTTTTGAGACTACAACTCCCATCATCCCTGACCATTCGTCCTGTTAGCTAGGGATGATGGGAGTTGTAGTCCCAAGGCCCAGTTTGCCTGTGCCTGGACTAGCACAGCTTTCGACGTTGCCTATCCATTTCACACGAGGAGACCCCAAGTGCTCAGATATGGGGAAAAAAGACGCTCCATTCTTTGCACACCCCCTTTCTCATCTCTTTCTCAGCCACCTGAGGAGCCACAGCGGGGAGGCGGCGCCCGCGCGCGCCTGGGGCTGCCTTCACACGTTCACTCGTACACGTGTACACGCGCCCCTTCCTGCAAGGGGCGTGGGTTGGGGAGGGCAGAGTCTTGCTTCCCACCCACCCCACACCCCGGGGTGTTTCTGCCAGAGAGGGTCCCCCTTCTCTGCAGCCTGCTACTCACGCGCGGAGCAGCAAGCCGTGCATCTTGAAGGCGGCGCCCACTTTGCCCCTCAGCTTCTCCGCGGCCATCTTGAAAGGTTTTCCCGCCAAAGCCGAGGCCGCCGCCTCCTCGGCCCTCGTCCGGCCCCTTCGGGAGGAGGGAAGGCCCGCCGCGGCGCCGCCTCCGCTTCCTCCACCCCGCGGGGTCCTCTCAGGATGCTGGCTGAGCTGGACGGGGCAGACGCATCGTCGTCATCCGAAATAATTATAAATAATAAAAATAAAATAGAAAATAAAATAGAAATAATAAAAATAAAAGGGAAGTGAGCATCGTCCGGTGCAGAAATAAAGCATATGCATCTCCAAGATCTGCATCTATTATAGAGGGGTTTTTTTAATGATTTAGAATTGCTTCAAGTAAATATGACTATACTGAAAAGGGAATGCCCCCTGCCCCAAACTCTGGAGAGCAGCTGTCAATCACTGTAGACCAGGCATGTCCAAAGTCCATTTCTGGGTAATTCGGCCCCCAAAACCCGTTTTTACCCAGCCCCTGCTGCTACATCACACTGTTGTCACACTGTTCAGCTTGTGGTCCACCAAGACCCCTAGATCCTTTTCACATGTACAGTCATACCTCGTTACGTTTGCTTCAGGTTAAATCTTTTCAGGTTGCGTCCCGCAGCAACCTGGAAGTACCAGAAAGGGTTACTCCGCTCGCGCATGTGCAGATGCTCAAAATGATGGCACACGCAGAAGCACAGAATCTCGACCCGCGCAGACACGGGTTGCGTTCTGCTCATGTTGTGAATGGGGCTCCAGAACGGATCCCATTCACAACCAGAGGTACCACTGTACTGCTAGTAAGACAGGTGTCCCCCATCCTATATTTGTGCATCTGGTTTGCAGAACCTGACATTGGTCCCTATTGAAATTCATTTTGTTACCTTGCACCAGGTTCTCCTATATATCTTTCCGCAGGGCCTGCAAGACAGAGCTGTTCCACCAGGCCATTGGCCAGGGCACAGCCTGACTCCCTCCTTTGGCAACCTTTGCGGAGCTCTGGCCCAATGGTTGCCATTGGTTTGATTTGAATTAATTTTATAATGAATGATTTTAGAGTGTTGTGTTGTGTTGTACTGTTATACCGTTTTATTGTTGTTAGCCACCCTGAGCCCGGCTTCAGCTGGGGAGGGCAGGATATAAATAAAATTTATTATTATTATTATTAGCTCATTTTGAATTCCGATTCTGTCTTCTGCGGCATTAGCTACCCCTCCCAGTTCGGTGCCATCTGCAAATTGGATGAGCATCCTCAGGAGGAAACGTGCTAAGAGGGAGGCACGCTTGGCAAACCCTCACCGTGATCAACTCCCGCCTGGAAACCAATGTCCCCACTGTGGAAGGACATGAGATCCAGAATTGGCCTCCATGGTCACTTACAGACTCATGGAAGACAATTTTACTCCGCTTCAAGTGATCGCCGAAGGAGGATGAGCATCCCCTCAACTCCTTCATCCAAGTCATTTATAAAGACATTGAACCACCTGTCCAGGACAGAACCCTTCCACTTTTTATTTATTTATTTAACAATTTTAGTTATTTATTTAACAAGATTTATACACTGCTTTGAAATAGATTGCTCGCCCCTTCTTCCCTTTGGCAAATGACTGTACTGTTGAAATGGCGACAAGATCGCACTGGCCTATTTATTCTGAATGTTTGTATGTGATGCCAATAAAGGTTTGATGATGATGATGATATACTTACTTAAAAAAAAAAAATAAAGTTACTTGGTGTTCGTAAAATAATGCCCTTTCCACGTGTTACTTTATTAACTTCTATCATGTTGCCTCTCACTCGCTATTTTCAATCTGAACTAACAAGCTTCAAACGTCGAACCCTTTCTTCATAGGGAAGCAGCTCCAGCCCCTCGGTTCTTTTGGGTTTCCCTTTTCTGGCCCTTTTCCTGTAGCCTTTCAGGCCTTTCCCATGGGTCTGGTGAGCATTGCTCCCGGGGAGGGAGGAAGGAGCCAAACAAACACCGAGGGTAAATTAAGAGAAAGTTTTTATTTCTGCTATCCAGAGTAGCAGAAAGGCACCTGTGTGCTTGATTCACAATCAAGCACAACTGAAAGCATTTTACATAGTTTATACCCTTTTCAGGTCCCCTTTCCCAGGGATCCAGCCTCGTAAGTTTGCATCCTTGAGCATGAATAGAAATTGTTTCTTATACTCTTTATCTAGCACTCCTGGCACTATTCCCAGGGTCTGTGCGTTGGTTGGGAATGAAGGGACAGGTTTCCATCTTTTACTGAGGAGAAAGCTTTGTTCATTTCAGCTCCTTTATATAATAATAATAATAATAATAATAATAATAATAACAATTTATTATTTGTACCCCGCCCATCTGGCTGGGTTTCCCCAGCCACTCTGGGCGGCTTCCAACAAAGATGAAAGATACACTAAGATGTCACATATTAAAAACTTCCCTGAACAGGGCTGCCTTCAGATGTCTTCTGAATGTCAGGTAGATGTTTATCGCTTTGACATCTGATGGGAGGGCGTTCCACAGGGCGGGCGCCACCACCGAGAAGGCCGTCTGCCTGGTTCCCTGTAACTTGGCCTCTCGCAGGGAGGGAACCGCCAGAAGTCCCTCGGAGCTGGACCTCAGTGTCTGGGCAGAACGATGGAGGTGGAGACGCTCCTTCAGGTGTACTGGACCGAGGCCGTTTAGGGCTTTCAAGGTCAGCACCAACACTTTGAATTGTGCTCGGAAACGTACTGGGAGCCAGTGTAGGTCTTTCAAGACCAGTGTTATGTGGTCTCAGCAGCTGCTCTCAGTCACCAGTCTAGCTGCCGCATTCTGGATTAGTTGTAGTTTCCGGGTCACCTTCAAAGGTAGCCCCACATAGAGCACATTGCAGTAGTCCAAGCAGGAGATAACCAGAGCATGCACCACTCTGGCCAGACAGGCTGCGGGCAGGTAGGGTCTCATCCTGCATACCAGATGGAGCTGATAAACAGCTGCCCTGGACACAGAATTGACCTGCGCCTCCATGGACAGCTGGGAGTCCAGAATGACTCCCAGGCTGCGCACCTGGTCCTTCAGGGGCACAGTCACCCCATTCAGGACCAGGGAATCCCCCACACCTGCCCGCCTCCTGTCCCCCAAGAACAGAACTTCTGTCTTGTCAGGATTCAGCCTCAATCTGTTAGCTGCCATCCATCCTCCAACCACCTCCAGACACTCACACAGGACCTTCACCCCCTTCACTGGTTCTGATTTGAAAGAGAGGTAGAGCTGGGTATCATCCGCATACTGATGAACACCCAGCCCAAACCTTTGTGTTATTTATGCATTTTAGGTTTGCATCCTTAAAGAATGAATTTTGGGAAGTCTTGGGGGAGTTGGGGTGACTACACAGGCCTAGGTGGGGTAACCTGTCCCTTCATTCCCAACCCCGCGATGCCCTTTTTCAGATGAGGCGACCCTATGGCGCCGGTATTTCCAACGCGGCCGCGCCAGAGGCCATTTCGTTTTCCTTGCCAAGGACGTGGGATTTGCCTTATCACAGCGCCGTTTTACGAATAGACAATAACGAAGACACCAGTCCGTCAGTTTATTGCTATTTCTTTTTCTCTTCCCCCGCCCCCTCAACCGCTCTCGGGGCGGTTGGCGCCAGGCGAGTCCTGCGCATCCGCGCCGAGGGAGAGAGGAGGCGGCGGCGGCGGAGGAGGAGGAGGAAGCGGCTCCGCGACGGCTCCCCTCCGCAAGGCCAACGGCACCGCGCTCCCGAGTCAGGCCGGCGTTCCGAGCGGTTGCTGAGGGGACGACGCGGGGCGCCGTCAGCCTGCCTTTTCACCCCGCGTCAAGATGGCGGCGGCGGCGACTCCTCCTCCTCCTGCCGCCGCTTCCCCACCGCTTCAGGAGTTCTCCGTGGCCGAGGAGCGGAGCGGGCACTGCGCCGTGGTGGACGGCGGCTGCCTCTACGTGTGGGGGGGATACGTGGTAAGGAAGGGGCGAGGGAAGCGGCGGAGAAGCGGGGCGGCGGCGGCCGACGACAAGACATCCCGTGAGGAGACGGGGAAGGGGCGCTGGCTCCGCCCACTCGGGCGCTCGCTGAGGAGAGCAAAATGGGCGGGAAAGCATAACAGGGCGAGAGGCCCCGGAGGGGTGGGGGTTTGGAGGTAGAGACGAAGCGCGATTGGAGAGAGGGGCCGCCGTTTACCTAAGCGACGTCGCCTATTGGTCGCTGGTTTTTCGAGGCGCGGCGGCCGGCCTATTTCCCCGCCCCCTGCCCTGAGGAGACTTCATGTTTTTAACCTACTGTTATAAAGCGGTGTATAAATTCAATATATAAAAGGGCGACTTGGTTTCCCGCCACTCGCACTCTTTCGCCAATAACCATTTCATTTCATAAGATTCAAACACCGCTTGGTTGGGGGGGGGGGACACAAAACCTCAAAGCGGTTTACAAAATATAATAATAAAACAGTAAAATTGTCAGCAAGAAAAGTTAGCACTGGTGAAAAACTAAGAATTCTGAAATGACAGTAGCCTTAAAACATGAAAACTCGAATACAACATCTGGGCAGGCTTGTGTAAATGAATGATTTTAGCAGGTGTAGAAGTGCAGTGTAGTGTACCCCTGCTTGATGTCAATAGGCAGGGAGTCCCAAAGTGTAGGTGCCGCCACATGAAAAAATCAAATTCTTACAAATGTGAAACAGATGTCATGGGGCACCTTTAACAGTGCCAGTTCTGCCGATTGAAGCTGCTGGGTGGGCAATTATGGGGTGAGGTGACCTTGCAGGTAAACTGGTCCCAGCCTTGTTGGGTGGCCTTCCCCAACCCGATGCCCTCCAGATGTTTTGGGCTACAGTGGTATTGTAGCACCCTGCTTGTGGTTAACGCTTAGCTGGAATGAAATATTCAACGCAGCAATAGAGAAATTAAAATAATAATTTATTTGTCAGACAAATAAATGAGAGGCACAGTGGTATATGGTTACCAAGCTCTGGCCTGGCCTCCTGCCATTATGGCCAGCACTTATATTCCCTTAATCCAGCCCCCTTTGCTCCTCCTGTGGCTGCCTCTGTCCAGTCAGCCTGGTTGAATTTCCTATTGGCTGATTGCTATGACCAATGTAAAAGATACACCCATTTCCTATTGCCTTTTATGGGATACAAATAGCTATATATTCTTCTATCTATAAATGACAAATAAGTAGTCATATATCTTACATTTGTCTCAACAAGGATCCTTAATTACCAGCTCACCTCTTGCCCTCCTTGCCCTATTGCCCTCCAAAACAGATGGTTAATAATTTTAAATTTTTATCTTGAACAGATGTCAGAGACCTTGGGTTCATATTCTCATGCATCATCAATGAAAGATCTCCTTTTTGGAGGTCTTTAAACAAAGGCCTGACAACCATTTGTCATGAGTGCTCGATTGGCGTCTCCTGTCTGGCAGGGGAGCTGGGCTCATTTTGCCCCTCTAGTCTCACAGCAATATGACTCTATGAAATAAGAATTTAGCATTTCTTTCTTTCTAGATCCTTTGCATAATTACATTTAAGCCAGCATATTTCATACATAACATATATAGCTTTTTAGAAGGATAAACCTCCTCAAAGTAAAAGGAAGGAACAGTTTACAGCCTCAAAATAAAATAGGGAAAAAAAGCCTCTTCCCCTGTTTACACTCCCCCCTTCTCCAGCCAGTTGTTTTCTCTTCCTTTGCTCTTGGCCTTTTACCCTGTGGCTCAAGTTTAATGGTTTTATTTTACTATTTACCAACTCTTAATTATGTTGGGTCTGTGTAACCTTGCTCTTAACCTGTAATTCCCTTTTTACGACTTTGAGAATTGTTTTCTGCTATAAATCAGGGGGGGCCCTTGTCCAGGAGGATAACATCTTGCCAAAGTACTTAGACAGCTGGTCTTCTGCCTGGCATAAAACATTTGTGAATTTAAGCTCATTTTTAGAATTTTAGGAACCTGATCAAAATATAAGCCAATATAAGCCTTGATTAAAAATACAGTCTATATTCAGATGCCACAGTATCTTGGTTCTCAAACGCCTTGGTACTCAAACAACTTGGAACCCAAACACTGCAAACCCAGAAGTGTTCAGTTTGCAAACTTTTTTTGGAAGCCAAACATGCTCCGTTTTGAGTGTTTCGCTGATTATTTGAGTTTTACGCTTCTGTTTTGAGTGCCACTCTTCCGTTTTTAGTGTTATGCTGAGGTCTGTTTTTGCTATTTATTTTGCATTTTTGTTTTTGCGTCTCTTTGTTTTGTGACTGTGTGGAAACCCAGTTCAGCTACTGATTGTTTGATTGATTGATTGATTGATTGATTGTGTGACTGCAGTACATTGTTTATTGCTTTAATTTTATGGATCCGTGGTCTCGTTAGATAATAAAATTCATGTTAAATTGATGTTTTAGGGGTTGTTTTTAAAAGTCTGGAAAGGTTGAATCCATTTTGCGTTACTTTCTATGGGAAAGCGCGCCTTGGTTTTGGAACGCTTTGGTTTTGGAGCAGGCTTCTGGAACGGATTAAGTTTGAGAACCAAGGTACCACTGTACTACCTTGTCAGCCCCAGACAGCACAAACATGCCTGCATGCCATGGTGCAAGTCTTCCAGGACTCGCAGCCAAGATGGTCCTGAGTGGCTTTAGAAGAGGATTGGACATATCATATTCCTGGAGAATAATAGCCTTGATAGCTGTGCTCTGCCTCCATGCTTCTGAATACCAGTTGCAGGAAGTCACAGGAGCATTAGCCAGGGACCTCTGGCAGCAACCACCACTTCTCATATGCAAAGCTTCATAGTTCAAATAATTATTTACAGTGCCATTAGCTGGATGATTCTGGGTGTGATTTCTCTCCTCTGGCTTTGCGAGCAAACTGGAGGGATGCCATTTTAGTTTCACAAATACAGTTCTTGGTTCTGCATGGATATCACATGTGTGCATCCTCCCAAATACGCCATTTGTGTGCAGCTAAATGATCACAGAACAGCAGTGCAGAAAGAGCAGTGGCTGACCTTTTGCTGAGATCTACAGGAGTGCGGAAGAAGGTTGTGCCTTGCTATGGCTAGTCTGCCTTTCCCTGCCTTTGTTCAGGCACAAAGATCTTACAATGATTTTAGTACAAAATAATAATTCCACATGAGTGGCATAGTCTACAGTTCTCTAGCTCCAGAATCCTGATTGCCTTGTGCCATGAGATTAGGCATTAAATATCCCAGTTTATGGTGGCTGGTTTTAATGCCTAATACTTGCCGAAAGTCTTGACCACCACTAATACTTTTCACGATGAGCAACTCTTCAAAATAGGAATTTCTTTATTACATTGCTTTTAACAATACTTTTGAGTGCCTTGATTTCCCTGCTTCCCATTTGCTGCTGAACCAGACTTAATTTCCCAAGAGACCTTGGTGGAACTCTGAGCAGAGTGCATCTTAGGTAGCTAGCAAAACTCCTATATACAGGAAGATAATTCCATGAGTGTGCATTATTACAGCACAGCTTCCACAATCCAAATCACTTGATGAGAAGCTATAATTTGAAATGAAATGTAGCTTGTTAGTAAAAAGGAACATTTCCAGTGACCCTGATGAAACATTTGTATGCCTATGATTTTCTTTCTTATTTTGGTTAGTCAATTGAAGAAAATGAAGTTTACTTACCTAACGATGAGCTGTGGATCTATGAAATTGACAGTGGATTATGGTAAGTCGTATTATTTACTGGCAATTTTTAACAAGGCCTTTATATCACAAGCCTTCATAACTGTTTCAAAAGGCATGATCCTAAATTCCCTGTGTAAAAGTAAATCCCATGGATTTTCATGGAATTTCTGCATAATATGTGCTGGAAAATAGGTATCAGTGTTTCTCCTTCCTTTTTACTGTATTGCTTCAACTAGTCCTAGAGGCTCTCAGCATGTGACAGTGGACACCCCCCCGGAGTGGCTTTGACAGGCCGGCCAAAACGGGTGAGGGTAGCTGATGGGTGAGGGTCTTCCTCTGCATGCAAAGGCAGGCTCTGGCGGATTGAGCAGACGAGACCAATAGTCAAGAAGGCGGTTTCTGCATATGCTGTAGTGTAGAGCATGGGTCAGCAAACTAAGGTCCGCGGGCCTGATCAGGCCCAATTGCCTTCTGGATCCGGTCCGCGGACGGTCCGGGAATCACTGCGTGGATCGCCAGCACGCACATTCTTTCCCTCCCACTCTCATGGCAGTGGCGGTGCCTCCTCCTAGCTTCTCCCCACCCTGCCTAGAGGAGGAAGGGGGCTGGGCTTTGTTCGCACACTGCTCATCGTCACCCTGCCGTCACCGCCAGCCCCTGCCGCTTGCAAGACACAAGTAAGCAGTCACCGGGGCTCATGGTGCTCTTGCATCATTCCCCCCCCCCCAATATAGTCCAGCCTCACACATGGTCTGAGGGACAGTGGACCGGGCCCCTGCTGAAAAAGTTTGCTGACCCCTGCTGTAGAGGGAAGTGAGGAGCAGCATGGGAATGTAGCCCATCTAAGAGAAGGAAAACTCTGACCCTAAACCTCTGCTGCCTTGTGGGATATCTTCAGGAGAAGAAAAGGTTAAGGAGTAAACCTTACACAAATCTGGAGAGGAGTCCATAAGACAATTGGCCTGAACGTATTGCTCTGCTTTTCTTTGGACCGTAGGAAGGCGAAGAGAAGGCTCTTGTCCCTAGCTTCAACCAGAGCCAGGGCCTTTTCAACACTGGCTCCGGCCTGGTGGAACGCTCTGTCCCAAGAGACCAGGGCCCTGCAGGCTCTGATTCCTTTCCGCAGGGCCTGTAAGACAGAGTTGTTCCGCCTGGCCTTTGGCCTGCAGCCAATTTGATTTCCTCCCTCTCTTTCTTTTTCCTTTCTCCTCCTGTGATTAGGCTACATTTTAATATTTTAATGTTGTATTTTAATCTTAAATTTTTAAGTTGTATTCATTCAACTTGTTTTTATTATTGCTTGTTAGCCGCCCTGAGCTCGGCCTTGGCTGGGGTGGGCGGGGTATAAATAAAAATTATTATTATTATTATTGTCATCTGGCCATCCCAGGACCTCCATACACACTGCCCAGGCTTGCACCCCAGGGAGGTCACTTTGATGCTCCTAATGCAGCAGTTTGACTTCATCCCCAGAGGCATACTCCATTGTCTCTTGAGACAGAGATACATGCCAATGGTAGGTTGTGTCTAGGGATGGCACCAGTGGAGTCTGGTCCATTAGTAATAATAATAATGATAATAATAATTTATTATTTATACCCCGCCCATCTGGCTGAGTTTCCCCAGCCACTCTGGGCGGCTCCCAATCAAGTATTACAAACAATACAGTGTTAAATGTTAAAAGCTTCCCAAAACAGGGCTGCCTTCAGATGTCTTTTGAAGATAGGATAGCTACTTATTTCCTTCACATCTGAAGGGAGGGTGTTCCACAGGGTGGGCGCCACTACCGAGAAGGCCCTCTGTCTGGTTCCCTGTAACCTTACTTCTCACAATGAGGGAACCGCCAGAAGGCCCTCGGCGCTGGATCTCAGTGTCCGGGCTGAACGATGGGGGTGGAGACGCTCCTTCAGGTATACAGGACCAAGGCCATTTAGGGCTTTAAAGGTCAGCACCAACACTTTGAATTGTGCTCAGAAACATACTGGGAGCCAATGAAGATCTTTCAGAACCAGTGTTATGTGGTCCCGCCGGCCCCTCCCACTCATCAGTCTAGCTGCCACATTCTAGATTAATTGCAGTTTCCGGGTCACCTTCAAAGGTAGCTCCACGTAGAGCGCGTTGCAGTAGTCCAAGCGGGAGATAACTAGAGCATGCACCACTCTGGCGAGACAGTCCGCGGGCAGGTAGGGTCTCAGCCTGCATACCAGATGGAGCTGGTAAACAGCTGCCCTGGACACAGAACTGACCTCCGCCTCCATGGACAGCTGTGAGTCCAAAATGACTCCCAGGACAAATTAGGTCAAATGGGGCACTGCCCAACCAGCCTCAGTCTACCCTTTGCTAATTACTACCTGTATTTTATTACATATTTCATTCATGAATCGCTTCCCATGAGGGCACCTGAGGGAATTTACTCCTGAATCTGTGGGCCAAATTATGGGATTTCTTATGCTCACTGATTTACAGGTCGATGCATTTGATGGAAGGTGAATTGCCTCCATCCATGTCTGGAAGTTGCGGAGCGTCTGTTAATGGAAAGCTGTACATCTTTGGAGGATATGATGACAAAGGATACAGCAATCGGGTAAAGGGTTCCTTTATTTTTAGAAACTTTCGGATAGAATTACTAAGCTTGCTAAGGATGAAATAGTACAGTAGTGAGAATTAAACTGTTCAATAAATCTTAACATTATGTTTTGATTTTATTTTCACACGGATGTAACAGGCTAGAACCAGAAGAACAACTTTAGGGTATGCCCAAGTATTTGAACCGCATAACCTATCACACACACACACACACAAAATCTTTTAACCCTCCTCCTAATTTCCATAATTGTTTGCCATGTGATGTGGGGGCTTATGTTTGAGAAGCAGCCTAATTGGGTGTGTGTAATTTGTTTTGCAGTTCTGTGCATTTTATGCTGCTACCAAAAGAAGGGCAGCAACTCATTCATGACAGTGTGAATTTGATGACCAGTTTGTCATGCTGCCATTCAAAATTTATATAAGCCTGCAGAGCTGCCCTTTGATGTCAGAGGGACTCTGCTTGACACTGATGTTTAGGAACTGATCTTGACTAGATTCTGTGGAGTAACTAGATTCTATAACTCTTTATGACGGGGCATCACAGTAATTAATTTTAGCAGAAGTTGTGACCAAACATCAGTTGAGAGGTTAAGCCTTTCTGCTTCATTTTATTTCTTTGGAATTTATGTTGCTGTTGTGGAAAAGGTTAAGGACAGTCTGACTTTCAGCAGTTAAAATTAGAATACGGAAGCCCCCTGCAATGAGAAGTGCTGCTCATTATTAGCAGTGAGGAAGTGGAGGAAGAATTTAAGCCTTTTCTATTAAAACTATAAAGGACTAAATATTACTGGTGGTTCTCTCCAGACACCAATTTTGCCAATTAGCACTTCATTTTTTCCAGAATATTGCTGTGTGTTGAAAGTGTCTTAATTTCCTTTTAAGCTCTATTATGTTAATTTGCGAACAAGAAATGGAACCTATTTGTGGAAAAAAATCACAGACTTTAAAGGTCAGCCTCCTACACCACGTGACAAACTTGCCTGCTGGGTGTATAAAGACAGGTAATTGTCATGGGTGATTTCACAGATGGGGAGGTGGCATTAGCTGGTGAAGAGACCAGGCTGTAATTCTGTATGGCTTGATGACCTTTGTCTTCCCTTAATTCACTTCTGCTTCTGTTCCTTCACTTATAAAATGAGAATTGTGCTGATGTCGACAGCCTGTAAATTATGATATTGGATAGGATTAGAGCCCAGGGCAATATTAAAACCTTGTTAAATGACAGTGGTTCACTGACTTAGAAATATTAGGTGATTAAAATATGAATGCATATTTGAGTTTTTCCTCTGCTGATTGATCTGCATTTTGGTAGCACAGATAAGTCCTTTTACTCTTAAATGCCTTGCTCCAGTAGTTCCTTGCACACTGGAGGGTGGGAAGGTTTCACACACAAGGAGAATTGAAACAAGATGATTACAGATGTCAAAGAACTATAGAGCTGCGTTCTCTAACCTGTTGCCTTCTAGGTGTGTGAGTTGTAGTCAAAAAGGTGTAGAAGGCAACAGGTTAGGGAAGGCTGCTCTAGAGGAATTAAATTAGGGCATCTGACCTCTTAGATCTAATGGCAGGAATTAATTTGTAAATTTTAATTCTGATTTTTTTTTGAAGGCTCATCTATTTTGGTGGCTATGGCTGTAGAAAGCAGAGTGAGCTGTGTGACTGTTTCGATGTTCATGATGCATATTGGGTAAGAGATCTGTTACAGTTTCAAATAAAGAGGACCCTGTGTTGGAAGGAATATTAGCAGTGGATTTATTGTCTTTTGTTCCTTCTCACCTACTGTTTCACTTCTTTTTTTTCTTTCAGGGAGAACGGATATTCTGGGGATGGCACAATGACGTTCATGTTTTTGATACAACTACGCAAACTTGGTATCAGCCAAAAATTAAAGTAAGTGTTATTTGAACTCTGGATTTGTTGTTGTCATGTTTTGTTGTCCTCCAGAGGCTTTCCAAACACAATCTCACATATCTTTCCTTATGCTCTTGGATTGATATGAATATTCTGAATCATTTATTTATTTATCGAAGTATTTCTAGGCAGCTTTTAAGGATAACGCGCTACCATAGTAAAAAACAAATCTGCAAACACAGACATTTTAAAGTATTTCTAAGAAATAAAAACCTATTGCAGTCTTAGGAGAAGACAGCAGTGAACCAAACTGGTTTTGAGGCCAGTTTGAATGCCTGAACTGAAGAGGCCAATGCAATCCACACAGAAGAGACATCACAGGTGAACCTAGACAGGGTGCCCATCCTGTCTTCTTGTGCTAGGCAACTTTGTTGATCTTACCAGTGGTAAGATACCCATATCCATGTAGGACCTTCAATGCAGATCTTAATGTGCAGGCAAAAATCATATGGATGAAGCCGATAACCTGATCCCAAAGTATTAGGGATTTAGGTTGCCACAACAATTTTTAAATTGGCCCCAGAAACTCAGACAGGATTGATTTTTAATGTTCTGACTTTCTGGTCCATACCAGAATGTAGACAGTCAATTCGTTCTGCAGCAACTGAAGTTTCTAAACCATCTTCAAAGGCAGTCCTGCCTCAAACGCAATACAGCAGTCCTAAGAATCACAGCAGTACTTCTTTTGTATTTGCTTGCAGAATGGAATTCCACCTCAGCCTCGAGCAGCACATTCATGCACAGTCCTAGGAAACAAAGGTTACGTGTTTGGAGGCCGTGTTTTGGTTTGTACTGATTTTATGTTTACACTATGAAAACACTGGGGGAAAGGAGCATGTCAGTGCTGGAAAGGGAAAAGCATTCAACTTTGAAATAAAGATAAATGGTGAGGCCTGCCGTGAGGGAAAGGGAACCTATTTTCCTTTTTAAAAATTGCTGCAGTGTTTTGAAAAGCGAGTCAGCCTTTACCAAACTAACAAGAGTTCCAAAACTACAAAGGCAGGTTGTATTGTCAGTGACATCTTGAATGCAATCAACAGATACTGCCCCCAAAATATACATTTCATGTGAAATATATCTTTTAAGGAAAATACTTTGGACTGTAGTTGGTACTAATGTATGCATGTAATGTTTAGCAAGATTAGGCTACAAGTGTGTTTATACTTCTGCTATCTGCAGGACCAGAGACAGCCTGCCTCCGAGTATCAGCAGGAGAGAACTCTTGCCCTTGGATCCATTTGTGGATTTCCCAAAGGCATCTCTATGTGGACAGGATACAGAGGAGCAATTCCAATTAAGTGGGGAGGGCACTGTTGCACCCAGGTCCTCTTTGAGGCCTTCCCATCCATGTATCTGGTGGGCTGTTAGTGGAGCTGCATACTGGTCTAGATCCAGCAGGGCTGCTCTTATTTATTTTTATGAAAATGCAGATTGCATTTGAAGTTGTATGTTCAAGAATAATAACGTAAATATATGATTCCTGCTAATGAGAGTGCAGCCAGCAGACATAAAGGGATTTCCTCTATGGAGCTCCCTTTCTCCATCCACCAGTATTCAATACAAGAAGCCAAAGTTCTTCCTATTCACCATCCTGCTTTTCCTCTTGACCAAATGAAATATATCGGAACTGTGCCTTAAGTTAGAGAGGGGGGGCTAGGTAGGAAATCAGAAAATTGATCATGTTAGCTGGGTGGAGCTCATGGGAGTTGTAGTTTAGAACATCTGGAGGTTACCAGGTCAGGAAATATTGTCTTAATCCATAAAGAACACAATCTGTCTTGAAACAGCTGCAATTTGCCCAGTTGAGGAGTTCAGACAGAATCTGTTACTTGGCTTTCCTTTGAAAATCATCGTGAAAGGCTGAAAGGCTGTATTGTCATGTTTTCTTAATTAAACTTTTTTATTTTAACAGCAAAAAAGAATGAATGATTTACATTATTTGAATTTGGATACCTGGGTTTGGTCGGGAAAGTAAGTTTTTCCTCATGTCATAGCTCTGTCGTATGTAACAATTCATGTTCAATGTATTTGTATATTTAGTACTGAATACTCCCATCATTTGGGACGCGGGTGGCGCTGTGGGTTAAACCACAGAGCCTAGGGCTTGCCGAGTAGAAGATTGGTGGTTCGAATCCCCGCGACGGGGTGAGCTCCTGTTGCTCGGTCCCTGCTCCTGCCAACCTAGCAGTTCAAAAGCACCTCAAAGTGCAAGTAGATAAATAGGTACCACTCCGGTGGGAAGGTAAACGGCGTTTCCGTGCGCTGCTCTGGTTCACCAGAAGCGGCTTAGTCATGCTGGCCACATGACCTGGAAGCTGTCTGAGGACAAACGCCGGCTCCCTTGGCCAATAAAGCGAGATGTGCGCCGCAACCCCAGAGCCGTCTGCGACTGGACCTAATGGTCAGGGGTCCCTTTACCTTTACCTTTTACTCCCATCATTACTTTTTTCCCCCTTTGGTTTTCTTTTGGGGGGGAGCTTGAGCTAAAAACTGCTCTTTGTTATGCTTAAAATAACGATGCCCTTTTTAGATAATTGTTTTAGGGTGGTAAACAGCAATATGGTTTTGGGGAACATTTATTTGGATTGTGTGGAAATCTCAGTTTGACATATCTTTGAAGTACGTTTATCCATTCTTATGAGTGTTCTCAGACTGGGAAAACAATATTTTGTAAAAGAAGAAGGAAGGAAGGAAGGAAGGAAGGAAGGAAGGAAGGAAGGAAGGAAGGAAGGAAGGAAGGAAGGAAGGAATTCTATAAGGACAGATTCCATTAGCTGTCCCTCCTTTAATTTTTTTGTTTAAATTTTGTTTGACTTTAAATTAGCAGTATTTATTGTTCTGGGCCTCAGACCCAATTAATTTATTACCATATTACACATTTATTACATATGTATTAACACATGCCGAGCCTCTAGGGAGAACAGGGTCCATAGCCCCCTTCTCACCAGTATCAGATAGTGCTTCTGTTAGGAGCCTGCCTACTTGGCAGCTATGGATTCCTGGTTTTGAAAGACAAGGAGAGTCCCCAGGCAGATCTTGGGATTTTCATGGATCCTAAGAATGTCCCAACAGGAGGTTCCCAAGAGCAAAAAGACTTGAAAAATAGAGCATTACCCATGGGAAGGACTCTCATTGTCAGTGGTGCAGTAAGCAAGCGCTCTGTAAGCAAATCACCTGACGTGAATGCTGACTTCGCAGAATAGTTGTTTCCCCCACCTGAAAGATGCTAAACTGCCCACCCAATAATTATTTTGTTTGTTTCTTGAAATATGTAGGCCTTTTATTTTTTGCTTGCTTTTCCTAGAATTTGTACAAATGGAGAAAAACCAGGAGACAGATCATGGCATACTTTGACATCTGTAACAGATAGTAAACTTTTCCTGTTTGGTGGGCTGAGTTCAGACAATGTACCCTTAAGTAAGTAGTTTGATATTAATTGATTGTTATCATTTTATTTACTCAAAATTATTGAGTACACTGTGCTAAGAAGGAAGCAAGTTACAACTGAATGATTTGTGTGATTAACAAACTATAATGCTAAGATAAATTAAAAACTTGTTTGTCAATGAATTGCTGGCACAATAGCAACAGAAAAACTCTGGATACATGATGCTTTAAGGACTTGTCACCATACTGGCTCCCGTCCCCCTGCTCCAAATCTGACTACAAGTAAACTTAAAGATAATATTTCAGTCCATCTTTTATCAAAGTCTAGCAGAGTTCATGTTTCAGAAGGAAACTGCTGTGGCTTTCTTTATAAGTCAAAGAACTGCAGCCAGCTGAAGATAAAATCATTGTCAGAATGTTTTAAAAAATCGTTCCTTTAGTTTTTAGTTTCAGACTTGGCATTTTAAAAAACAGTACTGTAACTCATCGGCTGCAGTTATTTAGGGGTAAATAATAATAATAATAATAATAATAATAATAATAATAATAATAATAATCTGTAGAGCTTACTTCTAACCAAACAGACATAGGGTAAATTTTTATTATTATTTATTGAAAGCAGTTTTATCCAAAAGAGACTCTCAGAGCACCTTTCCTTCTAACAAAGCTGCTTTGAGTTCTGGGTACTTTCCATCTCCAGCCAATAGGCCTTTTGAGGATATCTGGGCTTTAAAATGGTACCCCTGCCTCCCAAGACTAGTTTATTATCTGCCTCTGCAGCAGAATTCTGAAATGTGCAACCTAGTCTGTGGCCTCTCACAACAGACAGGAGGGGAAAGTGGTGAAAAGAAGAGGACTTGCGTAGCAGCCCAAACAGAGATACTGAATGCTTGTGAAACATAAAGTTGTCCCAGTCCATAGAACCATGTAACTAGTCAAGTCTGTGCTCAAGGAGGCTTCAAGTTACAACATCCCTCCTTGCCACCACTTTTGTAACGGAAGGGAATTTTAAAAGCAGGTAGTTCTGATATGAAGGGACGTGGGTGGCGCTGTGGGTTAAACCACAGAGCCTAGGACTTGCTGATTAGAAGGTCGGCGGTTCGAATCCCTGCGACGGGGTGAGCTCCCGTTGCTCGGTCCCTGCTCCTGCCAACCTAGCAGTTCAAAAGCACGTCAAAGTGCAAGTAGATAAATAGGAACCGCTCTAGCGGGAAGGTAAACGGTGTTTCCGTGCGCTGCTCTGGTTCGCCAGAAGTGGCTTAGTCATGCTGGCCACATGACCCGGAAGCTGTCTGCGGACAAACACTGGCTCCCTCGGCCCATAGAGCGAGATGAGCGCCGCAACCCCAGAGTCGGTCACGACTGGACCTAATGGTCAGGGGTACCTTTACCTTTACCTTTAGTTCTGATATGGCACTAAAGTCCAGTGTTGTGTAGGAGGAGGGTGTCAAAAGCCCATAGGGTTAGTACAAGCTGCTCCTTGGGTCCTGTCCACAGCTGCCCTAGTTTTTCATATTCAGTATCATTTATTTCATGTTTAAACATGAAACGTAATATATTGCATAACTTAAATGGTCTCTTATTATCAATGTGTGTGTGTTTAAAGAAAATAAATAGCAGTAATTATGCATCTTTCTTTATTTTCAGGTGATGGTTGGATTTATGATGTCGCAACAAACAAATGGCAACAACTTACATACTTACCAAAGAGCATACCGAGGTACAATCAGAGGCGTACCTGGGGGTTGGTGAAACCAGCCCCCAACCAGGGGCGCAGGCCCGGGGGGGGGAGGGGCGTGCAAAAAACACCTATCAGGCTGTGGAGTGTATGATGTAGGTGTGTGTGGTGACTTGCCTCCACTGTCGTGGTGAAATCAAACATAGGAGAAGCTTCCTGTCCTTTTTGCACCATGGCACAAATGCATGCTAATTCTTTTGCCCTTCCTCCTTGCCTTGCCTTCACTCCAGACGCTTTGAGTATATGGGTCACATAAAGTGTAGTCATTTCTAATGTGGCTATTGCAGTAAAGTATTGTTTTTTGGGGGGGGCAGGGGGCCAATATAATTCCTTTCCAATGGTTTAAGGGCTCCTAGGCATGCCTCTGGGTATAATAAACTAGTTAACTTCTTTCTGGAACTGAAGAAAGTATGAATAAATTATTATGTCATGTTCAACATCCTGAGCTTCTGGAATGGGAGGGTGGAGGCAGGAAAGCCCTGTTAGACAAGTGGAAATCTCATCATAGGTCATAGAATCCAACCAGGTATCTTTAAAAAAAACCCCAAAATGAATTGTGCACATTTTCAGTTAACTTTATCCTATATCTCTGTCTGAACCAGTAATATAATTTTCCAGATGATACTGAAAAGGTATCAGTATAGATACATACGATTGTGAAGAAATAATATTTGATGAATTTCACCTAATCATGCACCTAATGGGCATTTATTTGAATTTTATTTGACTTCCACCCTAACACACTTATTTGGAAGAAAGGCACATTGACTTCAGGAGAAATTGCTTGCTTGGTTCATGCGATTGGGATGGCGGCCTTAAAGCCCTGATTCGAATGAAAATCTACATGGGTCAGGGAGTGAGATTGCATCCACACCTTCTATTTATTTGTGTGTGGGGGGGTGTAGGCTGCACTATAACAAAATATTCTTGATATGCATGTTTTCAGAGGGTCTGCATGTTGACTTTAGCTGTGCAGGCCCTGTGCAAATATATCAGTGCAGACTGAAGATTGAACAGGCGCCGCCAAGGGGGATGCAATTACACTCCCACAGCACAGCTAGTCTCTACAGTAGATAGAAGCTGATTCAAACTGAGCCAAACTATCATCTTCCCCCTCCATTCTAACGAATTCTCCACCCCCAATGTTTTAGGGAGACTGAGCAGCAGCACACAGTAAACATAACATATTTTTGATACTTAGATCTTCTCGTATTAAAGCAATTTTATATAAAATTAGATTGAAATCAGAGTGAGATTTTTCTTCTCCCCCCACCATGTTTGCTTTAGAAATGCAGATGTAGGGGGTTTCTCCTTAGCTTGAACTGCAGTCAAGCCACTAGGAATATGAAAAATATACACAGACCCTTCTAAGAAACTCCTCCCTCTGTGCCCTTTCATCACCATGCAGTATTGGGCAGGGATCAGTAACTGTTGGCCCCATGGCCAAAGCTGCTCTCCTGAGGAATACTTTGGAGGCAAGAGAGCTGTGTGGAAGGTCTGTCAGACCCCTTTGGAGAGGTGGGCCTCTCAGCCTCTTGTAAAACTAGCTGCTAACTGGAAACTACCAGCAAGTAGTGGTCCTCTCCAGGGAATCAAACCTTAAACAAATTGTATTTGCATTTCTGCTAATATTTTTAAGTAAAGGTTTTAATCCGGAGAAAGTTGGCCTCAGAACAATAGTTTGAAGCCAACAGGACCTAAGACTGCAGTTTCCTAAACATGCTTGCTTTGAAATAAGTTCCACTGCAATCACTGGGACAAAGTGCTGATTCACACACGCTTGCAAACAACTTGTTATTTTGGTAGTTTGAACTCTCACTCTGTGTCTCGGTGTAGACATAACATTCTTGATCTCCTAACCATCATTATTCAGAGAACTCAGCAGCCTTGTGCTCTCCTTCCTTCCTCTCTTCTCCCATAACACACACGCTCTTCCCTTTTTGGAATGAACCATGCTGCAGGGTCTGAGTGACCATAGTTAACTGTGGTTAGCTCAACATAGAGTTTGCTACCCTGCTGTTAACCATGATTGCAATAGTAGCATTAGCAGTGGTGCAGACATACTGATGCATGATGGCTAGGCCCAGAAGGGAGGAAGGAGTGCTTGTGTCTGTGGGGCAGTCCCATTCTCCCAACCATGGTTTAGGCGTTCAGGAAATTTACATGTGAGTCTGTGATATCTGGGGCAAGGTGAATGGCTTCCAAAAACCTGCTGACTGCTTTATGCTGCTTTTATGATTTTGTGGGCTTTGACCGATCTTCCTTCCTTCCTTCCTTCCTTCCTTTATTTACATTTTAATTGATTTGGGGGCGGGGGTGGGAAGGGAATATAGTTGAGGAGTGGTGTAAAAAATATTTTGCTAAATAGATAAACACCCAAACTATCACTTTTTAACACTTCGTGAATATATGAAGATGAATACATGAATGCATCCATTTAAAAAATACGGTGTTGGGATGGATGTCCATGTCTCTGTCTGTGGTGTTACTCTGTGATGCCTGTTCCAAGTTATCACCTTACATGACAGCCTATAAGCTGATAAACATCTGTGTTTGATCTCACCCTTCTGTAAAGGTTCAGAGTGATTTCATTCATTAAGACTTAAAACAGCCTGGCCTTCTCTTAGTTGTGCTTTAGCACATCTGCTGGGCTAGACTTCATTCTTTTTTTCACAGTGTGGACTCAGCTGCCCCTCCTGTTGCGATATTGGCCCTTGCTGATAAGTACTTTTTTTTTTAATAAAAAGATACCCTCCCTGACAGTTGCACAGAATACTTTGTAGAATTCAGTTATAACTCAGTACTCTAATTCTAGGTGGAGGGTTTATTTTAAAAGGTGACGTTAATCTAGCTGATATGTGATGCAAATAACATGCTTTATTAGAATGTCTAGGTACTAAGTTAGAGCAGCTGTGAGAGGACATAAACCTATCAGTCTGTAGAAAAAAGCTTCAGGTTTCAAGCTAGGAGTCAAGGCACAGAGTCAAGGCAGGAAAGGCTTTCCAGTGTTCTGCGATGATCCAGTCCAGGCCAGAGTTTTCCTAAGGCAGATAAGACAGAGGCAGACCTATCAACAGGTATGAGGAAGAGAACAGGTGGGATACAGTTTAGTGTAAGGAGAACAGTGCATAATTGCTGAAATTAATGAAGTAAGAAGTGCTGTTTAGCACCGAGTCATCTTGCACATATTTTTGCAATAGTTAAATAAACAAAAGGGAACAAATTCTGCAATCCTGTTGACCTCAGTGAGTTATACTCAGTCTGTTAATTCTTGAAAGACAATTCAGCTCAGTGCAGTGAAGCTCTCTTTACATACAAACCTACTGTATATGAATTGGTCCTATTTTGAACTGCTGTATATCCATGCATACCCATTTGTTTATTTTGCACTAGCATGTGCAAAAAAAAACTTACTCCCTTTAGCATAATTTTGTAAACCATTAACATTCAGAAAGCTCCACCTCTTGAAAGATGAAAAGGAGGGATGAGGGATTAAAGACCCTTTGTTCCTTTCACCTCAGTGACATATCAGGGGTGGGGTGAGGAGAAACTGAACTTAGCAGCTCACTCTAGCTGTGGAAAGCTGGTATCTAAACTAAATTACCAAGCTCTTCTTGTACTTCTTTTCATAAGTGTGTTTTTAAGGTAACAAATTCCATCTCCGTGCTTGTCAGATTCCTTTGAATTGAGACAGGTGAGGGAGGAGAGGTGCCTTCTTTGTCCCAGAGATGTTTCTCCAGCTCTCAAATTATGCACTTCAGAATAAGCAAGCTCAAGAATCAGTGCCTGGGTTTCACCCTATGATTTTGAGTGAAGGCCAAGATCTGTGAGAAAGAAAGATTTCTTTCCGATGGCCCAGTTTTTAAATTGTTGCCATGGCCATTCCTACTCTCAAATCAAGTCCCTCTATATCACAGCAGCCATTTTTAATTGTGTTCGCTAAAGGTACTTTTTAAATCTGCACTCACAAGAGAACTATTTTGGTTGTGTTCCTCATATTTAAATCTATCTTGCTGGGTTTTATGACAGCATCATTTTAAGGATTGGAATGCATACATTGTTAAACGTTTATTAAACAGCTGTGTTTGACAAAAAAAGTAAGCCCACTCATGGTAAGTAGTAAAAGTTATTGATTTGTGTCTAATGAATTCAAATGTTTTTAGAATCCATTTGAGTGGACTAGTTAGTTAGTTCAAGAGCTGAGACACAGCTCCATTCAAATAAATCTATTTACTATGCAGTAGAGATTAAAGGGGGAGAGTGCTGTAATAGCTTTTGCTAGCCTGATGCCTTCCAGATGACAGCTGAGGCTGATGGGAGTTGTAATTCAAAACATCTGGACGGCACCAGGTTGGTGAAAGCTGCCCTACAAAATGCACTAAAACCCTATGATAGCTACCTAAAAACTTTTTTAAAATGCACAGTTATTTGAGTATTTATTCTCAGTATAATATACTTTTAGATTGTGGCATACAGCTTGTCTTGGTAAAGAAGGTGAAGTGATGGTCTTTGGAGGAAGTAAAGATGACTTGCATTTCATGGACACGGTCAGTAAATAGAACACGTGTTAAATGTCACCATTGTGCTGATAAATCTTTTAATTGAAATATTTTTATGGAGAGAATTTAGGTAAACAGAATCAGATCATATGAGAGGAGTTTTGATCCTTCCTGAACTCCTCCTCCCTCTCCTTTCCCTGTGCACCCCTAAATCTCTTCTGGGGCTCCCACAACACTCCAGAGCAGATTTTGGGGGGGGCGCCTGGGGGTGCTTGAGGAGAGGGTGAGGATATTCCATTTCACAAATTGAAATCCTTGCATTATCAGAACTGCTTTGTTGGCTTAGCCCAATGTTTTTAAATACCTCATTAAAATATTTAGTTGTTCTTCCTTACCCAGTTTTGCTGGGGTTTTTTAACTGTTTCTGCTGCACGTTGGTATTGTTGATTTTATGTTATTTTTAACTGCATATATTTTAATGCAATGTTTTATTGTTGTGCATTGTTATAAGTACCTTTGTTGCAAAGTAACTCATAAATATTTGATTTTTTTTGTTGTTCTTGCTTAGGGACACTGCAGCGATTTATTGATTTTCCAGACACAACCATACTCACTTCTCAGGTGAGCTGAGAAATTACTCAGATAACAATATTATAAAGCCGTGAGCCTAGTTGAGTTCAACACTTTTTAAAAGCAACTGTATATTCCAAAATGTTAAGCGCAACTATCCCAACATAGCGGCTTCAGAGCACATGCAGGGCCACTGACACACACTAAGCTGTACCCATGCACGGGCTGTTCAGGAAGTCAGGGAAGAGCCAGTGTGGTGTAGTGGTTAAGAGCGGTAGTCTCATAATCTGGGGAACCAGGTTTGATTCCCCGCTCCTCCACATGCAGCTGCTGGGTGACCTTGGGCCAGTCACACTTCTTTGAAGTCTCTCAGCCCCACTCACCTCACAGAGTGTTTGTTGTAGGGGAGGAAGGGAAAGGAGAATGTGAGCCGCTTTGAGACTCCTGAAGGGGAGTGAAAGGCGGGATATCAAATCCAAATCCAAACTCTTCCACACAAAGTGTAAGTATTTCAAGCATTCCCTGACAAGGAAGGGAAGAGGGGGTATCCCCTGCACCTCAAAGTCCTGCAGAATTTTGGTTCGTGAGAAACGACAGTTACATTCTGTGGATTTCAGAAATCCCGAGTGTTATTTCAGTTGCGCATCTGTTAACTTCAAACTTGAAACCATATACAAAACAGTGTGCGACTTTGAAGAGTCCAAAGCCTTTTCCATTCACTTGATAATCCTTACAACATCACTTTAAATAGGTCAACGTTATGGGTGAGACACAGCTGATGAGTCCCGTCAGCGGAAGCCTTGTGCAATAGGGCTGCTTCCAGCACCTCTTCACTAACCTCTCCCACACTCCAAATTGGCTTAGTGTGGGTGGGTGTCAGGAACAGTGGGAAGGGGATCATTCCATCAGACGAGCTGACAGAAGGATCACCTTAGCACAGAGTTGAATTAATCACTTTAGTCCCTATATTGCAGGTAAGGGGCCAGGGCTGAGGTTGCGACTGCATTTCAGTCGTCGGCTCCAAACCATGGCCTGTCTATCTTTGTATCTGACCCAATGTCGGTTACGAACCATGGTGTGTGAAACACCGTCAAACTATTATATCAAGCCTCTCTTTGAAGCTGGTTTGCAAACCACAGTTGATGTGGGCTGTGGTTTTCAGTTATCAAACCCTTGAAAACACAGTCCTGGCCATTACTCCACCGCAGGGGGCTAATGCACCATGTATGGTAGATGGGAGCAAACTTGCAAAGCTGAGCAGATGGAAGACAAAAGCTGCTCTAAGCCGTGGTTTAACGTTGGACGTCCAAATCATGGTGTGGAGTCTTAACTGCAGTTAGCACAAACCAGTTTGGTGTGATGTTTCAACTAAGCCATATTAACTTGCCTGAAGCCACCCGGTAAATTCATAGTTGAGATGAGAATACCTAGATACTCACATGGATAAAACTGTTTTCTTCTATATAATCTTTAACCTGCAAAACTTTGTAATCTGGCATTATTTCTTTCAGACTGAGCCTTGACTGCATTGGTAAAAATGCTGCCCTCTTGGAGAACCAACTATCCTGGTTACCATCTAGACTTTTGGAGGAAGCTATGGATAAAATAACTTTTTGGGCTGCTGTTAGCCATCGTCGAGAAAGAAAAGCCGAAGCAGCAGCACAGGAGCAAATTAATGTCTCTTAGCAACCATTGTTCCTGAATATACAGCGCACAGTACAGACCCTTCTTGGAGATAATTTTGAAATGTTACTGTTGACTGTTTGGGCTGAATTTCTAAGATTGGGTCAGATCGGGTGAAAGGCACTCTGATTTGCTGGTGCATAAGGAATGGGAGCAGAGTCTACTGATGTAATAACAGCTCCACTTAGGGGCTCTGGAGGTTAATACCAACTTTATTGGGTTTACTGAGCCAGTTCATAAAGCTAGTTGAGCCGTTTATTATTATTAAAGCTAAATATGTTAATGAGGCTTCAGACAGTGAAAGCTTTATTTGGTCATATTCCTGCATATTGCTACACTTTAGCCACTGTCTGTAGAGGGGGATTTCTTTAATACCTCTGAAGCCGCAAAACTCTCTTCTTTCGACAGCACTATAAAAAACTTGGTTGAAAGTTGCATGGGCCGGGTATTGACACTATTTTATAGAAACACTTTAAAGTTGCACTTTTGTGTTAAATGTTTTTTACTGGGCAAAGTTTTACTGTTGCAATAAACATTGATGGACTGTAAATAATCACAATTTTAAAAATGTTACACAGACCACAATGTGTAAGGTTTGTATTCAACTTAGCTGGTTTTTTTGTTATTTATTGTAAAGTATTTATAAAATACAAATTTCCTATCAGTTTTAGGTATTTAGCTAATAGGGACCCTGTTGTTACCATTTTGCTGTTATGTTTTGAATAGAATCTTACTCTGAATACTTTTACTCCCTTGCCATTTTGAGCAAAAATCTTGGGGGGAAATCTTTTTGTTTATACATCTACTTTGAGTTGCCTTCAGGCTGGTTGCAGTAATAACTAAGCACATGTGGTATTAGGAGATTAGGAGGAGGTGGAGTCATGCCATGATATGCTGCTTAATAACTCAGTATCACACGTAAGTCATATATCTCTTTAGGGATACTTTTGATACTAGGGGAGGAATTCAACATCACCCTCTTCTGATCATTCCACCAGTACATGCATTTCAGTTCCCCAGAGGGAACAATCCCTTGCCTACTCTCTCCCTCAAACCTGGGGTGTGGGGAGCCCATTGCGCAAGTGGAAATCTTTGTGCTAATGGGACTTGTTAGGCGAATCCCGCCGTGGCAGTTTTGCTTCTGTTGGGGAAGGGGTGATGCAGATTTTATATAGCTGATCTTTGCTTCCTTGTTCTTAGTGCAGAACCTACAAGCTAAAATAAGGAATGTGGGCTTTTACTCCCAAAACCGAGTATGTGACTTATCAGATATAGAGCTGTGTTTCAGATATTTGACTTTGGACCTAATATATGAATGACTGAAAATCAGAGGAATCGGGTGGTTCAAGCACCTGAATAGATGCAGCAGTTTAGTGAAGTCATTAATGCCAACCTTTGTCGTGGAACAATGGCATAACGTACTTTGAACGTACTGTAGGTAGCAAGTGACTTTTTATCTACCTTTCGTCATGAGATTCACTCCAGTTCTGCTCCCTTCTCGGTAAAATGTTGCACTTGGCATTGACGGATGAAGCCGTCTTGGAGCAAATCAAGATGTCACAAATATTTCTCTTGAAGTATTTTTAATGATCATCCTGGCAGATGTTTGGGTTAAGGCTGAAAACTTGTGTTTGGAAGTTCTGTGCCTTTAACAAGCTGAGATTCAGACGAAGCTTTTCTGATGTGCAGGTGAAGTATCGGGTTAGTTTCCTCTGAATCTCTGCTTGTTGCACAGCTGTTAAAACACAAAAGGAGTCCATCCAAAAGAAAAGTTGGCAAAACTAGCCTAGTAGGATGAGAACCCTTTATTGCATTATTAGAACTGGTCTGACCAGATATGGAAATTACAGCATTGGAGAATGCTGCACAGGAGCATTCAGTTTTTGCCTTCTGGTCCCCAGCACATGCAGGATACTCAAAAGTGCCATAAGCGTCAAGCATTAAAATAAAATCCACTGGGATATTCTGCACAAGGCCTCTGCAGAACAAATGGCAGCAGCTCCCATACATGAGCGGGAAAACTTCAGTGGATTGCAACAGTATTTTGAAGTGATGGTCGTTTATTTTAATGGAACCTCTACATAATGTGTTTAGGATTGGTGTGAGAATTCTATGGACTTCCAAATAACCTTGCAAATAGCAATGGTGCTACTTAAAAGGTCAAATCCTGATGAGGTCAAAGTCAGGGGAACTTGACTCTGAACTTCAGTAGCAACATTGATGATTATACCATACCTGAGCTAGAAAACTTTGACAGGGAAGTATCCGCAAGTTTTTCATATTGAAATTGTGTTCAGAATCAGTTCCAAAGAAAAGTGCCTTTATTGCCTTATTATGTTTTCATGTGTGTTTTACAGTATCTGCAGAAGATTGAAATTTTCTCTTGCAATAAAAACATGGAATTCTGACAATCTTGTTTCTGTTATACAATTATATACAGTAATCCTGTTTACCGATAGCAAACTTACTATTATTATGGGGCTGAAACCACACCATGCACACAAGCAAGTTGTCAGCAGGTATACGGTCACCCTACAGTTTGCAGAAGTACCCACACCACCACTCTCAAGAAGCTTTAGGGAAGACCGTCGCACAAACAGACCATTGGGCATGTTCAGTGGCCATAGAAGACTGTTAGGGGACAGAGAAATGGAAAACCAAGGGGAAGAAGGGAAAGGAATGGAGCATTCCACACTGCAACAATGTTTTATTAGTTTCGAGTCAAATGAAAGAGGCTTCTTATTTATTAAATTTGTATACGGCCCTTCATCCGAGGATCCCAAGGTGGTTCACAACACAACAGAAAAATACAAAATAAGAACACAAAGTATGAAACAGCAATACAGTACGAAAACAAATAACCCTCCCATAAAATGAGCTGGACACTGTGGCAGGGGTATAGTCAAGGAATTCAGAAGCGCATAGTTTATAGAAGGAAAGGAAATCACACTTAAAAACAACATCGTTGCCTGTGAGTTTACAGAATGGCAATTGAATGGGGGTTAGGGGTGCAGGTAAGTCAGGTAGACAGTGAATCTAGCAGTTTTAAGTGGATGGTTGAGAGCAGAAGGTTCTGTGTGTCCTCTGAAAACTAAATCCACACACCCCAAGGAAAATGGAGGGAAGAGGATACTAGGCTGCACAATTTTATTTCCCTGAATACTCAAGCTGAAGGTTTAGAATCCAGGCCCCCTTCTTGGTGCCTGTGAGTTGTCATAATCCCTCATTAACTGACAGCCCTTTCACTTTCCAGAGTGGATGCGCAAGAAACCCAAGGAATGGGCAGCACCGCTCTGCAAAACAGCTTGCATCTCAGTCCTCTGTGTATGCAGGCAGACGAGAATCAATGTGAAGCACTGTTGGGGTTAGGATGCGGGTTCAAATCCTGGGAGACCTGTTTGGGCGAGCCAATGGCTCTCAGGCGTAACCAACCTTACAGGGTTGTTGGGAGGACAGCATGAAGAGGGGGGAGAAGCAAAAATGGCTTGGCTTCTCTCTCATCACCATTCTTCATTGGAGCTTTACAAAAACAAAGCCGGATGGCCCCCAGTCAGGGAATCATCACCTGCGATTCCTGCATTGCAGGGGGGGGTAGACTAGATGACTCTTGGGGGACACCTTTCAACTTTACAATTCTATGATTCCCTGAATGAGCAACACATCAGTCAGGGTTGCTTTCGTTGGGACTCCTGCATTGCAGGGGGTTGGACTAGATGGCCTTTGGGTTCCCTTGTTGTTCAGTCGTTTAGTCGTGTCCAACTCTTCCTGACCCCCTGGACCAGAGCACGCCAGGCACTCCTGTCTTCCACTGCCTCCCGCAGCTTGGTCAAACTCATTTTAGTAGCTTCAAGAACACTGTCCCACCATCTCGTCCTCTGTCATCCCCTTCTCCTTGTGCCCTCCATCTTTCCCAACATCAGGGTCTTTTCCAGGGGGTCTTCTCTTCTCATGTGGTGGCCAAAGTCTTGGAGCCTCAGCTTCAGGATCTGTCCTTCCAGTGAGCACTCAGGGCTGATTTCCTTCAGAATGGAGAGGTTTGATCTTCTTGCAGTCCATGGGACTCTCAAGAGTCTCCTCCAGCACCATAATTCAAAAGCACCCATTCTTCGGCGATCAGCCTTCTTGATGGTCCAGCTCTCACTTCCATACATCACTACTGGGAAAACCAGAGCTTTAACTATACAGACCTTTGTTGGCAAGGTGACGTCTCTGCTTTTTAAGATGCTGTCCATGTTTGTCATTGCTTTTCTCCCAAGGAGCAGGCGTCTTTTAATTTCGTGACTGCTGGCACCATTTTATTCATTTTACACCATTTTATTCATCTTACACCATTTGCTTTTGGATAATATGCCTTGTTATAATTCTGAATAATAAAAAAAAAGAAGAAGTCCCTGGGTAGAAATGAATATGTCATTCCAACGACCACAGCGGCCACTCTCGGCCACCCCTGCAAGGTAGACCAGTGGCAATCTGACGCTCTCTCGGGTGCCGTTCCCCTCCTTCCCTGCAGGGGGAGCAAGACCGCGACGGACGCTCTGTCCACATCTCTCGCCTCCTCCGTCGATGGCAGAGGGGGCGGAGCTTCCGCTGGGGCAGGAAGGCGGGCCGGATATCCGCCGGCACCGGCGGATGTTGACATTGTGAGCGGACCCCGCTAAGGTAAGTCGAGAGGGGAGAAGGGGGCGCCTTCCCTTGAGCCCGGCGGGGGGGGGCAGGCGAAGGTTTCCTATCCCCCCCCGGCCTTCTTCAGTGGCTCCTTCCTCCTCCTGCAGAGTAAGGTGACAGAATGGGCTGCACCACTGCAGGCTGGGGGGGGGTCTCTTTTCTGGGGGGGGTTGTCACCTTTTAGGAAGCTCCCCCCCCCCCAGTTAAAAAGTAAAGCGGCTGGAGAAAGCCAGCCAGATGGGCGGGGTATAAATAATGAATTATTATTATTATTATTATTACCCTGCAAGCAGAAGACTGGCACAGGCAAACTCAGTCCTCCAGATATTTTGAGACTACACTTCCCATCATCCCTGACCACTGGTCCTGTTAGCTAGGGATGATGGGAGTTGTAGTCCCAAAACATCTGGAGGGCCGAGTTTGGGGATGCCTGGTCTGTAA
>JAXCMG010000059.1:2932615-2980787 GCA_034642415.1 Podarcis siculus
GAGTGCTTTTAAACGCTGGCGGCGGTGACCATGCCCCGCCCCGTCCCCGCCGCCCGGCATCGGGGCATGGTCCCGATGGCGGGCGGCGGGGGGAGGCGTTCCCGCCCGCCGGCGGCATCGGGGCATGGTCCCGATGGGCAGCGGGGGGAGGCGTTCCCGCCCGCCCCCGGCATCGGGGCATCGTTCCGAAGCCCGGCGGCAGCGGGAGGAGCTGTCCCCACCCCGCCGCCAGCCTTCAGAGGAGGTCCGAGGACAGCGGGGAAGACGCGCTGCGCTTCCCCGCTGTCCCGGAGATTTCCCTATGGGCTGTCGTCTTGCGAAGCAAGCCTATAGGGAAATTCGTTTTGCGAAGCGCCTCCAAAACGGAAAACCCTTTCGTCTAGCGGGTTTTCCGTCTTGCGAGGCGTTCGTCTTGCGAGGTACCACTGTATATGAGATAGACTCGTGACATGCAAAGCGAGATTTGTCAAGCCTTGATTTGTTACCATTGCTATGATCCTGGCGTACAGCTGATGAAAACCCCAAATGAACAATCTCGGAAAATTAGAATACTAAAGGAAATCAGCAAAACAAGGATTGCAAATGGAGCAAGATTGGACCTCTGAGAAGTAGAAGCAGATCTCGCTTTGCATGTCATGAGTTGATCTCATATATTAGTTTCACCTTTTAAGTTGAATTACTGAAATAAAGGAACTTTTCCATTATATTTTAATTTTTCGAGTTTCACCTGTACCTAAGTGGTTTGCAGCACTCCCCTATTCCCATTTTTAGTTGGCCATGAAAACTTGAACCGTGGGTTGCAAGACCACCCTGTGTGGGTTGAATACAGAAGCAGCCGGCCAAATCTTCTCCCAAAGCCTGACTTTATGGCTGGAGCAGCGAATCACCTGCATCGATGTCTCCAGAGTTTCCACAATCTCCCACCCTGGTCAAGAAGAGGTTGCTTATAGTAAGATCAGACACTCCATTCCTGGCTGCTGTTTTGACCCCCTATCAATCTCTTGTGTTTCCTCAACACAGAATCACGCAAGGCATCTGCCCCGTTGGGCGGTCTTGGCATTCTCTAACCCCCGTTTCGTCTGACCATCTCTTCCTCTTTGGCGGGTTCACCACCGACAAGCAGCCTCTCAGTAAGTAAATCCCAGCAGAGCTAAAAATAGCCTTCGGTTTAGATAGAAGAGCCTTTTCCGCAGAATTGGGTTTATTTTAGCCTTCCTGTGATGATCCCAGAAGGTCCTTGCAATGGCTGCGGTTCAGGACCCTGCCACCGCATCAGTGGCATCTGGGGTCCGGCGCTGCTGCTGTTTGTTCCCCACCCCTCTCAAAAACACTGGCTAGATTTAAAGCGGCTAAAAGGGTCACAAAACACAACAGGCTGGTGGGAGGTTGGGCTGATTGATATGGATCTCAAATAATATATATCAGGGGTGGACACATTTTAGGATGGGATCGATTGGTAGATCTCCGAGCCATTTGCTGTCGATCAGCATAATTGGTTTTGGAGCTTTGATGAGGTCTTTGTTCAGTCCCGGCCAGCTTCAGAGGTCTGTGTTGGAATCCACACTTCTTTCTTAACATATTTTATTTTATCAGATTTCCTGCCCACCCTTGACCACAAGGACTTGGGGTGGCACTTGGATATGATGTATATTGGCTTGTGGCCTTCAAACTCCACCTCCTGAGCCGCCCTCTGGCTTCAGCTGGTGAGCCTTGAACTTCTACCAAGAAAACCAAAGTCGATCCGATAACTCTGAAGTCTTTCCTTCCCCCCCTCTCGCCCTCCCACCCCCCACCTAGTACATCTGGTTTAAATTTGGCATCCTGAGAATCTTGGCTATCACTTTTCATTTTTTTAAAAAACAAACCCAAGTTTCTAGACCTCTTGTTTGTAAAGAAAAATTGGAAACATCTCTGTGCCTTCCCACCATCGCCACCAATGTTCCACGTGGACGTGTTTCATTGCACCAAAAAGAAAAAAGTACAATGAATTATTGGAGTTAAATGATTGTATGCAAAACCAATTAATTTAACCACAGTTTAGGGGTTGGGGTGTGTCCTGATCCTTGTGTTTCCTATTTGCCTCTTGAGCCACTCTCGGTAGTTGTGGGAAATGACTGCTTCAAGTGACCACTTGTGAGTTCAAATTCTGGATCAAGTTGTGGCCAAGCTTCTTTTGCTAACACTCAAAATGCGCTCCCAACGAAAACCTCCCTTCTGTTCCTTGCAGGTGATGCCTGGATCTATTGCATTAGTAAAAATGAGTGGATACAATTTGAACACAATTACTCAGAGAAACCCCGGTAAGCAGTCCCACGCGCAGTAACAGACACTACTCTGAACCTTCCACAGAACTCGCCTCTCCTGGTCGTTGCTTTGCTTGCATTGATGGCCCTCTTTGGCTTCTACCTTCATGCCTGTTTAGATTTTGGGCAGCCTTTCAGCTCTCGCGCATAGCTGTCAACCGTCCCTTATTTGGCGGGAAAGTCCCTTATCCCAGCGCCGCGTCCCGCTGCTGTCCCTTATTGATGATGTCCCTTAAATTTCCCCTGTTTCAAAGGAAGCAGCTCCTCTCCCTGCCCCCCCTGCCGGGCAGGGAGGAGGGAGGCTCCAACTGTGTTGCTTGGCTGCGTTGCTCACCCAATAAGGAGTCTAAGAACGACTGGGGGGTGGAGCTTGCATGCCTTGTGCTGATCAAATCGGCTGCGTTGCCTGGGGACTCGCCTTTGCTCAGCGCTTCGCAGCGGAGAGGAGACGGTGGTTTTCCTTGCTGCATCCCCTTTGCCGGGTTGCTGCGCTGTGGGAACAACCGCTTGAGGCTTCGTTTGGCTGCTGGCTGGGCTTTCTGCCTTTGGCTCGGAGGGGCTCAGAAGTTGAACATACCTGTGCTCTGAAAATCCCTTATTTTGGCTGCTGATCCCTTATTTTCGAGGCTGCTGGTCCCTTATTTTCAAATCTGTAAGTTGACAGCTATGCTCTTGCGTTTTTTGAACTCAAGTAAGACTGGCTTTAGGAGGTGGAGGGCAGAGAAACCACTCCACCGTCTTGCATTTGACAGGGACAAATTCTGGATGAGAATATTGTCAGACAGCTGTAGCAATGCTGTCTGCAGCAGATATGTAGCGTCCTGGTCAAGGGAAGTGATAGTGCCTCTCTATTCCTGGAGTCCTGTGTCCAGTTCTGGGCGCCACAGTTTAAAAAGGATATTGACAAGCTGCAATGTGTGCAGCCTCGAGATGATAAAGGGCTTGGAATCCAAGCCTTGTGAGGAACAGTTGAGGGAGTTTGGGATGTTTAGCCTGAAGAAGAGGAGATTGAGAAGTTGGATAGCCATTGGTCAGGGATTCTTTAGCTGCGATTCCTGCGCTGCAGGAGATTGGATTTGGTGACCCTCTGGGCCCCCTTCTATACAATTCTCTGATTTCCCCTTTGCATAATGTCTAGGCCAGACTCTTCAGTTCCAGTAAACTCAGGCCAGTCTCCATTTGACTGGCCTGCAAGGGGCTTTAAATGTCAGTCGTCCTCTTGTTTGCATCCCAGAGAAGCCAAGCGTAGCCACTTAGGTCTGTGCTTTTATTCTGTTTTTAAAAGCAATTTGCCATTCCTGAATCTTGCCACACGTTTGGGCAAAGAGGCCCATATTTTTCGTCCGCCAGCCTTCCCACCTCAGGGGTAAGAAACAAAGGAGTGTCTTGCAACAGACCCTACCTCAAAGGAGTGGAGGGCGGATAAACCCTCTTGTCCAACCGCTGACTTCTCTGGGCCACAAACAAGACAGTTTAAAAGTGACACAAAATGTTCAAAAACTTACAGAAATGGATAATCGCAATAACAAAAACAGGGGAGATGAAAGCTGTATATGGCAGCAGGATTCCCTTGAGTTGCCACCAAAGCTTTCTGCTGAATCTCCCCGCTGCCTGACCCCACCTTGGCCCAGTATCCCTGGAGGAGCGTCTCCATCCCCATCCTTCTGCCCGGACACTGAGGTCCAGCTCCAAGGGCCTTCTGGCGGTTCCCTCACTGCGAGAAGCAAAGCTACAGGGAACCAGGCAGAGGGCCTTCTCGGTGGTGGTGGCGCCTGCCCTGTGGAACGCCCTCCCACCAGATGTCAAAGAGATAAACAGCGGTTCAGGACCTGCTCTCGGACAGGAATGATCAAATTACTTTGATAGTGGCTAATTTTTTGAGTGCTGTCCATGTGGAAAGACTGGACCATTATAGAGAGATTTAGTGGTTCTTGATTGGTCGGTGATGTGGTAGTGTTAGACTGTATTATTTATGCAAATTGTTATGCCGAATTCGTATTTTTCACAATCTGTATACGGTGTTTGTTTTATAATGGGTGGTTTGCTATGCCTAATAAAGGATTGATTGATAAACAACTACTAGACATTTAGAAGACATCTGAAGGCAGCGCTGTTCAGGGAAGTTTTTAATGTGTGACATTTTGATGTTTTTTTAATCTTTGTTGGAAGCCGCCCAGAGTGGCTGGGGAGACCCAGCCAGATGGGCGGGGTACAAATAAATCATCATCATCATCATTATTATTAATTTGTGTGATCTTACAGGCTCTGGCACACGGCGTGTGCGAGCGACGAGGGAGAGGTGATTGTCTTTGGGGGCTGTGCCAACAATCTGCTTGCCCACCACAAAGCCGTAAGTCCTTGTTGTTGTTCTTCTCAGGGCACCTGGGCACCAAGTCACAGCTCCCTTTGTAAAGCCCAAAGGCTGCCTGCTCCGTCATCGTTTGGGGGCAGAATTCCTGGCTTCACACACCCCACTGCAAAGCAGTTCCACCTGGGTAGAGGCACCCCCTCCCACACACCTTTCAGTGCTGTGATTACCAGCCTGTGGGGCAGAAGAAGCTGTGCGCATGACCATTATTTCTGGTTTTGGTCATGGCAAAATGCTGGCATTCGGATTTTCCAGCAAGACCCACCGGATAAGCTGTTTGATAGTGGGACGGTCTCCCTTGCGAGGTTGTGGACTTTCCTTCCTTGGAGGCTTTTAAGCAGAGATTGGATGGCCATCTGTCATGGATGCTTTAGCTGAGATTCCTGCATTGCAGGGGGTTGGACTAGATGACCCTCAGGGTCCCTTCCAATTCTATGAATCTATGATGATGGGTCTCGAACTTGCTCTAACATGGCTGCCACCTCCTGGGCAGTTCGTCTGACCCCAGTCCAAGTCTGTGCAGAAGTGGGAGGGAGCATTTTTCAGGCCAGGGGCAAGACGGCCTGGCACACCACTCTCCATCTGGGCTAGCAAAAGGCATTGCCATGGGTCAAAGGAACACTCTAGCCAGGTGAAGCCACTAGAGGAAGGAGCAGACAAGGTACGTCTGAGTGCGCAGCCTCTGTAGAGTCCCGAGGGCCCGTTGCTGTTAATTAAATTTCTATATGACCCTTCATCCGAGGATCACAGGGCAGTTTACAATATAAAAGCACAACATTACAAGCCATCATAATGAATAAAAACAGCATCCCCCTTACACACTCAGCTTAAAAGGCCATTAAGTTGTTTAATTAACCCAAGGCCTGAGCGAAGAGGAATGTGTTTGCCCGGCACCTAAAGATATGCAACAAAGGCACCAGTTAAGGAAGCTTGGAGGGCAGGATTCGACTCCTGAGCTTCCCCATTCCTTGCGAATTCTGCCCTTGTGGTTCTTCCTGGTGACGGATTTCAAATATCCTGAAGTGGAAGTGGTACATTCTCCCAAGAGGGCAGACGTTACTCACCCACTTGGGGATCTTCCACCCCACCTGCCGTTTTATCCTCAGAACCACCTGGGGAGTTAGGTTGGGCTGAGAGACTTCAGGGCTGAGCGAGGATTTGAACCCGGCTCTCTCTGGTCCAGGGCCAGCAATGTAGTCTCTACAGCTCCACACGGACCCTTTTGAATCGGGCTGGAAGTCAAAGGTGCTTTTTCAATCTTGAGATTTATAAAAGCTGCTCTTTCTTTTTCTTTCAGGCACATAGTAATGAGATTCTTGTCTTTTCTCTTCAACCAAAATCCCTCGTAAGGTATGTATTAAAGTGGGGGGAACCCACTAATTGCTTGTGCATTCTTGCAGTTACATATAGTTGGATATGCAACATGAGAAATTGGGGACTTTCATATGGTATATGACGGGCTCAGGTCTCTTCCCGAGAAAAATAGGAGCAGAATTACCGTATTTTCCGTTCTATAAGATGCACCAGACCACAAGACGCACCTAGTTTTTAGAGGAGGAAAACAAGAAAAAATATATTCTGAATTTCAGAAGCCAGAACAGCAAGAGGGATAGCTGCGCAATGAAAGCAGCAATCCCTCTTGCTGTTCTGGCTTCTAGGATAGCAGCACAGCCTGCATTCGCTCCATAAGACGCACACACATTTCCCCTTACTTTTTAGGAGGGGAAAAGAGAGTCTTATAGAGCAAAAAATACGGTATTCTTGGAGTCAGGGAAACAACTTCTGTTGCGGTTTCCTCTCTAGGAATGGGTGACCATATATCAACAAGATTTCGCCCCATTTGTAAGCTCTGGGAAGCCAGTCAGCATTTGGCAGGTGCATTTCAACCTGCCAGTTGGGATAAGGATAGCTGCCCCTGTTGAATTTCTGCCTGCGTAGGTCCCCCAAGAAAGGAATGAGAAGTCTCCCCCTTTCCCCAGCTCTGCAGGGCCCATCCAGCCTGGCTCTGCTCTCTTGACAGGTAGTTGCACAGCCTGAATTATTACTTGGAAAAGCTGGGAAGCAAATCTGTTGCTGGGGAGGGTTCTGCTTTTAGAACGCAGCCCCCTCTCCATCTCCCCACATAAACCCCTAAGCAGAGATTCCCAGAAGGCCAGCTGATACTCATCGCAAGGTCAGGGGCTGGTTCCTTTTGTATAAAGGTCACACCCAGTGAGTGGTGGGAAGGGATTAGCCAAGAGGATTAACCAAAAGAAAAGCAAGGGAGGGCAGACCCCCTTGGATTGTTGGATAACACAGTGGGTCCCAAGGTGGACACTATGAGTCAGGGGGAGTGCTGGAGGTGTTAACGATTATCAGACTTTGAAAAGCTAGTGTCATTAAATCAAATTTGTCAGTTTCGTTGGATCAGATTCAATAGTTTTAATAGGATTGTCAATAATTGTGCAGTTACTTGTTAGTTTAGCCTTGTTCCGTGTTAACCTTCCTTGTTGGGTTGTGCAAACAGTGCTTTTTGTAGAGTAAGGGGCACTGGGGATGCATTAATGGAAACCGAGGGGATGGCGGCCCCCCAAATTTGGGAGCCACTGCTCTAGTAGAACCCTAGAAAGCCCAGTGGAGATGTGCCCCATGTTCTGTTGGCCATTGGGACTTGGTGGAGGGCAGGAGAGGAGCCTGGTGCAAATTCTCAGCCCCCTTTTTCTCCCCTCTCTTTTTCCCGTCCCACAGGCTGTGCCTGGAAGCCATCATGTGCTTCAAGGAAATCCTGGCCAGCTCCTGGCACTGCCTGCCCAAGCACCTCCTCCATAGCCTCAACCAGCGCTTTGGGAGTAACAACACGTCTGGCTCCTAGGAGGACGGCAGCGAAGCACTCCCTCGGCTGGCCGCGCTGCGCATGAACGAGCCCTTCTTATATAAAGAGATGTAATAATTTGAACCATCCCGGTTTGGCAAACTGTGTGTGACATTTGTATAGGTTAATCCTCCCCCCAAACTCTGCATTGTAGGTAACGGCGTCTCTGCTTTGACCTTTCTTTTCTGTTTGCATGTGAATGGCTTAGAGAGAGAACCTATTTTTGTGTAAAAATTTGTTTGCAATAAATGTATTTAATGCAAGGCGAGAGGATGTCACTGCTTCACCTGCCCTCCAGAACGATTCCCAGGAAGGGCTTCCCGCTGGCTTAAAAGCAGTGGGGCTGCAGCCCTTGAAAGAAACGGGATCAGCAAAGGAACCCTCTGTATTGTTAGTTCTGCCTTTAAGACGGAAGAAAAAGCAGCGGTGGACTTTGGGACAGTTGCAGCTGTTATTTCCTTCAGGGAAAAGAGCTCCATAGTCTGTAGCTCCTTGAACCTGCTCAGCTACTTCTGTCAGGCACTAGATCACAAAAGATCTGATAGCCAGCTTCAAGTATCTGAAGGGATGTCCCATGGGAGGAAGAGCTTCTCTGGAGGGCAGGAACCAAACCAATGGATTCAAATGACAAGAAGGGAGATTCCGACAAAACATTACGAAGAACTTTCTGGCAGCTGTTCAACAGTGGAATGAATATGTTGGTGTGTAAACAGGTGTAACAGCTAATTTGTATTTTAGAAGGGGATTTCCCTCTCCCTAAGGGACGCGGGTGGCGCTGTGGGTTAAACCACAGAGCCTAGGACTTGCCGATCAGAAGGTCGACGGTTCGAATCCCCGCGACGGGGTGAGCTCCCGTTGCTCGGTCCCTGCTCCTGCCAACCTTGCAGTTCAAAAGCACGAAGTGCAAGTAGATAAATGGGTACTGCTCCGGCGGGAAGGTAAACGGCGTTTCCATGCGCTGCTCTGGTTCGCCAGAAACGGCTTAGTCATGCTGGCCACATGACTTGAAAGCTGTATGCTGGCTCCCTCGGCCAATAAAGCGAGATGAGCACCGCAACCCCAGAGTTGATCGCGACTGGACCTAATGGTCAGGGGTCCCTTTACCCTTTACCTTTAAACAGGTGTAACTAGAGCTAATTCGTATTTTAGAAGGGGATTTCCCTCTCCCTAAGGGTTTTTTGTCTTCATTTCCCAACATCAACCCATACAGGAAAACTAAACCAATGAAATGCAAGGTCCTCTAGGTGTTGCTAAACTCTCGGTGTTGAAACTCTTATTTCAAACCTAACTCAATCCATTTGGGAGGAGACAAGCAGGGGACTGAGGGCCTTTAATAAGCATCTCAGCAAGATGTCCCATAAGCAGCTTTCTGGACATTGTAGCAATATGAACATTCAAATCTGGAGTCCAAAACATGAGAAGGACTCGGGCCGTTAGGTAATACGGTAGACCATAACCCGCTTCCACACATAGCTGTGATCTGAAAGCTGGAGCTAAGTTAACAGGATGTTCTGCTCTCACTTTGGCCAAAGAAGTAACAGAAGTCATCAGTGTCAGTCACACTTGTATTTGCAAAACTGGAAGGAGGCCCAGACAGGGAGGTCAGTTGTCACTCTTGGCAGTGGGCGAAGGCAGTCCAGGGCTGCAGGCCGGCGGTGCTGTGAGCAGTGGCCCCTCACCTCTTTTTCAGGTTCAGGAGATTGGGGGCCGACACCTTGACTTTGCCCGGAATATTTCTGGACAGGTCTGTATCCTGTGGAAGAGAATCACAGGATTCCATCTTGGTCAGCTGTACATGCACAGAGCAAAACCTTTGTTCTGTTAGCAGGAAACTTGGTTAGAAAAAAACCACACAAATTGGCTCCGAAAGCAGACGCCACCTGCTTTTGGCCAAAGCTGCAGGCCTGCCCAGAGAAGGGGCTTCTTACCTTGACGCTGCGAAAGAGATCCTTCTCTCTCGGAGTCGCCTCCTTGGACTGCATGAAATTGTGCAGAGCCGTTTTTGCAGCTGTTGGAAAGACAGAAGGCGCAGATTTATGGGGCAGGGGGCCATCAGCAGAGGCAGAAATGTACCACAGTTTGTTCACTTAGAACATCCTTGCAAGCAGGTTCACCGCGGTCATCCCCCAACTTACAGATTACAAGCCTTTCTGCCTACCGTGGAAGTCAGTGGGCACATTGCAGGCCAAAGGGGGAAAAGCACCCCAAGCTTGCTTACCTGGAGATGGTTCTCCAATCACTACAGAGGACAGGTGAGTGGTTGTTTGCAAGCCGGACAGATTTCTGGGCTACCTATCTTTCTAAAGCAGTGAAAGGGAACCTCCAGATTTGCAGCCAAATGGGGCCCACCAGGCCTCCCCATTTGGCCCACAAGGCCGTTTGGGGCAAGTCAAGCCCACCTGATGCCAGACATGACTGGCTGTTGGGTGCCTGGGGACACCGCAGAAGGGATTTTGACAGGTGGACAGGAAAACCGACCAGTCAATCATACGATGTGATAATGACATTGAGAGACTGGAGTGTAAGCATGAAATTTGGCCGCGCGGCTAAGCCAGAAGCTAGAACAAGGAGAGGGATCGCTACGCAGCACTCCCTCTTGCTGTTCTAGCCTCTGGCTTAGCCCCTCTGTCCCTTCCCCCACCTCCTGGAAAAGCCCCAAAGAGCTGCGCTCCCTTTAAAGAGCCACACGGAGCATGTGTGCGGCTCCTGGGGAAAAGCCCGCAAGTGCCGCACACACGCTCCTCACGGCTCGTGAAAGAGAGCGCTGAGCAGAGCCTGGGATGCATACAGGCTCTGCTCAGCGCTCCCTTTAAAGAATATTTTTTCCTTGCATTCTCCCTCTAAAAACTAGGTGTGTCTTATGGCCAGGTGTGTTTTATGGAGCGAAAAATACGGTAAGAAAAATACACTCAAGTTTCCCGAGTGATGCTGCCCTGCGGAATTTTTGTGTGTGCAATTGATCCACTGGCTGGAAGAACAAAAAGGAGCTGGTTAGAAACTCAACGGAGAGCATACAATACCTTTGCCCTTCTTCTGTGTGCCAGGGGTCAGCTTGACTTTGTATCTTTAAAAAGAGAACAAACGCAAGGTTTAATCAGAGGCCCCTTTTACGAAGGGCAATGCCAATGGGCCAAGAGTTGCTGCCACTCACTTGTGGTTGGTCATGGTGGTGTAAGGGGCACAGAATGGGATGGCGAAGAGGAGAATGTCTTCCAGGTGGGGCTGCCCAGTCAGAGAATCATACAGCGTCTCTCCTTCCTGAAACAGAACAGAGGAGATGGGAGCAGAGGCTGTGAAGGGAGAGGGGGGCATGACTGGTTCTTGGGGGTTTTCTGTGCTTTCTGGCAAATCCTTTAGACACACACACATTCAAGCCAGCTTTCTTAGGGTAGAAACACGCATACCGCTCCTGCTGGCTTGACAGAGATTTAATTGGACTCTTAACAGTTTTAACTTTGTAATTCATTTCTTTTTGTATGTGCCGCACAATATTTTCAAATGGGGTGGTGGGGGTTTATACAGTCTTTAAAGACTCCCCATTGGCCATATGGATGTACAGTGGTGCCCCGCAGGACGAAAATAATCCGTTCTGCGGGAGCCTTCGTCTTGCAGGGATTTTCGTCTTGCGGAGCTCCGCTATCAGCCGATCAGCTGATAAGCGGTAAAACAGCTGATAAGCGGCTTTTAGCGCTTATCGGATTAGCGGATAAGCGGCAATTTAGAGATAAGGAGCTTAGCGCCTTTCAGAAAAGGCAAAAAAAAAAAAGGGAGACCACGGAAAAAAATTCGTTTTGCGAGTAAGCCCCATAGAAAAAAACGTCTTGCGAAGCAGAAAAATGTCGGAAAGCCCTTTCGTCTTGCGCGTTTTTCGTTTAGCGGGATATTCGTCTAGCGGGGTACCACTGTATGTATGCATTTACACAAGTTTTCTTTATGGTCTTTTGCGGCCATTCCATATTTCACTCAAATGCTCCCATGTAAGAATCTTTTTTTAAAAACTGACACTAAGCTATTTCCAGGGAAGCGGGTGGCACTGTGGTCTAAACGACAGAGCCTAGGGCTCACCAATCAGAAGGTCGGCGGTTCAAATCCCCGCGACGGGGTGAGCTCCCGTTGCTCGGTCCCTGCTCCTCCCAACCTAGCAGTTCGAAAACACGTCAAAGTGCAAGTAGATAAATAGGTACCGGTTAAACGGCGTTTCCGTGCGCTGCTCTGGTTCACCAGAAGCGGCTCAGTCATGCTGGCCACATGATCCGGAAGCTGTACACCGGCTCCCTCGGCCAATAAAGTGAGATGAGCGCCGCAACCCCAGAGTCGTCCGCAACTGGACCTAATGGTCAGGGGTCCCTTTACAAATCTTAAACTGACACTAAGCTATTTCCAGAGCCCACTGGATGAAGAACATGTGGCATTCATTTCATAAAACAAAGGAAGGAACCTCTTTCAGTCTTTTTGGCAACAGGATATCTGTGAGTGGCTCGTCACCAGGTGAAACTCAACAGAAATAAGAGAAAAGGGTTCGAAGAATACACCGTGCTGACGATTCCTCGCATTAACTGGGCGGTGGGCAGGGAGAACACGTTCCGAGGAGGGATCTTCATGTTCCCTCCCCAAGCCACAGCTCTCTTACGTTCAGGATACGACGGATCTGACCGAGTCAAAGTACTTCCAACATTCCCCCAGAAATTAGGCATTCTGTATTTACCTCGTTCCCCAGCTGATCCTGGTCCTGCTCGTCCTGCAAAAGTCAACATAAGAATGTAAGAACGTAAGAGTCCTGCTGGATGAGGCCAATGGACCACATAGTCCAACGTCCTGCTCTCACAATGGACAACCGGATGGTTGTAGGAAGCCAGCAAGCAGGATTTGAGCACAAGAGCAACTCTCCCCTCCTGTGGTTTCCAGCAACTGGCATCCAGATGCATCACTGCCTCTGATTGTAGAGGCAGAGTGTAGACATTGTGGCTAGGAGCCATTGGCAGCCTCCTTCTCCTCCAAGAAATTGTCTAATCCTCTTTTCAAGCCATCCTGGTTGGTGGCCATGACTGCCTCCTGTGGCAATGAGTTCCACAGTTTAACTATACGCTGCATGAAGAAGTCCTGTCTTTTTATCTATCCTGAATCTTCCAACACTCAGCTGAATTGGATATCCTTGAGTTCTATTGTTATGAGAGGGAGAAAAACTGCCCTCTTTCTCTGTGCTATTTCATAAACTTCTATCGTATTGCCTCTTCCTTGCCTTTTCTCTAAACTTAAATGTCCTGAACGCTGCAACCTTCCTTCGCTCGAAATTATCAATCATCTTGGTGGCCCTTTTCTCAGCGTTTTCCAACTCTACCATATCCTCTCTGAGGTGAGGTGACCAGAACTCTACACAGTCTTCCAAATGTGGTTGCTCAACAGATTTGTTTAATGGCATGATGATACTGGCAGTTTTACTTGCAATTCCTTTCCTAATGATCCCTCGCATGGAATTTGCCTTTTTCACGGCTGCCGCACACTTGGCTGACATCTTCACTATGACCCCAAGGTCTCATTCATTCCTGGTCAGTCACCATGAACGTTTATGTTAAATTTATGTTTTTTTGCCCCAACATGCATCAATTTACCCTAGTTTACACCGAATTACACTTACCATTTTACTGCCCATTCACTCAGCTTGAAGAGGTCCTTTTGGAGCCCCTTGCAATCTCATTTTAAGAAGTGACTCCTAGCTCTAGATCATTTATGAACACGTTAAAATGCACAGGTCCCAGTCCTGATCCCTGGGGGACTCCACTTCCTACTTCTTTCCATTCAGAGAACTGTCCATTTATTCCTGCTGTTTGCTTCCTGCAACTTAGCCAAGTCCTTATCCACAAGATGACTTCTCCTCTTATTCCTTGACTGTTAAGCTTACTCGAGAGCCTTTGGTGAGGTACTTTGCCGAAAGCTTTTTGAAAGTCCAAGTAAACAATGTAAGCCGGATCACCTCTGCTGATATGCTTGCTGACACTCTCAGATAACTAGGTTCGTGAGACAGGACTTTCCTTCGCAGAAGCCATGCTGGCTCTGCTTTAGTGGGGCTTGTTCTTCTACGTGCTGGGTTATTTTATCTTTAACAACACTCTCCACTAGTTTTCCAGACATTAAGGCAACAGGCCTGAGATTTCCAGAATGGACTCCTGAATCCCTTTTTTAAAAATTGCATTACATTGTCGGCTTACCAGTTGTCAGGTGGGGGGGCTGATCTGCTACATATAAGTTAACATATTTTTGTGCAAAGATCAGAAATTTCACATTTGAGTTCCTTGAGAACTCTCGGGTGGATGCCATCCAGGTGTGACCATCTGTCAATTTTTATTTCGTCTCTTAGGCCTGGAACTTCATCTCTTGCCACCACTGTCTCAGTTCCTTAGACTTGCCTCCTGCAAAGGTTAATTCAGGCTCTGATATTTGCCCTATATCCTCTGCTGTGAAGAGAGATGCACAGAAATCATTTAGCTTCTCCACAATCTCTTTATCCTCTTTTGCAACTCCTTTGACTCCATAGTCATCCGAGGAACCAACTGCCTCCCTAGATGGTTTTCTGATACTAACATATTTAAAGAGCTTCCTGTTGTTGGTTCTTCAAAGCTTTTTTTAAAGCATCCCTTTCTCTCTGCACTTCCTTTGCCAGATTTGTGTTCCTTTGCGTTCTTTTCATTTGGACATTTTGCCTCTAATAGCTTCTCTGACTCTGCCTGGGGTCCAATCTGGTGATCTCTTGGCTCTCACGGTACCTTTTCCTGATCTGCTGGACACACTAGAGTTTCTAACATTGCAGTCTTAAACAACTCCCAATTTGACCTTCTGTCTTTTAACCTCCTCTCTACCAATCTCCTCATTTGGGACGAATTTCCTCTTTTGAAATCAAATGTGGCCGTGCTGGATTTCCTTGGCCATTTGCATCTACAGTGGTACCTCGGGTTAAGTACTTAATTCGTTCCGGAGGTCCATTCTTAACCTGAAACTGTTCTTAACCTGAAGCACCACTTTAGGTAATGGGGCCTCCTGCTGCTGCTGCGTCGCCAGAGCACGATTTCTGTTCTTATCCTGAAGCAAAGTTCTCAACCTGAAGCACTATTTCTGGGTTAGCGGAGTCTGTAACCTGAAGCCTATGTAACCCGAGATACCACTGTATATTTGGCTCAACAACGCTTATATCTCGCACCAGGTCCTGGGCGCCACTCAAAATTAAGTCGAGGGTCGCGGTTCTAACACCAACTGTTAATGCAGGGTCTATTATTATTATTATTATTATTATTATTATTATTATTTGGGGTATCTAGAAATATTGCCCCTTTGTCACGACTGGAACACATATCTAGCCAGTCTGCGTGAGGGTGCTTGAAATCACCCTTTACTCCTCCTATTTTCAGATGCTTCCTTGATTTCATTCATCATCTCAAGGTCTCCTTGAGCATTTTGATCAGGGGGACGAAAGCACGTCCCCAGTACTAAATTACTCCTGATTATGTGCAGGTGTCCTGCCCCTTTTGAGATTTCAAGCTTGCTGGACTCACTGCTGTCTTTGATGTAGAGTGAAACCATCTCAAGCAACACGCTGAGCCTTCAGCAAAAAAATGGGGGCAGGGGGAGAGAGGTGCAAAGAAGCCCAGCTTTTGGGAGGCCCAGAAGCTGGAAAATAGAGAAATCTCACTCAGTGTGGCTGTTCACTGCTTTGAATCTGGTGGCTGGGTTTTTAAAACTGCTTGCTTTTGTTACTATACAGTGGTACCTCTGGTTAAGAACTTAATTCGTTCTGGAGGTCCATTCTTAACCTGAAACTGTTCTTAACCTGAAGCACCACTTTAGCTAATGGGGCCTCCTGCTGCTGCTGTGCCGCCGGAGCCTGATTTCTGTTCTCATCCTGAAGCAAAGTTCTTAACCTGAAGCACCACTTTAGCTAATGGAGCCTCCCGCTGCCGCCGCGCTACCGCAGCACAATTTCTGTTCTCATCCTGAAGCAAAGTTCTTAACCCGAGATAATATTTCTGGGTTAGCAGAGTCTGTAACCTGAAGCGTCTGTAACCCGAGGTACCACTGTACTACTACTGGGTAGTAATCAACTACTACCCAATGATTACGACTCTCAGGGTCCCTTCTAATTCCATGATTCTGATCCTACTCAGAGTACACCCAGTGAAATCAAGAACACGAGAAGAACCTGCTGGATCAGGCCAATGGCCCATCGAGTCCAGCATCCTGTTCTCACAGGGGCCAACCAGACTCCTCAGTGGGAAACCAGCAAGCAAAATTCAAACATAAGAGCTGAGCAGAGACCTCTTCTTCACTCATCAATTTCAATGAGTCTGTTCTGAGCTGAATATCCCCCACGTCTTGTATGTCTTAGTCTATATTTTTGCATTCATCAAATTACTTGAAGGAGCTTCTCCACCCCCATCTTTCTGCCCTGAGGACACTGAGGTCCAGCTCCAAAGGCCTTCTGGCGGTTCCCTCCCTGCAAGAAGCAAAGCTACAGGGAACCAGGCAGAGGACCTTCTCGGTAGTGGCACCCGCCCTGTGGAACACCCTCCCACCAGATGTCAAAGAGATAAACAACTACCTGACATTTAGAAGACATCTGAAGGCAGCCCTGTTCAGGGAAGTTTTTAATGTGTGACATTTTAATGTATTCTTAATCTTTGTTGGAAGGGATGCAGGTGGCGCTGTGGGTTAAACCACAGAGCCTAGGACTTGCTGATCAGAAGGTCGGCGGTTCGAATCCCCGCGATGGGGTGAGCTCCCGTTGCTCGGTCCCTGCTCCTGCCCACCTAGCAGTTCAAAAGCACGTCAAAGTCCAAGTAGCTAAATAGGTACTGCTCCGGCGGGAAGGTAAACAGCGTTTCCGTGCGCTGCTCTGGTTCGCCAGAAGTGGCTTAGTCATGCTGGCCACATGACCCAGAAGCTGTACGCCAGCTCCCTCGGCCAATAAAGCGAGATGAGCGTCGCAACCCCAGAGTCGGCCACGACTGGACCTAATGGTCAGGGGTCCCTTTACCCTTAATCTTTGTTGGAAGCCACCCAGAGTGGATGGGGAAACCCAGCCAGATGGGTGGGGTACAAATAATAAATTATTATATTAATTTGTTTATTTAGGCATTTGCAGAATATGTTCCAAAAAAACAACAAGCAATGCAATTCAAAGAACAAAGGGGAGAAAAATTAGTTCTTGTAAGACACTTCCTGTCTATCTTTAGATAAGCATCAGGATCCGTCAGTCACCGTTCCCTCTACCAGCGACGAAACATGAACAGATCCAAAATGGGCCTTCCGAGAAACAAGAGGGGAATCCTGGCCTGCTGGGGGGAACCCCAAGATTTTCAGAAGCGCGACAAATATTTCAGGACCAAAGAAATAATGAGGCGAAGGGGGGGGGGAGAGAAGAGAATGTGCAAACCCCAAAGAGGACTCAACATGCTGAGCAGCAACAGATTAGGAAGCACCAGTTAGAAGAAACAGGAAAACAGGGAGTGGGGAGGGGAGATTTCTCACCTTGACCCCTGAAACGACAGAAACTCACCCTGCGCCAACCTGGTGCCCGCGAGAGGTTGTGGGGCTGCTACTCCCATCAGCCTGGAGGGCACCAGGTTGGCAAAGGGGGAAGTACCTGGAGGAGGGCTGGTTCCAAGGGAGGAAAGCCTGCAGTACTTGGGGGGGGGGCAGGAGGAGTCTCTGCTTTCTATAGCAGCCGCCTCTTATTTATTTATTAAAATGTATATACCACTTGATTGTAAAAAAAGAAGCAAGAAAACTATCAGTTAAAAAGAACACATTAAAGTATTCAAAAGACAGAACCAGCAGTGAGCTAGAAACAGACTAAAATGCATATCAACGTTCTATAGGCGGGGGCAAGTTTGTCTAAAAGAAAAATGTTTCTAGCAGGTGCAGAAAAGAACGCAGAAAAGGCCCCTGCCTAACATCACATTACAGGAATTCTGAGGTCTTACATATATACCGTATTTTTCGCTCTATAACACGCACCAGACCATAACACGCGCGTAGTTTTTAGAGGAGGAAAACAAGAAAAAAAATATTCTAAATGAAATAGTGGATATGAGATTTTTGTGGTTCATGCTGTGGCCACAGACATGTGATCTGACAGCGAGTTTGGAGTAGCCCAATGCAAAAATCCTGAGGATCCATGTGGATCCATGCTTTGTAACCACGGAGGAGGGAAGGAAGGGGAACCATGGATCCTCTGCTCACAACTGCAGCAGATCCCCCCCGCCACCCGCAGGCATTCGCTCCATAACATGCACAGACATTTCCCCTTACTTTCTAAGAGGAAAAAAGTGAGTGTTATGGTGCAAAAAATACGGTATATAATAAATGTTCATAAATGTACGAGGCAAACACATACGTAAGTATATAAACCACGTGTCTGAAATAGTAGAGGAGAGCAATCCTGAAGCCATTTTGACTCTGCCAAATTGACCTCAAATATTTCTCTGCAAGGAGGGAGGCAATGGGAAAATTTCCTCCCCTTTGTCTCTTTGCTCACAAATCCTGTCTTAAGGGTGTATCTGTGTCTGAATAGGGTGCGCCTGTGACCTGGATTCAGGAATTGAATATTTACCATCACCAAAGAATGGCCAGGATGCCCAGGTAAAAGCAATCAGTGACCGTTATCAGGTATCCTGGCAGACAGGATTTCTGCTGTAGACCACCCCTTCAGTGGTATATGTAGGAAGTTTTTTGGGGGTTGGTCTTCAGCTACAGGGGAGGCAATTTTCAAATGTCTATATAAGGGCTTGCACACCATTTTTCTGGGTTCCTCCTCCCTCTTGCGTGTGATGAGTGAGGACCCTGTTGCAGCAGTTTCATAAAGATCAGGCTTACTAGCTGCTTTGCTTCTCAGTATTCTCTGGTTGGCCTCTGTTATTTGTCTCCTACCGATAAAGAACCTACATAAGGAATCTATTAGTGCTCTTGGGTACCCCATAAGGGAAAAGGAGCAGTTTTTCCCTTATAACAATCACTAGGCAGGGAGTTCCAAAATGCAGGTGCCGCCAAACTAAAATATTGTTTTCTTTTTTCTTTTTCTTTTTATAAATAAATTTTATTAACAGGCCAATCAAATCACATTAATTCCAAATCACATCAGTTCCAAATTACATAGCCAAATTTTTAAATTTTTGTTGGATCCCGTTTGAAGCTTGAAGTATGGGTACCCCCAACAAAAATTTAAAATACTGGTTTCTTACAGACGTGGCACCTGCAATGGTGCCCCTTACGCAGACTGAAGGGATCAAGTGGGAGCCTGTGGGATCAGGCGATCTCCCAGGAAAACTGGTCCCAAGTTGTTAGGGGCTTTGTGCGCTAACAGGGACAGGTTCTCTCTCGACTGCTTACCTTCTCGTCCAGGTGTTCCTCCAAAGCCACGTCCTGCAACTCGAGGGCCACGTGCTCTATCGTGACCCCCTCTCCCCTCCGGCCCCCTCGCGGCTTCTGGGGCTGCTTCTTGCCAGAGTCCGGACCCCCCTTCCCTTTCTTGGCTTTCCTCGGCTTCTCTTCTTTGCTCGACCCTGCAGACTGGGTTGGGCGCAAACAAGCGGAATTAGAATTTGAGACCTGACACAGTAAGCAAAGGGGAAATACATTTATTTTCTCTTTCTCCCCACCCCAGAACATAGGCCACAGACAAGGCCAGATTAATACCTTCAGAGGCCGTAAGCAGTTAAAAAGTTTTTGGTGCTCCCATACGTGTCCAATTCAAAAAATAAACAACAATAAACAGCAAAATGAAATTTCATTTTTCAAAATGAAACAAAACCTACAGTAAGATGGAAAATAATGTTTATTTTTGTATACTTCCATTTTACTTGTATTTGAAACATTTTCTCCTACTTTTTATAATTGCAAGGTTTTTGATCAGATCCTCAGAACTAATCTTACATAACATGTCCGCTTCTATGCTTAGTAGAGATTATGATAAAGATAATAATTTTATTATTTATTCCCCACCCATCTGGCTGGGTTTCCCCAGCCACTCTGAGTGGCTTACAAAATATATAAAGCATAATAAAGCATTAAAAGCTTCCCAATACAGGGTTGCCTTCAGATGTCTTCTAAAAGCTGTATAGTTCTTTATCTCCTTGACATCTGAAGAGGGTGTTGCACGGGAATAAGGCATCTTCTGTTGGGATTTTTTAATATACTTCAACTGAGAAATGTACGCTCAGCTGGGCAATTTGTGACCATTAATTTTAAAAATATACAAAAGCAAATGTCGGCATTTGGAAAATCAGATTCAATATTGTCTGAATCTTGTTTTCACCTTTTTAATTACACTGAACGTATGACGCACATACAAGTGAAACTGCTGAAGCTGAGCTGAGAAATTTGCATCCAAGTTATCGGGTATCATATCAAGTTATTGGGTATCATACAAGTATCAATCCACTTTTGACAACACTGAGAATAGTTTTCAATTTCAAAGAAAGCCTCTCTGCTATTTCTTTTTTTGTGGAACCTGGTTCAGCCTCACCGAATGATCCATAGTAAATCCAGCAATGGAAAATTCCAGGTTTCCATTGATGCCCTCAGCATGTGCTTATTCTGCTTAATGATTAATCCAGCCGTGGACACAGAAGAGCTGCCTTACCCTGAGCCAGGCCACTGGGTCCACCCTGCTCAGTACTAACTCTCCGGGGTTTTTGGCAGGACATGGATGCTTTCGCTGGGATTCCTGCATTGCAGGGGGCTGGCCTAGATGACCCCTGGGGGTCCCTTCCAGCCTTACAATTCTATGATCTCTCCCAGCCTTACTTGGAGAGCCACTGGGGGTTGAACCAGAGACCTTCTGCATGCAAGAAAGATGCTCTAGCCCAGTGTTTCCCAACCTTGTGCCTCCAGCTGTTTTTGAACTACAACTCCCATCATCCCTGACTAGCAAGACCAGTGGCCAGGGATGATGGGAATTGTAGTCCAAAAACAGCTGGAGGCACAAGGTTGGGAAACACTGCTCTAGCCTCTGAGCTGCAAAGGCCCTTCTTCCCCAGGTAAAGAGAGACCCAGCCCCTTTCCGCCTGACTCACCCCCAGCAGCTTCATGATCAGCTCCCGCTCTTCCTCGTCCTGGTCCCTGTACTTCTCCTTGATCTTCTTCAGTTTACTCTGCAGAGGAGAGAGGGAAGGAGCAGAGTGGAGCAGCTTTCCCCACAGACAGGGCGCTCTAGGCTCCTCCACAGCACTTGCTCCGAATGCGGCACCCAGCTCGGTCTGGATCCGAGCCATTTCATTCGTTTTACGGTGGTACCTTGGTTCTCAAACGTCTTGGTACTCAAACAACTTGGAACCCAAACACTGAAAACCTGGAAGTCTGTCTGTTTTTACTATTTATTTTGCATTTTTGTTTTTGTGGCTTTTTTGTTTTGTTTTGGTGACTGCGTGGAACCCAGTTCAGCTACTGATTGATTTGTGTGACTGCAGTACATTGTTTACTGCTTTCATTTTATGGATCCATGGTCAAGTTAGATGGTAAAATTCAGGCTAAATTGCTGTTTTAGGGTGTGTGTTTTTAAAAAGTCTGGAATGGATTAATCCATTTTGCATTACTTCCTATGGGAAAGCGCGTCTTGGTTTTGGAACACTTTGGTTTTGGAACGGACTTCCGGCACGGATTAAGTTTGAGAACCAAGGTACCGCTGCATTTGTCCATATTTAAACACTGCTTGACTGCAAGAGAAACCCTCAGAGCGGTTTGCAGAAAGACAAAACAATAAAATTGAGACAAATTTGCAGCAATACTTTAAGCCAGGCCAAAGCTAAAATGCTACAGTGGTACCTCGGGTTACAGATGCTTCAGGTTACATATGCTTCAGGTTACAGACTCCGCTAACCCAGAAATAGTACCTCGGGTTAAGAACTTTGCTTCAGGATGAGAACAGAAATCGTGCTCCGGCAGCACGGCAGCAGCGGGAGGCCCCATTAGCTAACGTGGTGCTTCAGGTTAAGAACAGTTTCAGGTTAAGAACAGACCTGCGGAATGAATTAAGTACTTAACCCGAGGTACCACTGTATTTTCTAAACACCTGGGCACGCTTGTCCAAACAAGAATGTTTTTAGCAGGTGCCAAGAAGGGGAAAGTGAAGGCAGCTGCTTGGCCTCAAGAGGCAGGGAGTTCCACAGTGCAGGCGGCAGGCAAAATAGGCGAACTCTACAGCTCTGCAATGCCCACCTTCTGTCCCCTCTTCATGGGCTGCTGGGCCCCTGCTGCATTCTTGCCGGCGCTGGGAGGAGGTGCTGGGAGCTGAGGGCCGTCATCCTCTTCCTTCCCCTTGGGTGGGTCTGGATCCTCTGGGTCACTTGGCTTCCTCTTCTTCATTTCCCTGGAAGAAAGGCAGGTGGCCTGAGACCCGTGGTCCCCAAACTGGGCAACAGCGCCCCCTTAGTGGCGTCTTCCTTAGCAGGTTGCGGCTATTCTGAATAAAGCTTTTTATAAGGTAGGGCAGGGGACACGGGGGAACAAGAGGGCAGGGCCCCCAAAAAGCTTGGGCTTGCTGCCTTAGACCATTCAAGGGCTCAGACAGAGAATAATGGCTGATGAAGATGATGGACAATGCCAAAATAGTGAGACCGACTGGGAAAATCAGAAACCAGGAAGAGAAGAATTTCAAGGAAAATGGGGAAAAATTATAACGTACTTAAGAGAACACTGTAAACAACTGAAAACTTGGGCAGGATTTGAGTTATGCTTGTAATGTACGAAAAAATATGGAAAAATAGACTATTAATTTTTTTAACAAAGTAGAGAAAATAAGGTAAGCAGATGAAAAAAGAAAGAAAGATAATGATAACCAGGGAAGGGTGGAGGGATCCAGAGAATCCTAAATGAGGAGGTGAATGATGTGTTTGAATTTAAATTTGCAATGTAAAACTTAATAAAAATATATTTTATAAAAAGCAAAAAGACCATCCACGGGCTCAGAGTCCGACCAGCTGCTTGGCTTCAAACTCAGCCAGGAGGCACCAACCAGCAGCTGAGAGAAGGAGCCATTGTCAGGGGGGCAAGTCAAACCGCACCCCCTGGTTGCCATCATCTCCTCCGTGCCTCTGCCACCCCCTTCCTCCTCTACGTGGTGATGGTGTCAGTGGTCCCCCCTACCCACCCACTGCCTGGACAAGCCTAATTTTTGCACTTGTGAATGGCCACTGCCTTCTCTTCCCAATTCTTCCCCTCAGTTTACATTTTTTGCTGCTGCTTTAGCAGGGGCGGGACACGGGTGGCGCTGTGGGTTAAACCACAGAGCCAAGGACTTGCCGATCAGAAGTTCGGCAGTTCGAATCCCCGCGATGGGGTGAGCTCCCGTTGCTCAGTCCCAGCTCCTGCCAACCTAGCAGTTCGAAAGCACATCAAAGTGCAAGTAGATAAATAGGTACCACTCCAGCGGGAAGGTAAACGGCGTTTCTGTGCGCTGCTCTGGTGCGCCAGAAGCAGCTTAGTCATACTGGCCACATGACCTGGAAGCTGTACTGGCTCCCTCGGCCAGTAAAGCGAGATGAGCGCCGCAACCCCAGAGTAGGCCACGACTGGACTTAATGGTCAGGGGTCCCTTTACTTTTACCTTTACTAGTCACTAGGGACGCAAATGGAGCTGTGGGTTAAACCACAGAGCCTAGGACTTGCCAATCAGAAGGTTGATGGTTCGAATCCCCGTGACGTATGCCACGATGGGGTGAGCTCCCGTTGCTCGGTCCCTGCTCCTGCCAACCTAGCAGTTCGAAAGCACGTCGAAGTGCAAGTAGATAAATAGGTACCGCTCTGGCGGGAAGGTAAACGGCGTTTCCGTGCGCTGCTCTGGTTCGCCAGAAGCGGCTTAGTCATGCTGGCCAAATGACCCACAAGCTGTACGCCGGCTCCCTCGGCCAATAAAGCGAGATGAGCGCCGCAACCCCAGAGTCGGTCACGACTGGGCCTAATGGTCAGGGGTCCCTTTACCTTGAGCAGGGGCACCCAAACCCTTCACCTGAGCTGCTTTGTTCAAAGGAAGGAGGAGGCAGGCAGCTTTGGCAGGGGGGTGGGAGGGAGGGCGTGGGGCAGGGGGGCCCTCCAAAGCACAGCCCCTGTTCACACACACACACACACACACACACACACACACACACACACATATGGATGGCCTTTTAGGAGAGGAAGGGAAAAGGGGACTCCCTCCACGCTGGCACCAGCAGCCAGCAAACCTCAGCCTGGCTCAGTCTGCGTTGCACGTGGCCCTGCAGAAATCTCCTTGGGGAGGGAGAAAGTCAGACCGGCAAGCCAGCCACAAGGCTGAAGACGTTTGCTGGATCACAATGAATCAAATCTCTCAAGCAGCCCTGAAACTGCTGCCCGAGGCTCACTGCCACCCAAGGATCCTCACCTCCTCTCCTTGGCTGAGAGGTGCCTCCGGCCCTGAGACTTGCTGTCGCTCTGCAAGGGAGAGAGAAAAGGGACTTAAGACTCCGTCTGTTTCCTCTGGGGCAACAGGCAAGCGGTACGATCACCGGCTGGTATCAGGCAGGAGCTTACCAAGCTCGAGACGTCCTCCTTTGGAGCAGGTTTCAGCTGGGATCTGGAAGGAAACGAATAAGTCCTTTGTTAGCAGGTGCTGCCAATCTGGTGTGAGATGTTGGGAAGTGGATGTTGATTACAGGAGAGAAAGTTCTTCCTAATGTCTACTCAGACTCTCCTTCCTTGTCATTTAAATCCACTGGCTCAAGCCCTACCCTCTGGAATAGCAGAAAATACCTAGGGACCGCCTCTCCCGGTATGTCCAACGGAGGACCTTAAGGTCCATAAATGGCAATACCCTAGAGGTCCCAGGCCCTAAAGAAGACAGATTAGCTTCAACCAGAGGCAGGGCCTTTTCAACACTGGCCCCGGCCTGGTGGAACGCTCTGCCTCATGAGACCAGGGCCCTGCAGGGTCTGATTTATTTCCGCAGGGCCTGTAAGACAGTGTTGTTCCGCCTGGCCTTTGGCTTGGAGCCAGTTTGATTCCCTCCCCCTCTTTCTTTTTTCTTTTTCCTCCTGTGATGAGGCTGCATTTTAATATTTTAATGTTGTATTTTAATCTTGTTTTTAAGTTGTATTCATTCAACTTGTTTTTATTATTGCTTGTTAGCCGCCCTGAGCCTGGCCTTGGCTGGGGAGGGCGGGGTATAAATAAAATTTATTATTATTATTATTAAAACAATCTTGCTCCATCTCCTTCAGATATCTGAAGATGGTTATCAGATCTCCTCTTATCTGGGCTAAACATCGCGCTAACTCAACCCTTCATCGTAAGGCCTGATTTCCGGACCCTTCATTCTCCTGGGCGCCCTCCTCCGCACACCTTCCAGCTTGACAGCATCCTCCTTAAACTGGCTCCAAGAAACCAGTTCCCAGATTTCACTACGCCAATTGCAGCTCACACCCAGCCAAGCTCACAATCCATACATTGCTTCGTCCTCCTGAAAGCAACACATACAAAACCAAGGTGTGGCTCAGCCTGTCTCGGTTACCTTTGGGACTGCAGGTGCGAAAGGTCAATGGTTGTGTCGGGAAAACGTATGTCTTCCGAGGCCTGAATTCCTTTGCCCTCCTCCTCCTCCTCTGAGTCTGCATACTCCTCCTCGGACGATCCTTCTGGAGCCAGGACATGCCCTGCCCCATCCCCATCCCCCTCCTGGTGGGGGGTCTTGGCCGGGTTTTCCTCATCCTCAGCCTTCTCCTGAGGTTCCTCCTTTTCGCCATCGCTGCTGCTGCTTTCGTCTCCTTCTGGTGCGTCTTGGAAAAGAAAGTGCAGCTGCATTCTCCAGGGCTTAGAGTCTAACAGCCATCTGCAAGCAGATGTCCTCCAGATACTTTGGACCACAACTCCCATCATCCCTGACCTTTGGCCATGCCAAATGGGGCCAATGGGAACTGTATTCCAACCTGGATAGGACAGGACTGGGAAATCTCCTGCTGCCTGAAAAGATTCTGCCCCTTTTTTCCTACAGCGCTCCCTGGACCCAAAACTCTCCCCACCGGGAAGCTTGCATGGGGCCCTCTCTCCCTCTCTAAGGATTCACCAACCTGGTGCCCTGCAGATATTTTGGATTGCTTCCGTATTGGCTAGGGTGACGGGCGTCTTCCTCTAAAATATCTTGAGGGCATCAGGTTGGCAAAGGCTGCCCTCTTGCCAACAAAGGCCCGTATAGTTAAAGCTATGGTTTTCCCAGTAGTGATGTATGGAAGTGAGAGCTGGACCATAAAGAAGGCTGATTGCCGAAGAATGGATGTTTTTGAATTATGGTGCTGGAGGAGACTCTGGAGAGTCCCATGGACTGCAAGAAGATCAAACCTCTCCATTCTGAAGGAAATCAGCCCTGAGTGCTCCCTGGAAGGACAGATCCTGAAGCTGAGGCTCCAATACTTTGGCCACTTCATGAGAAGAAAAGACTCCCTGGGAAAGACCCTGATGCTGGGAAAGAAGGAGGGCACAAGGAGAAGGAGGGACGACAGAGGATGAGATGGTTGGACAGTGTTCTGGAAGCTACCAGCATGAGTTTGACCAAACTGTAGGAGGCAGTGGAAGACAGGAGGGCCTGGCGTGCTCTGGTCCATGGGTCACGAAGAGTCGGACACGACTAAATGACTAAACAACAACATCCTGATTTTATTCTGTGAACCATCCTGAGCCCCCCGGGTATAGAGCGGTCTATAAATTCTAATAATAATAATAATAATAATAATAATAAACCTCAAAATGAATATTTTCCATGAAGTTCACTTTGTCCCATATCCCAGTGCCACCCCTAAGCTCTCCCTAGCAGTATGTGGAGCCCCCGATCACCCCCCTAAACCCACCCCTTTGCCCTCCTACCTAAGGGCTCCATCTCTTCCGCTGCCAGTTCACTGGTGCTGCTGGTCACCGTCTCCATGTCCTCGTCTTGCACTTTGACCTTCCGCTCCCCTTTGTGTCGCCACACACAGGATTCGTCCACCTGGGGGAGAGAAGGCCGTGTGACCACGGGATGCAGGAAGCCCTCCCAGGCACCCTTCAAAGCTGAAGCAGGCAGGCTGCACAGACAGAAGCCACTCACACAAAAAGGGGCCCCGAATGGCCTGACTAATCCAGCAACCTGCTCTCACAGTGGCCAACCAGGTGTCAGGGACGGTGCTGAGGAAGGCTGCACTGAGGAGGAATGGTGGGAGACTCCCCCTTCCGCTGATCCGGATCCTGAATCCTCCCAGGAGCAGGAGGACAGGATAGATTTGGAATAGTGGTTTGCAGAGGGACACGCTGCATTTTCCCGTGTATAAGACGAGGGGTTTTTTATTTTTAAAAACGTAAAAAATTGGGGGTCATCTTATACACGGGTAGTGCAGGGGGTGGGGGCGGGCATGTGGATCCAGAATTGGCTTCCACAGTCACTTACGGGCTCATTGTGAAAACCGTGTTTATGGAAGACAATCTTACTTGGCTACGAGGGATCGCCAAAGGAGAAGAAGAAAAAGATTGGTGTATGAGGCAAGGGCTGGTTGGGACTGGCTGTTCTTGTGGCAATTGCATGGGCATTTTGTGGCTTCTGGATGTGTTTGGGCAAATGACTGGTGTCTTCTGCGAGGCGTGCGCATGTCAGCTGTGGGCGGTCAGGCGGGTGAGCAATTTGTCAGCATCCCCCACCCACAAAAAAACTCAACAACCCTGGACAATTCCACCTCCCCACCCAAAAAAAAGCTTAACACTTGACTGGAAGCCGCCCAGAGTAGCTGGGGAAACTCAACCAGATGGGCGGGGTATAAATAAATTATTATTATTATTATTATTATTATTATTATTATTATTCTTAACAACTCTGGACAATCTCTCCCTATTTTCTTAATTTGGAGTCCCAAAAAACAGGGAGTGTGTTATACACGGAAAAACACTGGGAGAAGGTACAGGGTTATAAAGACTAGGACTAGCCGCCTGAGAAACAGTTTTTATCCAGTTTTTATCCACACAGTGTAAGGTAGTCTCTGTGGGAGTAAAATGTATTTAATTATGGGGTATCAGAGTTTTTAGGAGGTCAACCAGGCTGGGATAGCTGGGATAGCAGGCTTGTTGGGTTTTGAAGGTCTGGTGTATATTTTTTCAATTATCGTATCGATTATCATATCATATCTACTGCCACGGGGGGAGGAAGCCAGTTCCCTGAAGCCTGACATCAGATGCCCCGAAGGTAGGACCACAAACAGGGCAAGAGGAAAACAGCAGCTCTCCTTGCCGCCTGAAATTCCCAGCATCTGGCATTTAAAGGCACTTACTGCCTCCGACAGTGGGAGGAGAACAAAGCAACTGTTTAATCAGCCAAATGGAGAGTAGCCAAAATCGATGCCCTTTTAAACTGTGTGTGGGACCGGGGTATTGTTTCGTTTGTTACTGTGTTGTGTATTTTTGTGTTTTTATAATGTAACCCACCATCTGATCCTCAGGGGAAGGATAGTATAGAAATTTAATTAATAAATATAAATAGATACAATCCCCCCCCCAAATCTGGGCCAATCAGGATTGGGGGAGGGCTGAATGTGCACAGGGCTCCTTTCCCATCACTGCAGTTGATACAGAAGAATCAACGCAGGATTAGTTTCTTTTAAGAAGGACCTCCGAATAATTGGAGACCAGAAATTGAAGGCACTGTACCTTAAATAAGAAGCTGAAGCCCATCATCAGATAGGAAGGAGGGAGAAAATTCTTTTTCCCTGTATAGGAGGAAACGAAAGAAGCAAACCTGCTCAGGGTTTTGTGAACATTCCACTGTTCCGTCTTGCAAGAGGGGAGGAATTCTGCAAAATTCGGCCATTTGGGGATCTTGATGTGAAGACGCCCAGAGGGAACAGCCGAAACTCTTCCCCTTCCACCCCCAGCTGGACCTGGGGCTTCCCAGCCAGGTATGGATTCCAGGAACCCTCCCTGTGTCTCACCTGGTGGGTCTTACCTCTGACCATGAAGCTTCCAGTTGTCAGGTATTCTCCAGTGGGGGCCGTTTTAGACACCTGCGTGGAATTTATCCAGAGACGTTAATCACACACTGATTTTTGACATCAGGCGGTCTCCTTGGCTGCACCCTTTTTGGCGCCTGATAAAAACATTTTAGCCTATCCAAAAATGTAGAACTTTGCTGTATGTATTTTGACTCTGAATTGATTTTAGAATGAAATGATTTTAGAATGCATTTCAATTAACTGATTGTGATTTTATGTAAACTGTGTTATTTTTACTGTTGTCAGCCGCTCTGAGCCCGGCTTCGGCTGGGGAGGGCAGGATACAAATAAAATATTATTATTAATATTATGTTTTAATCTGTTTTTAGTTTACTGCTGGTTTTACCTTTTGGATGTCTTAAAGAAAGAGTTGTTTCTTACTGATAATTTTATTGTTTTACTCTCTTTGTTAACTGCTTTGAGGGTTTTTACAATCAACCAGTGCATAGGTTTTTATAAAATAAGTAAATAAGCATTATAAGTACGAGAAAGAGGCCGTTGAGAAGCAGGGCCTACCATAGAGATGTTGCAAAACAGCCTTCCACAATCTTGGTGCCTCCCAGCACAGCCGTGGTGACTCATCACCAATATCACAGAATTATAGAATGGTAGAGTTGGAAGGGACCACCAAGGGTGATCCAGTCGAACCCCCTGCAACCTCTCCTTAAAAACCTCCAAAGAAGGAGAATCTTCCACCTTCCAATGGAGTCTATTCCACTCTTGAACAGTTCTTATGGTCAGAAAATTCTTCCTAACATTGAATGGGAGTCTCCTTTCTTATAAATTGAATCCATTTCTACCCCCTTTCTCCCTTGATGTGTTATCAATTTCATTGGCTATGCTTCATCAAGTTTGGAAAAATATTCTTATTAAAATGCAAAGTTAAGCCAAGCCACACCCCTCTCAGTTTTTCTGTGAACCACCCTGAGACCTCCAGGTATAGGTAGGTAAAGGTCAAGGACCCCTGGACAGTTAAGACCAGTCAAAGGTGACTATGGGGTTGCGGCTCTCATCTCCGCTTTCAGGCCAAGGGAGCTGGTGTTAGTCCATAAACAGCTTTCCGGGTCATGTGGCCAGCATGACTAAAATCTTCTGGTGCAACGGGACACTGTGACGGAAACCAGAGCGCACAGAAACGCCAAATAGCTTCCCTCCTCAGCGGTACCTATTTATCTACTTGCACTGGTGTGCTTTTGAACTGCTAGGTTGGCAGGAGCTTGGACCGAGCAGCAGGAGCTCACCCCGTCACGGGGATTCGAACCGCCGACCTTCTGATCGGCAAGCCCAAGAGGCTCAGTGGTTTAGACCACAGCGCCACCTGTGTCCCTAGGGCGGTATATAAGCTCAATGCATAATAATAACAGCAGCCACTCCAGGGCTCATTACCTGATGATGATACACCCACCAGGCGCTAGTGATGACCCGGGCGTCCCAGGCAGCGCTGTAGCACAGGGCCATTGTGCCGGCCTCGGTGAGCGTCCGTGGAGGGATGGGCTCCCCTGGAACAGAAGCAGCGCCAGAAGCAAGTTAGTATCAGGGAACCCCTGAAGGAATGGGTTTCCCAAATCTAAAATCAGTCTGAAATGGGCCCCAAAATCCATTTTTTCCTTCTCCAAGGGTGCATTAGCTAAAAAGCATTAACTTGAGCTCTTGAGCAAATGCATAACAAGAACACAGCTGTATAAACAAAGCTCTCTCCTTCATCAGCCCCGGACCAAAGAAAACAGCGCTCTCCAAGTTTAGCATTGCTAAAGATAAACTTCGTAGTCTTCTCAATGCAGTTTGGGCACATTGTTTAAGAGATTTGCTCCGTAGCACAGCAGAGGCAAAATCATGAGACTTCAGCCAACGTACCTCTGCTTGCTGAACAAAAAGCAGGAAAATGACTTTTTATTTTTAACAATTTGGATACTGCCTCATCACCACCAAAGTCCTCTGAGCGGTTCACAGAATTTTCAAAAATCAATAAAATTTAAGGTAGAAAAAAAGCCCTAAAACCAATCGCAGTAATAATGACAGACTTTTCTTTTGCCCTCTCAAAATTCACTTTCCTGAAAGCATTTACCTGTTGGATTCTTTATGACACAACTGGTTGCTCCGTGGAGGTCAGCGTGCACGTAGATGTCGCCTTACACAGAGGAAGGGAGACAGAGAGAGGCCAGTGGTGAATATCCGTGCAGCTTTAGTCTAAAGCTCTTTTTAAAGCTCACTGAGTGGGTGGCCATCACTACATGTTGCAGGAGCAAACTGCACAGTACTCCTTCACACAGAGCGCGGCTGAACTTTATTTAAGGTAAAGGGACCCCTGACCATTAGGTCCAGTCGTGATCGACTCTGGGGTTGTGGCGCTCATCTCGTTTTACTGGCCGAGGGAGCCGGCGTACAGCTTCCGGGTCATGTGGCCAGCATGACTAAGCCGCTTCTGGCGAACCAGAGCAGCGCACGGAAACGCCGTTTACCTTCCCGCCAGAGCAGTAACTCTTTATCTACTTGCACTTTGACGTGCTTTCGAACTGCTAGGTGGGCAGGAGCAGGGACCGAGCAACGGGAGCTCACCCCGTCGCGGGGATTTGAACCGCCGACCTTCTGATCGTCAAGTCCTAGGCTCTGTGGTTTAGCCCACCCGCATCCCTGAACTTTATTTAGCCTGTCCCAAATGTGGATTGCACCCCCTGAGTGAGGAGTGAGGCAGACTCACCTGGCCGTAGGTATCTCTTGACGATCATTTCATTTTGCTGCTGGTCTCTTCCAGCTATAACAAGGTAATTTTCAGAGCTAATGAACCACAGGAATTTCTCAAACCTGCCAGATTACATCAAGCCATCAAGACAGAGCAAGGCATTGGAATAACAAAAAAAACAGGCACCACGTGATGTTGTCAGGGAACAGCCCCGCATCTTAGGAACATTTAAGCCCGTCCCTTGCCAACCCCACTCAACTGAAAGAGGAATGGCAAGTTCCTCCCAACCCAAAGCTTAAAACATCTGGATCTTAAGCATTGAGTACTTAACTCACACCGCACAGACAAGAACATGCAAAAGATGTTCAGATAATTCCCTTGCTTATATCCGTGCACAGACACTCACCAGAACACCTTCCTCGCCTTCTGAATAGTGGAAACCGTTTGAACTTCTTTCAGTGTTTGCTTGGTCTTCTTTTCTGCTGATTTGAAGGCCTGTTTAGGCAAACAAACAAAGAAAGATAGCAAGGAAAGAGTTAAGGATGTGAGAAAAGTCTTGCTAGATCAAGCCAATGTCCCACCTAGTCCAGCATCTGGTTCTCACAGTGACTGAACAGTTGCCTGTGGGAAAACAGTAAGCAGGATTTGGGCACAAGAGCAGTTCTCCCCTCCTGTGATTTCCAGCAACTAGAATTCAGAATTTAAGGAGATCTCCCAAGTTACAATGAACTAGTGTAGGCAATGCAAATGGCAGATGCTCAAAACGATCAGTATTCTGTTCCTGGACCTGCCTATGTGCTGCCTATACCTGCGGTCGGCTTACGACATGTTTGCCTTTGACCATCTTGCTCTTAACTGCTGCCGGATGAGAAGCAGACACTCTGGATTCACCAATGGCAAGCTTGGAGGGTTTGCCCCCGGAATCTACAAGGCTATTCTCTTGAATTTGGCTCACTTGCCACTAAACCTTTATATCAGGGGCGGAGGAAGAGGCCCTTTTGCAGGCAGGAAGAGACCTTTTTCAGCTCAAGGGCCAGAGCCCCTTCACTAGCCATTTTCAATAGTGGGGCGGCACCACCCATCTGTCAACCCTACAGCACCAGGCGGTTCAAATTTCAAGCTTGGAAGAGACTTACCTCCAATCTTAGCATCGTGGGACGAGAGTGCAAAAATGTGCACTGCCAGCTTTTACTACCAATGACAAACCTAGACAGCATCTTAAAAAGCAGAGACATCACCTTGCCAACAAAGGTCTGTATAGTAAAAGCTATGGTTTTCCCAGTAGTGATGTATGGAAGTAAGAGCTGGACCATAAAGAAGGCTGATCGCCGAAGAATTGATGCTTTTGAATTATGGTGCTGGAGGAGACTCTGGAGAGTCCCATGGACTGCAAGAAGATCCAACCTCTCCATTCTTAAGGAAATCAGCCCTGAGTGCTCACTGGAAGGACAGATCCTGAAGCTGAGGCTCCAAGACTTTGGCCACCTCGTGAGAAGAGAAGACTCCCTGGAAAAGACCCTGATGTTGGCAAAGATGGAGGGCACAAGGAGAAGGGGACGACAGAGGACGAGATGGTGGGACAGTGTTCTCGAAGCTACGAACATGAGTTTGACCAAACTGTGGGAGGCAGTGGAAGACAGGAGGGCCTGGCGTGCTCTGGTCCAGGAGGTCACGAAGAGTCGGACACGACTAAACGACTAGACAACAACAAAGCTTTTACTACGAAAGAGCAAACAGAGGCTTATCTCTGATCTTAGCACTTAGCCCTAAGATGAAAGAGAAGAGATCCCTTAAGATGAAAGAGATAATAGATCTCTGTGCAGGACATAATATGACTTCAGGTGACGGACAAGTGCGCTTGATTTGCATAAGATTTGGAGGTCAAATTCACAGGCTTGGCTGGGCCCGCGGGCTGGAGGTTCCCCACCCCTGGTTTCTAGTACAGTGGTACCTTGGTTTACGAACTTAATCCGTTCCGGAAGTCCGTTCTTAAACCAAAGCATTCTTAAACCAAGGTGTGCTTTCCCATAGCAGCGGGGAACTCAATTTACAAATGGAACACACTCAACGTGTTCTGCTTCCAAGGCAAAGTTCACAAACCAAAACACCTCCTTCCGGGTTTGCAGCATTCTTAATCCAAGTTGTTCATAAACTAAGCTGTTCTTAAACCAAGGCACCACTGTACTGGAGTTTATTTTCGGTCAATGTATATGAACCGCGAAAATTGTGAAAAGCTCCGAGCAGACTGGAAAGAGTTGCTTATGGCTGCTGCCATAAAGTGTCTTGAAGGAAGAAAGGCAAAGAAATCACCAACGCACCTTCTCTGCAGCTTCCACCGTTTTCTGGGTTTTTCTGGCTGCGTGCCTCTTGTGATCGTAATACCTGGGAGAGAAGCAGCCTTGTCAATGTCTCCATCCCATTCCCTTCTTCCGTTAGGATTACGGCCCGTTTGCCTTTCTATGCAAGATGCCTTATACGCCCACATAAATAGCGCAGAACCCATGATTTGGAAGATGCGAATTGTCAATTTGTTCAGAAGGAGTGCTAATCAAAGCGCTTCGTCCACACTTAATGACTCCCTGGAATAAGTCAGTGGTGGGGGTGGGAATGGAAAGCTGGCCTAGTGCTCTGCAGAGAGATTTGAAGTAATGGATCTCAGAAAGATCTTGACTTGATGCCTTGGGCAGGACCAAAAGAAATGCAATTAAGGAGGAGAGAGGAACCCCTTCATTCATGGGCACTAAACTGGTCCTATATCCCAGGGCCGCTTTCAGGGGGCAGCCCCAGCCAAACACTTGAGCCCCTTACTTCTTGGCATTGGCATAAGCAGACAGGCTGAGATCCAAGTCCACCAGCAGGGGCTTGTTCTTCTGGGGCTTGGGAAGCGGCTTGGCTTTCTTCTTCTGCTTCCTCCCGCTCTGCGGCTCTTCCGCCACCTCCTCTTCAGCTTCCTCCTCCTCTTCTGAGAGCATGTAAGGGTTCCTAGCCAAGCAGAAAAGACAGGCATTGCAAAAGTCCGGGGCCAAAAATGTCTATTTTATTTTTTAAAAGTATGTGCACTGCTAGCTGCAGGAAGACCAAACGAAAAGTTCCGACCAGGATTTCCCATTCATTCTGTTGATTGCGCACATGATCTGCAGCCTAATAATACAGTAAAATTCTGCATTGTTTTATGTGCCTAGAAAGCTGAATTCAGCCAAGTTATTACACACGTCATGTGTGTTTTCCGTTGTCCTGTGTGGTTTATTCTGCTTCTGTCAGTCATAAGGAGGGGAAAGGAAGTCATCCCACGCTGGGGCAAGAGCTGAGGTATAACTACTTAGTGCAGGGGTAGCCAATCTGACACCCTCCATATGCTCTTGGGCTCATGTATAAAAGGTAAATTTAAAAGGTAAAGTACTCCTGAACAGTTAAGTCCAGTCAAAGACAACTATGGCGTTGTGGCACTCATCTCGCTTTCAGGCCAAGGGAGCTGGCGTTTGTCCACAGACAGCTTTCCAGGTCATGTGCCCAGCGGGACTAAACCACTTCTGGCGCAACGGGACACCATGACAGAAACCAGAGCGCACGGAAACGCCGTTTACCTTCCCGCCACAGCGGTACCTATTTATCTCCTTACACTGGTGTGCTTTCGAACTGCTAGGTTGGCAGGAGCTGGGAGAAAGCAACAGGAGCTCACCCTGTCGTGGGGATTTGAACCGCCGACCTTCCGATCGGCAAACCCAAGGGGCTCAGCGGTTTAGACCACAGCACCATCTGCATCCCTACTGGGCTCATGTATAAGCATGTATAGGCTCCTGGGAGGCCGGAGAGACATTGCTGGGACAACTCTTGGATTGGGACAACTGGCTAAAATGTTTTTCAATGTTTTAAACAGTTCCAATTTTGGCTCCTCTGTTTTGTTTTTGTCGGGTTGGGGTTGGTTAAATGTTCAGTTGGGGTTGGCGGTTATTTTAATTTGGGTTTAACATAAAGTGTTCATTATTGTCATTATTGTTACTATTGTTATTATTGATTTACATTGATTTATTGGTTTGTTTGTTGCCTGTATAGGATATTCTGTTCTTTAATGTTTGATGTTTTGCTGTGTTTCTATGTATGCTGTAAGCCGCCCAGCCAGGTGGGTGGGATATAAATATAACACAACAACATACCAATTTACAAAAACAGCTCCTTGTTGGAAAAGCCTCAGCACTGCTGATTTCAGCGGTACCCAAGTAGCACTCCCAATATTCTCCAGATTACAGGCCTCAAGCCAACCTAGACTGGGGCTGGGGTTTATTCATCCAATTAAATTTCAGATAAGAACCCAATGCTCTCTTTGCTGGAACAGGGACCCCACTCCCATTGCTCCAGCACTTGGTCCTCGGAGGGTTAGTTTGTCTCCAGGCAGTGAGGTCCCATTTTCAGCTATTCACAGTCCCACTCCCCCAATTCTGCCTAACCCTGAACCTCCTAACAAAGGAGTTTCAATACCCCCCCAACCACCCCTTTCCAGCGCGTTTCTCCCACCTGCCCGGCGCTTACTTCAGGAGCATCGTGATGTGGTTGGTCTGCAGCTTCAACTCTTTGATGGCGCTCGCCACGGGGTCCCCCTGGGCCTGGGCTTCTTTGACGATAGCGCCAATCTCTGTCCAGTCGATCTGGTTGGCTAAGGCACTCCGGACCACCTGGATGGCTCGGTCAACTATCTCCAGGTTCATTTCCACAAGCTCCCCTTTCACCTTGTCAATTTCCTTTGGGAAAGTGAAGGAGACCAAAAAAGCAGCAGCTGAGATTCTCTGAAGTATGACAAATGGACTCAAGCCAACAATTTATGGGGTTATCACGGTGGTACGATAACAACCCTTTACCTGAGCTTGATGGAGAGCTTCAAGCCGGTGCTCATGGTCCTTCCGAACATTTTCCAGCTTCTTTAGTGCTTGTTTCTCCTTTCAGGACAAAATGAAGGAGGAAAGAAAGACTGCTGGTGATTTGATGCTCATGCCAACTCAGGCAGCGTGAGCTGAAGGCAAAGCAGGAGGGGAGAGGAGGCTGCAAGCAGGTAGCTAGAAGGAGCCACTCTGGTCTACTGGGGAAAGGAGTAGACCTGGCAGGTCTGGAGGCAGCTGGCAGGCAGTTCATCTCCTGAATCACCCCAAGCTGACAAGATGCAGGAGAAGATGCAGGCTGTGCCTTACTCTGTATTAGCAAAAGCAGGGAAGCTATCTCACAGAGTGTACCGTGTGTGTTTGACAGCAGCAAACTTTCCCCTCTAATGCTGAAGCTATTAGGGTTCTCAGCAGGGACAAAAGTAAAATTCTCCCCATCTGAACGACAATCCACAGCTGGCAACTGGCTCCTTAGGGAAGCCACAAGGTGTTGTGTCAAATGCTAATTCCTTCACGGGGTCGGTACCTGCTGCAATGCCTTCAGGTCTATCTTCTGTCCTTCCAGCTTGGAGTAAAATTCATCCACTGCCTTCCAAAAGAGATGAAAACTTTTATTTATATATATATATGTATCAGGAAGTTGTTTTTCATTTCTCATAAAAAATAAAAGTTCAGAACAAAACCAATTACATCTAAAAACGCCCTTGAGTTAGATTTCCTTCAATCTCAAACTCCGAAGTTTGAGTTCAGAATTCACTCGAGCAAAGCAACTTTCTGTGTCGCAGCTTCCACATTCTAGGTAAAGGTAAAGGTACCCCTGCATGTACAGGCCAGTCTTGACAGACTCTGGGGTTGTGCGCCCATCTCACTTAAGAGGCCAGGGGCCAGCGCTGTCCGGAGACACTTCCGGGTCACGTGGCCAGCGTGACAAAGCTGCATCTGGCGAGCCAGAGCAGCACACGGAAACACCGTTTACCTTCCCACCGGAGCGGTCCCTATTTATCTACTTGCACCCGGGGGTGCTTTCGAACTGCTAGGTTGGCAGGCGCTGGGACTGAGCAGCGGGAGCGCACCCCGCCACGGGGATTCGAACCGCCGACCTTTCAATCGGCAAGCCCTAGGCGCTGAGGCTTTTACCCACAGCGCCACCCGCGTCACTTCCACATTCTGGTGACGCTCAAAAGAACAGATGCCACCACCCGCCGCTTCAAAAATCTGTAACTCAAAATCCTAAACTTGGCTCTTAAGCCGCTATGCTGCATTCAGATCCATCTTGCTGCAACCACAAACAGTTGGCAGGATTCTAACTCAGTGACCACTGGGGCTTCCCAGTACCACCTGACACAATTAAAATATCACACCCCACTTATAAAATACAATAAATATCAAACACAGGACCGTACCTTGTTGAAAGAGTCAAACTCCACGTACGGACATCTTGTGTGTTGTGAAAACAAGAAAGGGTGAAATTCCTCATATCTGCAAGACACACATTGGATAATGTAGCAGCAGCAGCAAACCAAAAGCAGCTATTCTAGGCTGCATCAAAAAAGAGCAGAGGGCCATTCTAAGGTTGGAGCTGACATTCAGTGGAGCATGGAATTGCCATTGTATAGCTCCTTTTTGGGCCGGTCAGAAGAAGATTCACAAAACAGTGTGTCAGATGCTGATGGTGGTTGCTCGTGAGTAACCAGGCAGGACTCCCACCTGTCTTTTACTGGTTTTATTGTGCAAACTATTTACAGTGCAGATCTACCAAGTTCATGTCCGTCTCAGTCACTTGCAGAATCCGGGAGTGGCCTCTTCCGGCTTCTACCCCAACATAAGAACTTCGGCACCCCAAGCCTCCTCCTCCCCTCCTTGCGTTTCACCCCTCTGTGCAAGCTGGGTGACGGAAGTGGCATGCGTCCCTCCTGGCCAGCCTGGCTAGGTGAGGCGCTGGGGCTCTCAGCAAAATCCTCGAACGCTTTCCTCGGTTGGCTGGCCCCTTTCCTCTCTTCTCCACTGGAGGTGTGGCTTTTCCCACTGCTGGAAGAGGAGCTGCTCCTCAGGAGCTTCGGAGGCTCTCTGTATCCCAACGGCCCCCCCTGCCTCCCCCCCTGTTCCAATGGCAGTCCCGACACAGAGATTAAAATCTGCGTATCTCATTGTCAGAGTTCCGTTGGAACCGCACCAACCCAAGTACACACAGAGAGAGTTGTTCTCATGGACGTATTTCGGGAATATTTGGACTATTTGGCTTTGAGATATTGAGTTGCATGTGCCATTATTATTTTGGCATTGTACACATTAATTAAGATTTCATGATTTAGAAACTGTTGATATGTCATACATTCTGTTAACAAATTTTTGTAAACATCGTTCTTATCAGAGATTCCTGCATTGCAGGGGTTGGACTAGACGACCCTTATGGTCCCTTTTCCAACTCTGCAGTTGTAGGATTCTATGACCAGCAGGAAAGTGAGGGGCCAAAAAGGAGTCTCCCTTCAAAATACATACGTGAGGATTTCTTCTGGAGGTTTGTTGGGTTCCAGACTTGGCTTTTTCTCCCTCTTCTGAATGATATAACCCTGCCAAAAAAAGAAAAGTAGAGAAACCCTGAGCAGCATTTCTTTTCAGTTTTTTTTTCTTGGAATTATTGTGATTATTACGGTTTTTATTTTTAGCTGGCCATCAGTAAGGGCGAGTTATAGACCAGAGCCTACAAGACTGCCTGGGGTGAGGGGATGGGAGAGACTAGAAGCTTGGGTCACAAAAAGTAGAAGGTAAGCACTAGGCCAGAACACACTGGGAGAAGAAAGTAAGGATCACAACAAGACGACCACAAAATCCAAATTTGTACACCTTCTCCAGAATACATCATTTGATATGAGAAGGGTCAAACCACAGCTATTTTTGCATGAGGTTCTCTGGGCTCCCCTCCTCCTTGGTCCAATAAGTCTGCCTTTTGCACCACAGTCCCAGACTTCCTCCACTTCTGGACTAGGGAGCTTGAGAATGTTGACTAAACCCACCCCTCCCTGGAAGATCTGCAATGGCAATGTTTGAACATTGCTCCTCTGGAACTCGTGGGGTGTGCAAAAACTAGAGCACTTCAACCATGAGCTACCTTGCCGTTAAAGTTGTCTGTGATCGCCATATATTCTTCTGCTTTCTGTAGCGCAGCAAGTACCTTTTCGACATCTAAAAAGAGAAAAAACGGAATCCAAGATTTTTGAGGCTGTGGCTTCCTGCCCTGCTACAGCATATTCTCTGCATACTGGAGGCAGCCTTGGGCCAAACCAGATCATCTGTCCAACTAATCCCAGGATGGGAACCCGGAGCCTCCAAACACTATTAGACTGCAACTCCCATAATCTCTGACCACTGATGATGCTGGCTGGCTGGAGTGTTGATGCACTCCAGGAAGAGGGCAACAGGAACTTCATCCCTGATCTAAGCTCAATGTTGTCAGCAAACTGTCCAGGGTTTCAGACAGGATAACTATTGGCAAAACCTATTTGGTGTTTCGCAACTTTCTGACTAGTTGCAGGACCTTAGCCAGACCTAGCAGAGTAAACGTAGAATCCACGGAAGCAATTGGCAGACAGGATAGACGAAGCAGGAACCAGGAACTTGTAGTTAGGTGTTTATTATATACAGTGGACTATTTACAGGAACAGAACACGGATCTTTTGCTAGCTCTCTCTGACACGACTCACAGCTCCTACACTGACACACAGAACTCTGAACCTCTGAACTCTGGAACTAAACACATTCCAGTTAGTAAGCCATTAATTATCACTCCCTTGAAAGAGCTTGACCAATCAGGGAGCTGTCTGCATTTCTCTGTTATCATCAGGCAGACTTACTCCTTCAGATTGCCTTCTGGCTGTCTGCCAAACCTTAATTGACTCTGTGTGAGTAGCTGCACGTACACAGTTTCCCAACAATAACAGTGGTACCTCTGGTTATGAACAGGATCCGTTCTGGAGGCCCGGCCGTATCCCAAATATTTTGTAACCAGAAGACTGCTTCTGCACACGCACGCAGCACCGCAGAGTTCTTCTGCAGACGCGCGAGTGGCAAACCCACTTCCGGGTTTGCCGCAGCTGTAACCCGAAGATTCTGTAACCTGGAGGCTACGCAACACAAGGTACCACTGTATTTTTTCAGCCTTGCCTAGAGATGCTGGGGATATGATCGAGCCCAGAGCTACAGACTGGCCCCGAGGCTGGTTTAGGAGAATGAGAATTAAGCATTTCCAAAGCGTCAGCTCTGTTAGCCGCGTACAGTGACACCTTAAAGCAGTGGATCTCAGAGTGTGCAGGAGATGACGGCAAGTGTGGTGGGAGATTCAAAGAGAATCAAGGAAACATTTAAACATTTTGGTGTAGTATAGTATAAAAATATTCTTTATAAATGAGGTTACCTGGCAAAAGCTCACACCTCTCATGAGGTTTGTATACATATTTAAAGTACATACATAAGATACTCATTTCTAATTATATTTTGGGAATTTTTCATGTTCTTATGTAAGCCGCATTGTTTTATACTTTCTGGATATCCCATGATTATATTATAAAGCAATTGTTTTCTATCTTATAAATCAGTTGCTAGTTGTTGCTTCTTTTTGTTTCCCCATGTATTTCTTAGCAATAAAAAAATTGCTAAGAGCAAATTGTTATTCTGAAAGTGTGGCCCAGGAAAAAAAAAGTTTGAAAACCAGTGCATTATAGGCTAACTAATTTATTATGGTTTAAGCTTTCAAGAACTCATGCACACAATATTAGCTGGCAGGTATGCAAAGAAAGAAAGTGTAGGTTGGGAGGTGAATGAGGTGCAAAAATGACAGACCGTAATGATCAGAGCTGAAATATATACGCTATACAAACACCTTTAACCTTTTGAGCAGCATATTGGTGATAACTGCTGAGATGATCGACTTAACACCACTCGTACGTCAGGGAACCACTCACAAGAAACAGGGAATTAACCAGGCCTAATAGATGAAATTAAAATGATACACCACACTGCACAACACAAAGATCTTGAAATACCAGGCATTATACAACTCTGTCATGTGACATGCAAATGGGTGTGCGGCGCATTTCACGATGAAATGTCTGGCCACTTGCCTTTCCCTTCTATCTGTTCTGCTTTGGCGTTACTGGAAATTCCCGCTTCCATAAGGCAGTGCTCGATAAGTGTGGCTCCATAAGCTATAAAAAGTGAAGGAAGGGAGAGGACCATTTATAAGACCAAACAATTAGCCAGAGACATGGATTTAAAAGAATCTGCCCCACCAAGGAATTTGTTTCAAACAAGGCAGAATATGGGACATTTTATACACAGGGGATAAAGAGGCCTCCATCTTCAACAACAATTTGTTTAAATAAATTAAAAAATTGTCCAGTAGCACCTTAGAGGTCAACTAAGTTTGTCCTGGTTGGTCTCTAAGGTGCTACTGGACAATTTTTATATTTTTTGATTTCGACTGTGTCAGACCAGCACAGCTACCTACCTGAATCAACAATTTGTTTAGTCTGTCCCTTCCCAGCCCCAAACAAATATAAGTCATTTTAAGTATCGCGGCAAAGCCCTTGCACATCTCAAAAACATTACAGCTCTCAAAAGCAATTGGCTATTACTGGAAGAAATATACCTGTTATTTGAGGTTCCAACAGGTTCTCTTAGATATGTTTGTAATCCTGCTTTCTTCTCTAGCGCTCAAAGTTGCTGACAAACTTTGAAAAACAGAACATAGCTTATTGCTGATTTCAATCTTAGCATAAATGGTACTTACGAAGGTGGGGATTTAGGACTCTCTTTAGCTGGTCCCCTTTCGGTGCACTGGCGATTATTTCTGTCAACCTGTTAAGTGGGAGATGGGGAGGAAGGTCACCCCCCAAATAAGAATACATTGCTATAGAATGATATTGAAGAGGAAAGCACATTGTGAACATAAGAAGGGTCTGCCGGATCAGGCCAAGGGCCCATCTAGTCCAGCCTCCTCATCTCACAATGACCAGCCAGATGACCGTGGGAAACCTGCAAACAAGATCTGAGCACAAGAGCCTTCTCCCCTCCTCTGGTTTCCAGCAACTCACGTTCAGAAGCAGTACAGTGGGACCTCGTGTTACGGATGGGATCCGTTCCAGAGGCCCATCTGTAATGTGAAATGCCTGCAACTTGAAGCGCTGCAAGTGTGAAGGCGTGCAGTGCAATTTGGCGCTTCTGCGCATGCGTGAGCAGCGAAACCTGGAAGTAACCTGTTCCGGTACTTCCAGGTTGCCGCAGGACATAACGCGAAAAGACGCAACATGAAGCGGACACAACACGAGGTATGACTGTATTGCTTCTAACTGCGAAGACAGAGCATAGCCATGGTGGCCAGTAGCCACTGACCGCCCTCTCCACCTCCATGAATTTGTCTAATCCCATATCCCCAAAGATAAAATTATCATATTCCTATACGCAACAACAGCAACGAGAACGTTGGTGGCCAGTTACTGGAAAGGAAATAACATCCCAACAAAATGGCAATGGCTAAGTAAACTATGTGAGTGTCTAGAGTTAGCAAAATTGACGGACATAATAAGGCATAAATCGAAAACTATGGTACAGAAACAATGGGAATGCTTAAATGAATATTTACTCAAACAGGGATCAAGCACGAAAGTTTGGTTGTGCTTAGACTAACCTTGTGAAGAATACAGAGATTAGTCATTAGATAACCAAGAGATGTGTGGTGAATGCGGTGGAAGTCTTTTACAATACTTTAACTAGGATTTATATATTGTCAACTAGGATTTATATATTGTAATGTTTGAAGTATGAATTGGGAATTATTGTTTATGAAAATTATTTTTTCTCTTCATCCTTTTTCTTTTTTCTTTCTTTTATCTTAGGTCTTTATTCTTTTCTAGTCTGCATTCTGCATTCTGGAAAATTGTGTAGATAAATGTTTTTATGTATGGTTATGTATTGTTTCTATTTCTTATTTTTCTTTTCATTTTTCTGTAACATCTAATAAAATTTAATAAAAATGATAATTTTTTTTAAAAAAGAATTTGTCTAATCCCAGTCTGGTGCCATCCCTGCCTCCTGTGGCAGGGAGTTCCACAGTTTGACTTTGCGCTGTGTGAAAAAGTCCTTCCTTTTTTCTGTCCTGAATCTTCCAACACTCACTTTCAACACTGGTTCTGAGAGATCTGCATTGGCTCCCAGTACGTTTCCGAACACAATTCAAAGTGTTGGTGCTGACCTTTAAAGCCCTAAATGGCCTCGGTCCTGTATACCTGAAGGAGCATCTCCACCCCCATTGTTGAGCCCGGACACTGAGATCCAGCACCGAGGGCCTTCTGGCAGTTCCCTCATTGCGAGAAGTGACGTTACAGGGAACCAGGCAGAGGGCCTTCTCGGTAGTGGCGCCCGCCCTGTGGAACGCCCTCCCAGCATATGTCAAAGAGATAAACAACTACCAGACTTTTAGAAGACACCTGAAGGCAGCCCTGTTTAGGGAAGTTTTTAATATTTAACGCTGTTTTGTTTTTAACACTTGATTGGGAGCCACCCAGAGTGGCTGGGGAGACTCAGCCAAATGGGCGGGGTATAAATTATTATTATTATTATTATTATTATTATTATTAATGGAGGCCCACCAGTTCCAGCATTATGAGAGGAGAAAAGCATTTCTCTATCTACCGTTTCTGTGCAATGCATATTTTTAAAAAACTCCAATCATGTTGCCTCTTACTTACTTTTTCTCTAAACTACGAAGTCCCATATGACGCAACCTTTCTTCACGGGGGAGTCACTCCATTCCCCTTGATCATTTTGGGTGTCAAACCCAAACCAGAGCAACTTTACAGCCTAGCAAGCGAGTCTCTGAAAAGCAGCTCTACCCAGTTCTTGGAGAAGGATGGGGCAGGTGCAGATATTGCTTTCTCCCCCAACTAAATGCTGCACAAAGAACAGAGGTACCTTTCCAAACTGGGCAACGGCGCTGCTGCTTTGGCATTGTCGACTGGGTAGTGTTCCCGCACTGCAAACTTTACATCATCTGCTTCATCCGTGCGAAACCTCAGGATGTTCAGTATTAGGTATTCATGGTCAGTAAGAACAATGTTGCCCTGCAAAAGTGTTTCCAAGCAAAATGCGGGTTTCAACGTATAAAGTCTTTATGGAGCCTCTCCCTGTGTCAGCATTATTATTTTTATTAATTACTTCCCTTCACCCTAAAATCCCTGGGCAGGTTACAACATTAAAACACTGTATTTAAAACAGCTTAAATCAAATTACGATCACAAAAATAAAGGATACACCTCAAGTGTCAGGCTGTTTTACAGATTTGTAAGCCGCTTTGAGACACTTTATTGTGGAAAGTAATAAAACAGTCAGAAGACAAGGGTGCAATTTTAGTTCCTATGCTGTGGACTTAGATGCTCAACGTTCACCATCCACACTACCTAGGGAAATTTGGATGTCTTTAATTACTATTTATTTATTTATTGCTTGTCTGCTTTGCATATGGTATGACGCAATACCCTGCTACTGCCCTTTTGGGTTGTTAGTAATAAACTAAACTAACAAAACTAAAACGAAGAACCTTTCCACCAAGTAACTAAGCAGCGGCATGAGGGGGAGAGACCAGCCTTTTCGCCTCCAAGACCCGCAGCTCTTTCACCCTACACTTACCCTGTCGTACAGCTCTATAATCAGATGATAGGCGGCTTCGTCGCTCCCAAACTGGAAATCGACTATCCTGTCGACGCCAAGCTGCGTCACACTCACAAGCCTTCTGGTCTTCAGATGCTTGCGACACTGTCAGCGGGGAGAGCACAAAAAGGTCTCACACAGGGACAATGAGGCAGAGTCGTTTGCTCCCCCCCCCCACAAAAAGCCAGGGTAGCTGGGGACTCCCACACCCCTTAAATAAAAATGTAGATACCATAGTCTCTCATGAACGTTTGGATCATTTGGAATATTTGAACAATGACCTGATAAAAGCAGGAGAAGCATGGTGTTGGGGAGAGTCTACAGTGGTACTGCATGTTACGGACGGGATCCGTTCCAGAGGCCCATCCATAATGTGAAAAGCCCGCAACTCAAAGTGCTGCGTCTGCGCAGGCGCACGGTGTGATTTAGCGTTTCTGTGCATGCGCGAGTGGCGAAACCTGGAAGTAACCCATTCCGGTACTTCCAGGTTGCTATGGGACACAAGACGAAAACGCGCAACCTGAAACGGATGTAACATGAAGTAAAGGTAAAGGGACCCCTGACCATTAGGTCCAGTCACGGACAACTCTGGGGTTGCAGCGCTCATCTCGCTTTATTGACCGAGGGAGCCGGCGTACAGCTTCCGGGTCATGTGGCCAGCATGACTAAGCCGCTTCTGGCGAATCAGAGCAGTGCACGGAAACGCCGTTTACCTTCCCGCCGGAGCGGTACCTATTTATCTACTTGCACTTTGACGTGCTTTTGAACTGCTAGGTTGGCAGGAGCAGGGACCGAGCAACGGGAGCTCACCCCATTGTGGGGATTCGAACCGCTGACCTTCTGATCGGCAAGTCCTAGCCTCTGTGGTTTAACCCACAGCGCCACCCGAGTCCCATCAACATGAGGTATAATTGTATTAAAAAAAGAAAAACCTATGGGGAAGGTCTGGCAGAAGCAAAGGGTGGAGCAGATGTGACTTTGGCTACCCGAAGACCTCCCCATCACTTGTTTGGCTGCTGAGTCTTCAGCAGCGATTGCTAGCCTGCCTGCTTCCAGAACGCACTCTGCCACATGAATGCACATATCTATGTAAAACACTCTAAAGCCTTAGAGCATAGAGTGGAATTATTCACCTACTCCTGCCAGGAGAAGGACAGGTGAGAGCTCTCCATTCAACAAGAGAAAACCAAGGCACAAGCCTTGCTGTCATTTGGGCCTGTAGTCTCATACTGCAAGGTTCATACGTGAAAATGCAAAATGCTTGTCTGGCTAGCCCCAGAGATGAAACGACAACATTAGCGGCTTGGCATGTTTTCTCTCTCCACCCCAGAAATCTTCAGCATGCCGAGAAAGATGCATTTACCTTCATTGCAAAGCCAGATGGCATCATGTTCTTGGGCCACTCAAACTCTGTTGTGTGAATTCTTATGCCAGATTCCAGGAGAAGTGTAGCCTTGAGGTCTGGCCTAATGACAACAGAAGGCATCAGGGAGCATCCAGGCACAGATTTGACCTAGATGTGGGTGAAACACATGCTCTTCCTCCTCTGGGAACTGCAAGCTTGCATTTTTAATTTTCTCAAAATTAAACACTGAATTTGCACAGTGGTATCCACTCGCTCATAATATATTTATGCAGTTGATAATCATAAAGATCACCAGAACTGAGGTTTCCCACAAGTAATCCCTTGAAGGATGTTTTTAACAATCAAGCAGTATATAAATTTTATGAACTAAACAATGTTTAGAAACTCAGGGAAAGTAGTGTGTGAAGATGCTTGGAAAAGCAAGGACAGGTGAACCTTCTCCCTACGTTTAACAGCAGCAGCAGAAGAATACATAATATGGGCATGCTATGCAGGGGAGGAAGGAGAGAGAGAGGTTGTAATCATTCACATTTAAATGAAGAATACAGAAGAAAGCAAAGGGGGAAACATACACCTGTATCTTTGGAGAAAAGTCCCATTAATTTCAATGCATCTTGATTTAATGTACTACATTCAAAAGACTACATTCATAGGAAGCAGGTACATGTTCCAACTTCCTTTCCATACATAGTGTTCTAGTTTTGGTTGGCTATTTTATCTCACTGAAGATTGAGATACATGTAAGACACACATACAGATTTAAAAGTTAGAAATACTCTGAAGAGAGCTGGGATGACTAACCTGTGACTCTCCGGATGTTGCTGCACTACAGCTCCCTGACCATTGGCCGTGCTGGCTGAGACTGATGGGAGCTGGAATCCAGCAAAATCTGGAGGGCCAAAGGCTTCCTGCTCCTGAAATAAAGAAAACAAGGAAGTTTCAGCTCTTACTTCTGAAGGCGAATAAGGTATGTCTTGTTGTCCACATCGTAAACGTTGTTTACTCTCATTCCCAACAAGCTAAAAAAAGAGGAGAAAAGATATATATTTGTATTTTTACCAGGGTAAGGAAATTTATAGAAGACTGCTCTTGTTGCAAACACTGACTCAAGTTTTTTTTTATTTGTCAATCTTATCGTGGGTAAGGCTGGAGGAGGCAGTGAAAGAACTGCTACTTAAATCAAAAGAACAACAAATTAATTATAACACAAACATCTTTCTGGGCTAAGTCCAATCTGGAGTATTCTATGCTGATTATCTTGGAACAGGACTACAGTGGTACTTCTGGATGCGAACGGGATCCGTTCCGGAGCCCCATTCGCATCCTGAGTAGAACGTAACACGCGACTGCGCGTCTGCACGTGCGCGGGTCGTGTTTTGCCACTTCCGCACATGCGCGTGATGTATTTTGAGTGTCTGCACATGTGCAAGTGGCAAAACCTGGAAGCATATTTAACCCGAGGTATGACTGTAGTGAGATAGAATCAATGTGACACATATTCGTGGGTCTAAAAATCAGACAAATACAGTCATACTTTGGGTTAAATGTGCTTCAGGTTGAGCGTTTTCAGGTTACGCTCCACGGCGACCCGGAAGTAATGGAGCGCGTTACTTCCGGGTTTCGCCACTCGCGCATGTGCAGACGCTCAAAAGGACGTCATGTGCATGCGCAGAAATGGCCCGTTTGCATCCTGAAGCAAACGCAAAAGAAAGAAGACTGGGATCTGTTGCCCCGGTGAATCCCTCCCACTTTACTTTTCCTTTTCTTTTTTTGCTAAGTGCAATTTAAATGTGTGTAAGTTGTGAGTTTCCCGTACAGTAGCGCTCCCATGCCAGCGGCCTTCAATCGGCAGGTGAAATAATGTAGCTCAGGATCAGGAGAGGACCCTTAAGATGTTGCTGGACTCTGACTCCCAGCACGCCTGACCACTGGCTACACAGCCTGCTGTGAGTTGGAAGACAGTCTGCCAACTCACAGCAGCCCTGTCTAGGGAAGCTTTTAATGTTTGATGCATTACTGTATTTTAATATTTTG
>JAXCMG010000059.1:2980797-3011643 GCA_034642415.1 Podarcis siculus
TATTATTATTATTATTATGAAACACTAACACAGGCATAGGCAAACTCAGCCCTCCAGCTGTTTTAGGACTACAACTCCCATGATCCCTAGCTAGCAAAACCAGTGGTCAGGGGTGATGGGAATTGTAGTCCCAAAACATCTGGAGGGCCGAGTTTGCCTCTGCCTGGTCTAACAACCAGGGGAAGCATCAAGTACAGACCAGCCTTCCTCCTTCCTCTGGTGCCTTACACAGGTTTCGAACTACAACTCCCATCGACCCCCAGCCAGCTCCCACGTGACTTGGACTACAACTCCCACCAGGCCCTGCCAACGCATGGGAACTGTAGTCCAAAGCTCCTGGGAGGCACCTGATTGGGGGAGGCGGGCAGGGGCGGGGCGAGGTAAAGGGGCGGTGCTGTGGGCGGGGCCAATGCCCAGGTGGGCGGGGCCTCCGTCGTCGCGGGGGCGGGGCCGCCGCCCGCCTGTCCCGAGGCTCCCTCCTACCTCTGGCGCAGCTCGGCTATCACCGCCCGGATATCGACCGTGCTGAAGCGGGACTTCATGGCCGGGCCTCTCCTCTCCGCGGCGGACTCTGCCCGGCCTTCCCTCGCCGCCGCGCCCCCGGTCGCTTTTCCTCCTGTCAGGCGCCGAATCGCCCGCGCGCATGCGCGTTGCGTCACGTGACCTACGGCGAGCCCACTAGGCCAAAACAGTTCCGGCGCTGCGTTAGGGAAGGAGAAGAGTTCCCTGCCGCCCTCTGCTGGACGGCGTGGAAATGGCAACGCTTGGAAGTGCAGGAATTTAATGGTGATGGGAAAGCACTTTTCGTATGCTCAGAGGTCCCCGCTATTTCTTCACCTTGTTTATGCATTGCATTTCTACCCCACCTTTCCTCCGTGAAGCGGAGGGTGGTGTTCCTAGGTCTCCTGCGAGGCATCCAGAGGGTGCCCTTATTGATGCTGATCTTAGCAAGGGCACCTTCTCGGCATATAATAGCCCATAACAGCCCAGGACTCCGGATCTCAAGCAATCCTCAGCCTCCCAAGGTGCCAACATGCTCAGCTGTTGGAGGAAGCCCGATACGCAGATTTGAATTCAGATCTTGGGGTTTGGAGTTTGACTGGCACCTAGGAGGAGAATTCTGAAATGTTTTATTTAGACAGAGGAGCATGTTGCTGTGAGATGGGGAGCGTGGGCAGGACAGGGTTAATGGAGCAAGGCTTATTTAATACTCCTGACAAAGTTGCCAGGCACAGCTTTTTCCATGGCTGTGATGTGTGATGTGTTTCCATGGCTACTGATTGTTAGGTGATCTCTCTCAAGGCTTCTGAATGGAGCAGAAAGAGGCCTCCCACCCAGCAGCTGATGGTGATGTAATCTAAAAAGGGAGAATTAAAAACTGCAGTTAGGCCAGACTGAGAGAGCGCCAAGCTAAGCCTCTGCAAGCTCTGTTTGAGAGGATACTCTTGAGATTCTACTCTTGAGACTAGCGGATTTGGACCTTGAGTATTTAAATCTGGGATTGGGAACTGGATCTCTCAGTGGGTTGTGTTAAACTTAACAGGTTGGCTACATGCCTTCCCCACACACACTCATGCACACGAAAGCTTATACCCAGAACAAACTTAGTTGGTCTCTATAAGGTGCTACTGGACAATTTTTTTATTTATTTCGACTGTGTCAGACCAACACGGCTACCTACCTGAAGCTACACACACAGAGAGACACCAAATTTGGCAAGTGGGCAGTGGTGCCCACCTGCCAATCGCATGGCATCAGGTGACCTGCTTTCCTGAGCCCAAGGTTAAAAATCAGATGGTGTGAGCAAAGTCCCAGGGCTCTGAAAATGCTGGTTGGTGGTGCCTATAGGACAGGTGGATATGGAATATTTTTGTTTTGACAAGTTTGTGCACCTGGATGAAGCCACCTCTGCCTTAGGTGTTTTGTGCTATTAATTACTATAGTGCATGTGGGATGCAGGTGGCGCTGTAGGTTAAACCACAGAGTCTAGGACTTGCCAATCAGAAGGTCGACGGTTGGAATCCATGCGACGGGGTGAGCTCCTGTTGTTCGGTCCCAGCTCCTGCCAACCTAGCAGTTCAAAAGCTGAAAGTGCAAGTAGATAAATAGGTACCGCTCCAGCGGGAAGGTGAACGGCGTTTCGGTGTGCTGCTCTGGTTCGCCAGAAGCGGCTTAGTCATGCTGGCCACATGACCCGGAAGCTGTCTGCGGACAAACGCCAGCTCCCTCGGCCAATAAAGCAAGATGAGCGCCGCAACCCCAGAGTCGGTCACGACTGGACCTAATGGTCAGGGGCCCTTTACCTTTTATAGTGCATTTCATCCACTATTCTGTTGTTTTTCAGCCTTCCAGTTATTTGTTTTGTACTGCTTTTAAAACAGTAGACTTTTTAGCTGTTTTTATTATATGACCATAATACCTTCAGATGCATGTAAAAGGCAACTCATTAATTGTTAATGATATAATCCTAATGGTGTCTCCATCCATGCTCAGCCTGTAATTTTGCAAATAAATGCAAACATTACAAAATACCAATAAGTCTCCAGAGACCTCCTTCTAATGGAAAATAAACTAAACCTGGGTATGCAATGCGCCCTGGAACTTCTTACTGCATGGAGAAATGGGGTGAGCGTAACACTAGAGATTAATTTTCAAAATATGCTTAGATAGGCTTAAGCCAGCCTGATAGCAAGGAGGAGTATGGTTTCCAGGGATAATAGGCACTTTGCACAAGTTCAGAGACATGTGCATTTTAATTTTCTTTTCAGAATTGAGAAGAGAGGATGGTCAGGATGGTGGCTTTCATCTGGGCGAATTCAGCATCCTGTTAGATCTTGACACACTGAGGACCATTGTATTGATGCTGACCTTAGCAATGCACTCATTCTGCAACATACTGTAGTCCATAGCAGCAGCCTAGAACTCTGGAGCTAGAGCAGCCTTCCAGGCTCAGGTCCCCCAAGGAGCTGGGATTACAGGCAAGAGCCACCACACCAGGGCTCCGTGTTTGCTTCCTGTGTGTCCATCATCCAGAAGATGGCAGCAAAGATCAAAACACTGAATCAATACTGTATTCTCAAATGAATAACTTTCTGACAGTAGGAGCTGTTTGACAGTGGAACGGGCTTCCTCAGGAGGTTGTGGACTGTCTTTCATTGGAGGCTTTTAAGCAGAGGTTGGATAGCCATCTGTCATAGATGCTTTAGTTGAGTTTCTTGCATCACAGGGGATTGGACCAGAAGACCCATGGGTCCCTTGCAGCTCTACACTTCTATGATTCTATGAAACCACAGGTGGGAAGAGGGCTCTTGTGGTCAAATCCTGATTGCTGGTTTCCCACAAGCATATGGTTGGCCACTGTGAGAACAGGATGCTGGACTAGATGGGCCCTCGGCCTCTTCCAGGAGGCTCCTCTCACATTCTTAAAATAATGACAAATACTCTTTTTTTCTGTTCAGAAAACCCACCTATATGGGCTGTGTCTCCCCAAACTGCTTAGATACCCACAGCTGATGCCCAGGACAACATCACAGTCCTGCCTATATCATGATGGTTAGAGACTGTGTGTAAATGACCTGCTGTGACAATAGCCTAACCCTAAGAAAAAGCCTGGCAGGATCAGGCCAAAGTGGGACCATTGTTGGGAGACAATGGAGGAGTGCGCCTTTGGGGGTGAAGTCAAACTGTTGGAAGGTTGCAGTGTCTGATGTGGCTGTAGAAGCCGATATGGGAGAGACATGTTTTGTTGCAGCTGAAGGCTGATGAAGGCAACCGGTTGTGCTGCAACAGATGAATCATGACATGAATCAGTATGTTTCCGAGCACAATTCAAAGTGTTGGTGCTGACCTTTAAAGTCCTAAACGGCCTCGGTCCTGTATACCTGAAGGAGCGTCTCCATCCCCATCGTTCTGCCCAGACACTCAGGTCCAGCTCCGAGGGCCTTCTGGCGGTTCCCTCATTGCGAGAAGTGAGGTTACAGGGAACCAGGCAGAGGGCCTTCTCGGTAGTGGCACCCGCCCTGTGGAACACCCTCCCTTCAGATGTGAAGGAAATAAGCAGCTATCTTATCTTTAAAAGGCATCTGAAGGCAGCCCTGTTTAGGGAAGTTTTTAATATTTAATGCTGTATTGTTTTTAACATTTGATTGGGAGCCGCCCAGAGTGGCTGGGGAGACTCAGCCAGATGGGCGGGGTATAAATAATAAATTATTATTATTGTTGTTGTTATATTTCTCCTCTCTGCACTCCTCCAAGCAGCCCTTCCTCCTCTGGTCACTGCTGTAGATGCAGGACCTGACTATCCATCCTGTATTGCGGTCATCTGCAAGGGATTCCCACACAGCGGGGTTGATATTGTCAGCCTTCACGTCTTACAATTCAGAGTTGGATCTGGTCCCTGAAGCCAACTCCCCATAGAGCACATTCTTGGGGATCCTGCCACCTTCCCTTTTGTGGACATGACCAAGCAAGTGTAGACATTGCTGGGAATGTGGCCTTGGGAGAATATATGTTTGAGACACTGTCCTGCTGTGCATCGCTCCTGACAGTTGGAAGTTGCGCACAGCTCACTTCCATAAAGCAGCTTGCTCAGCACACAGGCCTGGTGAACTTGTTGTTGTTGTTTAGTCGTTTAGTCGTGTCCGACTCTTCGTGACCCCATGGACCAGAGCACGCCAGGCCCTCCTGTCTTCCACTGCCTCCCACAGTTTGGTCAAACTCATGCTGGTAGCTTCGAGAACACTGTCCAGCCATCTCGTCCTCTGTCGTCCCCTTCTCCTTGTGCCCTCCATCTTTCCCAACATCAGGGTCTTTTCCAGGGAGTCTTCTTTTCTCATGAGGTAGCCAAAGTCTTGGAGCCTCAGCTTCACGATCTGTCCTTCCAGTGAGCGCTCAGGGCTGATTTCCTTCAGAATGGAGAGGTTTGATCTTCTTGCAGTCCGTGGGACTCTCAAGAGTCTCCTCCAGCACCAGAATTCAAAAGCATCAATTCTTCAGCAATCAGCCTTCTTTATGGTCCAGCTTTCACTTCCATACATCACTACTGGGAAAACCATAGCTTGAACTATACGGACCTTTGTTGGCAAGGTGGACCTTCATCTAGGCCATCATAATATTGCAGGATGAGCACTTTGGGTTAACAATGTTCTCTCCTTTTTGTTACTTTATATTTTGTGTTCTGCACATAGCTGTCAACTTTCAGATTTGAAAAGAAGGGATCAGCAGCCTCGAAAATAAGGGATCAGCAGCCTCACCTGTCCTGGGGACAGTCTACGGGATATCTAACAATCCGGGTTAGCAGCGGGAAACAATGCTGGAATAAGGGAATTTCCCGCAAAAAAAGGGAAGGTTGACATCTATGATTCTGTACGTTCTTACAATTTGGAGTTGCTCTGAGATGTTTTATGTAGCAAGCAATGAATGCAATAAATATTAAGTCCTTTTTATCATATTATATTATGATGGGGTGGCGCTGTGGGTTAAACCACAGAGTCTTGGACTTGCCAATCAGAAGGTCGCGGTTCAAATCCCCGTGACAGGGTGAGCTCCCATTGCTCCGTCCCTGCTCCTGCCAACCTAGCAGTTCGAAAGCACGTCAAAGTGCAAGTAGATAAATAGGTACCACTCTGATGGGAAGGTAAACGGCGTTTCCGTGCGCTGCTCTGGTTCGCCAGAAGTGGCTTAGTCATGCTGGTCACATGACCTGGAAGCTGTACGCCGGCTCCCTCGGCCAATAAAGCGAGATGAGTGCCGCAACCCCAGAGTCGGCCACGAATGGACCCAATGGTCAGGGGTACCTTTACTATACCACTTTAAAGGGACGCAGGTGGCGCTGTGGGTTAAACCACAGAGCCTAGGACTTGCTGATCAGAAGGTCCGGCGGTTCGACTCCCCGCGACGGGGTGAGCTCCCGTTGCTTGGTCCCTGCTCCTGCCAACCTAGCAGTTCGAAAGCACATCAAAGTGCAAGTAGATAAATAGGTACTGCTCTGGCGGGAAGGTAAACGGTGTTTCCATGCGCTGCTCTGGTTCGCCAGAAGCGGCTTAGTCATGCTGGCCACATGACCCGGAAGCTGTACGTCGGCTCCCTCAGCCAATAAAGCGAGATGAGCGCCGCAACCCCAGAGTTGTCCGCAACTGGACCTAATGGTCAGGGGTCCCTTTACCTTTATTATGATGGGCCTTACAAGAGCTGAGACTTGGGGTGAGAAGGAGGTGAAAAAGTCACCTGAGGTCTTTTAAGATATTGGACGGGACAGATAAGCTTTGCATGAGATCAGCTGCAATTCAGGAGGGCGCGTGGTCTGCATTCCTCTCCTCCCTCTCTTACATATCTTCCCTTCAGGCAAGGGAGCGCTTAACAAGAGGCCGCCAACATGTCAAATATTCCTATTTTATCTCGGCTCCCATCCACGTGCGTGGCCCTTTAAGGAGACGCGAGGCCGAGTCGCGCAGCAACTGACGTAGATGGCGCGTTCTCGGCTCATGGGGATGACACGCTGCGCGTGCGCAGTTCCGTCTCTGAGACCGTTTCTGCGGATCATGCGCAGTAGAGAGAGGCCACGTTAGGTGAGAAGGCCACCACGCAGGCGCGGTCTTCGGCCGGGCACTTGAGGTAAATTCTCCCCGTGGGGCTTTCTCTTCCGGGATTGGCGACTGGCAATGCGGCTGCGCGAAGTGGAACCGCGCATGCGTATTTCCCCGTTCGAGAGGAGAGAACCTGAGGTGTTATTTCCCCCTCTCTTTCTGCCTCGGCACTCGGGGAAGGGAAAAAGGCGCGGCGCTTAAACGCCGAGCTTAACGGTGGAAGGAACAGAACTGCCCGTCGAGGCTCCCCGTGAAGGGAGCGGGCGACGCACTGGGCATGCGCAAAGGCTCCCTTTTCCCGCCCTGACTCTGCGCGTGCGCACTCCGGGTTTAAACCTCCCCGCCCTCTCGCCCCTCCCCCGTCTTATAGGCGGGGCCGCTTCCCTTTCGCAAGTCGGTCGGGCGAGGGAGCCAGCTGCGCGCATGCGCCTCGCCGCCGGCCGCCTCCAGCCAGCGAAGCCAGGCAAGGGAGTTTGTGAGAGGGAAGAAGAAGCCAGGCGGGCCGGCTGGGCAGGCGGGTCCCTTCTCCCACCCGGAAAGGCCGGCCGGCCGGCGGACGGGCCCAGCTCGCTGGCGCTGAGGGAGAGCCGGCGCCCCCTGAGGTAAGTGCGGGCGGCGGCGGCGGCGGCGGCTTCCCTTCTCCCTCCCCCTCACGCCGCCTCTGACGGAGCCTCCGACTGACTCTCCTCCTCCTCTCCCCCCTTCTCTTTTCTCCTCAGAGCGCCGAAGCGTCGCCCGGGGGAGCCCGGCAGAGCGCGGGGAGGCTCCGGGGCCTGCTCTGACTGACGGGCGAGGAGACCTCGCGAGCCCCGCCCCCTCGAGCGCCAAGCCACGCCCCTCGCCCGCGAGGCCCCGCCCCTCTTCGTCTCAAGCCAAGCATCTCCCCCCCCCCCTTGTTCCTTCTCTTGGTGCATATAAGTGGGGGCTGCATTATTCCTCTTCTTCCCCCCTCCCTCCTCCCCCAAAGCCCCTTCCTCAAGTTCTTGGGCGCCATACAGACCAGGGAACCTCTGGTCTTTCCCCTGTCCAGGTGTGGGACCCCCCCACAACCACCGCCACCCGTGTGGATTACTTGGCAGGTGCAGCAACAGCCCCTTCCCTGCTCTTCTTCTCCTCCCACCCACCCCCTAACTCTCTGCCCCCCTCTCCCCCCGTGGATGCCTGCCTCCCCCCAGCCGCCATCATGGGCAAGGTGCTGTCCAAGATCTTTGGCAACAAGGAGATGCGGATCCTGATGCTGGGCCTGGACGCGGCGGGCAAGACCACCATCCTGTACAAACTCAAGCTGGGCCAGGCGGTCACCACGATCCCCACCGTGGGCTTCAACGTGGAGACCGTGACTTACAAAAACGTCAAGTTTAACGTGTGGGACGTCGGGGGCCAGGATAAGATCCGGCCGCTGTGGCGGCACTACTACACGGGCACCCAGGGCCTGATCTTTGTGGTGGACTGCGCTGACCGGGACCGCATAGACGAGGCCCGGCAGGAGCTGCACCGCATCATCAACGACCGGGAGATGCGGGATGCCATCATCCTTATCTTTGCCAACAAGCAGGACCTTCCTGACGCCATGAAGCCGCACGAGATCCAAGAGAAACTAGGCCTGACCCGGATCAGGGATAGGAATTGGTATGTTCAGCCGTCCTGTGCCACCTCGGGAGACGGACTCTACGAAGGGCTGACATGGTTAACATCTAACTATAAATCCTAATGATCATTAAAAATTAAAAAAAAAAAAGACAAACTATTACTAGTCTTCAAGAGAGTTTAGCGGGGAAAGAAATACTTGCTTCCCGGGAAAGAATGATCCTCCATACTAAAATGTTCTGAAATTAAGCATCCATAGGATTACAATGATTGCTCACCTTTTCGCCAGTTACCACCCTTTTCTTCCACATACTTGACTGGATCCCCAGTTTAATACAATTCTTGCTTGGTGTTAAGATGCTCTAATCTTCAACTGTGAATGAACACAAGCACTAGTTTATATGGCAAGCTTCCAGCAACATGGGGGGGGGAGGGGGGGAAGGAGACACATAGCTTTGCAAAGCAACTTTTCTCATACTATGAGAGCCCTTGGTTAGGATGATTTGACTTCATTTGTTTGAGTCTTGGGGCTAAGGCATCACCTTTTTAAATGTATGCTTTCTGATTTAGTTCCCCCTGACCCCCCCTCTCCATTATCATCTGCTGTAGATTTGCTTCCTTTTGCAACCATGCAGAATATGTTGATAGGTCTCTTGTTATCTAGTAAACTGAAAACCATTGCTTATGAACAAACTGCAGTCTGTCCTCTTTATGGTGAGAGCTTACCTGTAACTAGAAACTAAAATTTTCATCTCCTTTATCTGGCCTTTTGACAAATCAGAAGGGTAGCATTTAGAATAAATGTATGGTTGCTTACTGGGCCCAGTGATGGCCGGGTAATTCAAGAACCGCTTCAAAATGTTAGCTGCAGGAGGTTATGAACCAAATATAATGCATGATTAAGGATGCAAATAAGTTTCCATTCTAAATAGCAACCGTATGCAGGATGAAACGAGACTAGTGTCAAACCACAGTTCCTGTACTTTGCATTGTAAAGTTAATTTTTCTGCTGCGATATTAAGTAGCTGCATTACTTTCCAGTTTCAGTGCAAATATGCTTTCATTCCATAAAGTGCAGCAATAATTCGTAAGAATAATGTGTGATGTACACATTACTTTAAAAAAAATCATAAACTTGTAGTCAAAACTTGAATGTTAAAAACTCTTCCTGTCTTAATAATTGAGACAAAGGTGGCAGTATCACAATTGGTCTAAAAGCTTCTAAAAACTTAAGTAGATTATTTGTAGACCTTTTAGCTTGGCTTCTAAGATGCATCTTTACTAACTTGAGGGGGTGGGGGGGTAGCCTGCATCTGCATCTATACTATGATTTGAATAAGTCACTCTTAAGAATTTATTGAGATGTACTAATATGAAGAAAGGATGTGGCAACTTGGTTTTGCAGATACTACTAATTAAATGGAACAAATGAGTGTCTTTGGAAGTTGCTTCCCTTTCATCTTGTTACAAAACCATACTGAATTCACGCAGGCAGTGACAGACAAATTCTAGGCTTCTGTTCTGGTAGTACCTTTATTTGATCTGCTTTGGATGTATAAAGCCCTTTGGAAGGGCAGCAATGATTCAGGTGGAGAGTGAGCAAACGACTATGAATGTAAACTTCCACGTTCCGTTCTTCAAGGGCAAGCATCTCATTTGTCATATCGCAGCTTTCAAATGTCTGATTAGTTGTATGGGGGAAAATGATTGTGAATTCAGGTTAGCATAAGAATGGTTTCAATCAAGTATTAATACTAGGTGCAAAAAATGTAAAGCAGCCGGTTCCTATTCAGCCTTAAGGATTAATTTCAGATTTCCTCAAGGAGTAAAACTCATCTGAGGAATTTTAGGAATGTATTGCTACAAAACCAGAAGAAAATTGCTTTTGTTAAAGGGTATGAGTTTGAAATAAAATTGGGGCATTACACTACACTTCTTCAGTGTTGATTTTGCTACTTAAATTGTGGACTCTAGAGCTTGTACCAAAGATGTTTGAGGGGGGAATAAAGTAATGAGAAATTAATTTCTTAGAACTGAATGCTTAGCATCATTAACAGAAAAAAAAAACTTGAGCTCTGATCCTGAATAAACTTATATCATAGTTATTTGGATTTTTTACTTCCTCCAAATTAGATGTGGATTATTCACATAAAATTTTTTTTTAGGATCAGAACAAAAATTAATTTTCATCGGGAAAACAGCAGCGGTTCACAAAAAGTTCTACTTAAAGCAACAGATTTGTGAGAGAATCGAACAAAAATGCTACATTCTGGTTGCGATAAAAATAAATTTGGAATCTTTCTTCCTGGCAGCATTGGCAAGAGTGGTAATGCAAACAAAAAGTCCACAAAACAGTTAAGTGTAGTCTTCTGGAATAACTAAAGCCAAGCACAAAGTAGTTGCCTAAACTGGAAAACTTGAAGATCTGTTACTAGTTCTCAAACTTTCATATAAATCTTAACTGCAGTAAAAACATGGGTGGTTTTACCTTTGGTGAAGGGTTTATTGTATCTTTTCTCTCACCAAGACAGAATCAAATTGTCATATAACTTATACATTAATTTGAAATCGTTACTTGGTATGTCAATTTTGTTCCTCCAAGTGTGCCAGTTTTGTAGGTAAAAAAAGATAAATATTAATTCTGGTTTTCTTTTCCCCTTTAAATTGCCAGTCTTTGGTGGGAAACATGAAGTTGAAAAATGTGTGACAAATGCATCAAATAACTTTTGATACTGAACAAAAATTAGTAAAGTTTCATTTTAAGTGTCTCTTTCAAAGAAACAACGTTTTGTGTTCTCTCTGGCTCAAAGGTAGCCATAAAAATTGATGACATTAGAGATTTATCTGCAGCTTGCAAGATAAAATGCAATCTTGGAATTCAACTTCTTTGGGGGGAAAAGGTTCAGTACATCCAACTTCTGTGTTCATGTGACTCTATAAAGTGCAACTGAATCCGTTTTTGAATGGCGTTAACTTTGTCTGATAAGTGAATGAGTCTGTAGACTGTGATCTCCCTGAATAAAGTAAACAGGATTTTTTGTGTTCGCAATATGGTTGTAGTGTTGGTAAAAGAACTAATAAGCAGAAAATAAAGCAATTATAAAGTGCAGTTCTCCTGTTATGTTTGAATGTGGGAGAAATAAGTATATTTGAATATTTGTGTGTGTCATAGTCTTTGGCAGGTGTTAAAAAGTTTGCCTGCGGGGTGGATTCTTAGGGGTGAGGAGAGTTTTTTGGGGGGTGGGCTTTTTAACTAAGTGAAATGTAACTTTATCTGGTGTTGAAAAGTCAAAAGAATATCTGATCCACATGTTTTCCTCAAGGATAATGATGTATTAAACAAAGACAGCTATGTAGGACATTTGTGTGGTGATGCTGCTTTAAGGAAACGCTCAGCCAACAGGAAAAGGTCTGATTGTCAAGAAGGGATAAGAGCAGTCCCAAAGAGATCAGTACTGGAAGATACTGCATGGAAGGAAGAGAAGCTTTAGAAAATCAATGAGTGCTTTAGAAAGAAAAGTTAGAGATGAGAGAGTGGTTTAAAACGTGTGACAAATCTCAAATAAGTGAAAAGCACAAGAGGATTTCAGGATGGAGAGTGCAGTAACTATGAGAGGAGGATGTAAAACAGGGTTGGGGGACCTATGGCCTTCTAGATCCTTCTGGACTACAACACCTGGCCGCCCTGACCATTGGACATGCTGGCTGACCCTGTACTATGGCTCCAACATTAGTACAGCAGTTGTCTCCAAGGCTGGAGTGAAGATGACACCGATTAAAGAAGTCTGTGGAAGTTGACAGGTGCAGCTATGCTCTGTGCATACTAACTTGTAAGCAAGCCTTGCTAGCTATATTCATACATGATATAGTACCATGCGCAAATGAATTGCACCCAGTTTGTTCCAACTGGCTTACTTTGGGAGAAAACAAGTCACAATCTCTGGTTTAGCAGTGCAGATTGTGACTGCAGACCTTCCTTTCCTCCCAGGCCTTTTAAACATCTATTTAATATGTTTAAGTGATGTTTTAGCATCCAATTTTAGTTTATTTAATCTGATTAGTGGTGTAGTTTTTAGATGGCATGGTTGGTTCCCCCACCCCATTATTGTTCTGGTTTGATTTTTTAAAAACTACAGTTTACGTGTTCTATTATGAACCGCTTATATTTTGGTGTGTGTGTGTTTCTTATTTTGTGGTATGTTGCCTAGCAGCTTACCACATGAGGCGACTAATAAATACAGTCAGTAATAACCAGGGATCATAGTTTTGTTTTTGCTCCTGCAAACAGTGATCAATAAGCCGAGAACAAACTTTGGCCACAGATCAGTCTGTTGAGACTGATGATCCTTGGTTTAGTCTAAACTGGAGATTGTGGTTTGTTGGAGCAAAGCATGGGTTCGTGGTTTAACCTTAACGTGCAAACTAAACTGCTGTGTTCAGTTGGTTTCGTAAGTTAATGTTCCTATGATAGGTGGAGTTCAGAAAGATGAATACATTAGTTCTGTGACAGCTGTGAACTGAGAGAAGAGAGTGGGAGAGCCAGGTACGTGGATTGAGGTTTTAGGTAAGATTGGAGAGTTGTAATCAGATCTAATTCAGGTCTGACAGGTATGCTTTAGCCCTAAGGTGGGGAATCTTTTCATTATCTCCCCACCCCTGTTGGGCCCAATTTGACAGGTAGGCAGGCCACCCACCTGTCAATCACCTGACATAATGACATTGGGTGATGCTGCACTTTGAAGCCCTGGTTGTCGGAATGTCAAAGTTCAGCATGATCTGTGTGAAAGGCTTTTGCTTGTGGGCAGGTTTATGGAGGCTCAAAGAGCAACGGAGAGCAATTTGAAAGTTCTTTGCAGCTCTCAAAATGCGGGGCCCCATCGTAAATATAGTATTCAGCTGTATCATATTTTTCTCTCTCCATCAACACTTGTTAGTTAAAATAGTCTAAATCAGTTGCATATATATGACTAAATTATGTGACTTTCAGTAGGAGACTCTGATTCACTTACTAAGTTTAAAGTACTGGGTCCCCCCCCCCCCCCGTGCATGGAATTCGAGTTAAAGTTCGAAGGATATGCACAACATCTAAATTTGGTGTTCAAAAATCTACTTCAAGAGTGAATGACTTCTGCTGTGTTGTCTTTTCAAAGTTAATGGTGGTGGTGCCAGGGATAAATCTATTAAAATGGAGAGATTAATGTCATTACTGAATTATGGTGCTTTGCATGTAATTTAAGTTTTATTTTGTGACAGGCCAAATTTAAATAACTGATGGGTCATTCCACACCAAATCGCCTGATTTTAATACTTGACCATGCTCTCACATCTCAGATTTTTGTTCAAAAATTTTGTGTCTGTACATACCTATGAGATAACCTCAATTTAATTTTTTAAGGTTTTTTGGTCCAAAAGTGGGCCTGAAATAACTCACATATTCATGAGAATAGTTAAAACTGTACCCTCTTATGTTACAATGTCATCTGATGTTCTTGATACATTATTTGGGCTACTGCGATGCGCTGTACGTGGCACTACCTTTGAAGGTGACCTGGAAACTACAATTAATCCAGAATGTGGCAGAGACCATATAACACCGGTCCTGAAAAACCTGCATTGGCTCCCAGGACGTTTCCGAGCACAATTCAAAGTGTTGGTGCTGACCTTGAAAGCCCTAAACGGCCTCGGCCCAGTATACTTGAAGGAGCGTCTCCACCCCCATCGTTCAGCCCGGATATGGAGGTCCAGCGCCGAGGGCCTTCTGGCAGTTTCCTCACTGCAAGAAGTGAAAAAACTTATTTTTTTAATATTTTATAACCACAAAAAACACGCTTCTTTTAAAACATAACAAGTTCACGGTTAGCCCATTCTACAAAAAAGTATGATACGTGTTAGTTGTGGTTTGCACGCTATGGCTTATCGAACCTACCAAGGTAGAAAATGACTAAAATTCACTTTGAATGGTCAGTGACCCTTTTCTGTTGCACTTAATACCCTTTTTATACCTTATTTTGAAAGACACAAGAATTAGCTTTATTTTGATACCAAAATAAGCCCAATTGGATGAAAAATAAGTGGAGCATGAGTTTTTTTCTAAACTGACGTAGAAATTGCATTAGCCTAAATCGTGCGAAAATCGAGATTTAATTTCTCCTGACCCCAATTTTGGACCAAAAAAATCTTAAATTAATTTTAGGTTATCTCATAGGTATGTACACACACAAAAATTTTGAACAAAATCTGAGACATGAGAGCACATAGCACCAGGTGATTTGGCGTGGAATGACCCAGATGCGGTAAAGCTTATGTCAGAAGACTTAATGTTGTTGGTAGTCTAGGTGCCTTATTGGTTTTAAATGTGGGAATTTCTTTTGCATGGAAGCTTTTGAAACCTGTTTAAATTGCTGCTCCAAACAGTTTTGGCTTTTAACTCGTGTTTATGGCTTTATTACAACATTTACATGACCTATGTACAGTCATACCTCGGGTTGAAGTAGCTTCGGGTTGAGCATTTTCGGGTTGCACTCCGCGGCGACCTGGAAGTAACGGAACGCATTACTTCCGGGTTTCGCCGCATGCGCAGACGCTCAAAATGACGTCACGCGCCTGCGCGGAAGCGGCGAGTTGCGACGCGCAGGCGTGGGTTGCATTCGCTTCAGGATGCGAACGGGGCTCTGGATCGGATCCCGTTCGCATCCAGAGGTACCACTGTATATGTGAGAGAACAGGATTCAAAATTACAGTGGCTCCATGACATGTGACAGTAACTTGAAATTAATCTTAAAACTATCAGCCTCCCAAGGTGAGTTCACATAGGCCAATAGCCTAATTATAGACAAAATAAAAAAGGACAGATTCCCAGGCCCAGATGCATCCACCCAAGAATTCTAAAAGATATCAGATGTGAAATTGGTGGTGTTCTAACAAAAATATGTAAGTTGCTCGGGTCAGTCTCCATACCAGAGGACTTGAAACTAGGCAATGTAACACCAGTTTTCAAAAAGGGATGGGGGGGGTGGAATCCTGAAAATTACGGACCAGTTAGTTTCACACCTGTCCCAGGAAAACTGGTAGAAAGTATTGTTAAAGATAAAATAACCAAACATATAGAAGAACAAGACTTGCTGAAGCAGAACCAACATGGCTTCTGCCAGGGCAAGTGTATCATGAACCTATTAGAGTTCTTTGAGAGTGTCCACAAGCATATAGATAGAGCTGATTCAGTTCACAGAGGGTGCTTGGACCTTGCCAAAGAGCTGAGTGGTCATGGAATAAGAGGAGAGGTCCTCTTGTGGATCAGGAATTGGTTAAGTACCAGGAAGTGGGAAGCACAAACAACTGACTAGCTATGCTGTGCAAGGCAGAGCTACAGCTAGACTGGTTTACTGCTGGAAAGCTCTCGGATTGTCAAGACTAGGGTGTGCCACTTAGCATGTGGATCAGTGAGACGGTGGTGCCACATAGCCTTTCCTCAACTTGCCGATTCCCAGAGTAGATAATACCAGCTGAACCAGAATTTTGTGTTTTGTCTTGCCTAGGGACGCGGGTGGCACTGTGGGTAAAACCACAGTGCCTAGGACTTGCTGATCGTATGGTCGGCGGTTCAAATCCCCGCGGCGGGGTGAGCTCCCGTCTTTTGGTCCCAGCTCCTGCCCACCTAGCAGTTCGAAAGCACCCCTAAGTGCAAGTAGATAAATAGGTACCGCTTTGTAGCGGGAAGGTAAACGCCGTTTCCGTGTGCTGCGCTGGTGCAGGCTCACTAGAGCAGCGATGTCACACTGGCCATGTGACCCAGAAGTGTCTGCGGACGGCACCGGCTCCCGGTCTCTAGAGTGAGATGGGCGCACAACCCTAGAGTCTGTCAAGACTGGCCCGTACGGGCAGGGGTACCTTTACCTTTACCTTGCCTAGGTAACAAAGCTATGAAGATGCGCAAAGCATCCCAGATAAACGGCTAGTCCAGCCTTGCAGTCTGGTAGAACAAATCCACAATCTCCCAAAGTCAAACTGTTCCACTGAGCTGCTGAGCTGGCTTTTACCAAGTTTCTTTTTTCTTCTTTCTAATGTTTGACTTGGATTTGCAGTTCTCCTGTCATCTGCTGTCTGAATGCAGCCTAACTTTTCCTTTTATCCCTTTAAAGTCTTTCATTGCATAATCTATGGGTTTCTGCCATGTAAATCTCCGCCGCTCTTAGCCTTCTTTCTATGCTAAGCATACAGACAAAGGCTGGAAGGAACTGGCTACGTTCTGCCTTCAAGCCATGTTTATCATCCTCAGGGGAGGCGCTCCATACTGCAAATCAAAAATCTGTTCTGCAGGACACCACATCCTCTCTTAAAACCCCCCCTGAGATGCTTATATTTTCTTCCCCTATCAGCATGATTTCATATTGTTCAGAAATACTGAGTTGTGTATAAATTTTAGAACAGTGGCTGTGTTAGGGCACAACTGGTTGTTAGAATTCTGAGCTGCTACTGAAAGCCCTTGTGGGAAACACATGTCTTGTGGTACCCCAAAGCTTAATAGATCAATTCCCACATGAGCTTCCACAGCTATCAGACTCCCACAAATGTGCTTGACACCATAAGATGGTTAGCCTTTGAGGTGCCACAATGCATTTGTTGATTCCAACTTTGTGTGTGTGTGTGTCAGCCTTTGAAAAGACAGAAATGCAAACTGTGTGCCAGCAAGTGTAGGGTTAGTCCCACCAGAAATTATTTAACAAATGGCATGGGATTTACCCCTCGGCCCTGCAAATATATTTCGCGCCACTTTGGGCTGTATCCAACTGAGTCATACTCAGAATAGACTGACTGAAATCAATGGACTGAAATTAATCGGCTCCATTGATTTCAACAGGTCTGCTCTGAGTGTTACTTAGTTGAAGTCAATTCTGTGTCTATAAAACAGCCTGAAATGGTACATATGAAGAAGATTTTTTTTGTTCTGTTCCTTGTCATTCAAACAGTCAAATAACGGCTGGTCGCCTCAAGGGAGTCTGTGGCCTGGTTCTGGTCGCTTATAAGAATAGCTGTTGTCCTGTGTCCTAAAAGCACACAATACTGTATGGCTCCAATAAGTCCAGGATTGCCACACCACTGTTTCCTGCTACATTTGAACTGGGAAACTCTTGTTTTAATCTCTTATCAACAGAGATATCCTGGTCTGTATTTGGGTATTAAAGCAGTTTTCTGATATGAATGTTATAGGGAAGCAGTGGTTTAACAGCTCCTAGAAGTCACCTTGTATTATTGTGCACAAAGGGAAAGGGGATGCTGGAGCCTGGGAGCCTGACGTGTTTTTGGTCTAATAAATCATGGTTTACTTAACCAAAAACTCACCCTTCGAACTGGGTGACTATGGAATCTATGTTGACGATGAGAGAGAGTCCAAATGTGGTGTAAGGCTAGCTGCTTCCATATCTAATGACAGGTTCCTTAGTCTTCCATAAAATGTGTATTTTGCCATTCCTATAGGCATGCTCCCTCTTAAAGTACAGTGGTACCTTGGGTTAAGTACTTAATTCGTTCCGGAGGTCCGTTCTTAACCTGAAACTGTTCTTAACCTGAAGCACCACTTTAGCTAATGGGGCCTCCTGCTGTTGCTGCACCGCCGGAGGCCGATTTCTGTTCTTATCCTGAAGCACTATTTCTGGGTTAGCGGAGTCTGTAACCTGAAGCGTATGTAACCCAAGGTACCACTATACAAATACCTACTCAGAAGTAAATCCCATTTAATTAAAATGGGATTAACTCACAGGTAAGTGTGCGTAAGATTGCAGCCGTAGTGGGTTTCTTGTAAGACCAGCACCTGGACTGCACCATACATTCATTCCTCCTGTAATATTGATTGAAATCTTTATTCCACTATATCCCTGTTCCTTTCCTTACTAATGCCTCCGTGGATTCTTTTATACAAATTCAAAATGTAAAGTGTGAGATGTTCTTTGCCCTAATGTTAGCTGGATGGAATGACATAGAAGCAAGATTTGCCCAGGGCACTTGACAACAATAACAACAACAACAACAACAACTATTTGTACCCCACCCATTGGACTGGGTTTCCCCAGCCACTCTGGGTTGCTTACAGCATATATTAAAAATTGTGTTTAAGAGGATAAAACTGAACCTTGATGCACAGCTTGTATAAAAGGTAAAGGGACCCCTGACCATTAGGTCCAGTCGTGACCGACTCTGGGGTTGCGGCGCTCATCTCGCTTTATTGGCCGAGGGAGCCGGCATACAGCTTCTGGGTCATGTGGCCAGCATGACTAAGCCGCTTCTGGCGAAACCAGAGCAGCTCACGGAAACGCCGTTTACCTTCCTGCCAGAGCGGTACCTATTTATCTACTTGCACTTTAACGTGCTTTCAAACTGCTAGGTTGGCAGGAGCTGGGACTGAGCAACGGGAGCTCACCCTGTCACGGGGATTCGAACCGCCGACCTTCTGATTGGCAAGTCCTGGGCTCTTCGGTTTAACCCACAGTGCCACCCGCGCCCCTTTGTATTTGCATATTTGGTATGCAAATATGTCAAAACAGACTTAAAAGGAAAATGATGTTGCTTGCCCAGTCCCACAGGTTAAGCTCAAAACAACTAGCACACATTCTCAATTCTCTGCTTTCCCTAAGCATGTTTTATTGAAACATTTTACATGAAACCACACCATTTCCTCTCCCCCTCTTGCCTTACAGGGTAAGGGGGGGGGATCCACTTTTGTACTGTGAAAGCAGAGATCACCCTAGCAAAGTTTGCATTACGTCATCCTGTTTGTCCCGTTGAGAGATTATGTTGAGCCATAATTTGTGGGCCAGCAGTGACTAAAGTGAATTGTTGACAGTGTTGTTTATGACTTGGAGGGGTGGGGTGGCGCAGACCAGGGCTGAGCCTCGCATGCCAATGAAGTAGATGTGATGATGCGGTCAGCATGAAGTAATTCTAGATTAACTCCTTTGTGAATCTTGGAACAGGCACTCACTAAGAGTGGAGATTGAACCTCCTTGTATCAACAATTGTTAATAATTGTATTAACAATTCTAAAAATCTGATATTAACAAAGTAATAAATAAAAAGTGTTGCCGACCTGTCTCCCCCAGTGGCAACTAGACGTTCTGTTTTGGTGCCCACAACCCAGGTCCTAGAAGCCATTTGGCTCCTAGCTTTTCTATCCCAGTTTGTAACACTGCTCCCATCTTTCCTCCCTTCTCCATTTTATCACAACCCTGTGAGGTAGGTTAAGCTGAGTGATGGTGCCCACCCCAGGGTCCCCCAGTGACCTTCATGGCTAAGTGTGGACTTGTACCCTGGTCTCCAAGGTTCTGCTCCAACACTCTCAGCCAAGCTGTGTCTTGTGCATCTCAAAAAGTCCTATTTTATGATCTGGCAGTACAAACAGTAACCTCAGTGAAACTACCGTATTTTTCGCTCTATAAGATGCACTTTCCCCCTCCTAAAAGTAAGGGGAAATGTCTGTGCGTCTTATGGGGCGAATGCAGGCTCAGCAGCTATCCCTGAAGCCAGAATATCAAGAGGGATCGGTGCGCACTGATCCTGCTTGCGCTCCTGGCTTCAGGGGTAGCCACGCGAAGCCTCTTCAGGGCAATGGGAGGACCGCTCCCCCTCCCCTGAAGAGGCTTGGCACGGCTATCCCTGAAGCCGTGGAGAGGCGCTGCGCAGAGAGCGAGAGCCGTGCAGCGTCCCTTCAGTGAAGCGGGAGGAGAAACGGAGCCCCTTCCGTTTCTCCTCCCACTTTGCTAGAGAGGCGCTGCGCAGAGAGGGAGAGAATTTTTTTTTCTTGTTCTCCTCTAAAACTAGGTGCGTCTTATGGTCGGGTGCGTCTTATAGAGTGAAAAATACAGTACAGCGGTACCTTGCGTTACATACTCTTCAGGTTACATACGCTTCAGGTTACAGACTCCACTAACCCAGAAATAGTACCTCGGGTTAAGAACTTTGCTTCAGGGTGAGAACAGAAATTGTGCTCCAGCAGCGCAGCAGCAGCAGCGGGAGGCCCCATTAGCTAAAGTGGTGTTTCAGGTTAAGAACAGTTTCAGGTTAAGAACGGACCTCTGGAACGAATTAAGTACTTAACCCGAGGTAGCACTGTAAATGAATTTGGGTCTGATCAGTCAGGATGGTGAAACCACCCAGGAACCCTCTGTTGACTTGAGTCCTTTATAGGAAAGACAGGCTATATGTGGAATAATAGATCTCGAAATGCTGTTTGTCATTTAAACTGCTGGACTTACATTCCAAGTGTGCTAGGGAGGAGAAGTTGGTTCTCAAAATCAGAGCAACCAGCATAGGCAAGAGTTGACAGAAGTGTTGAATTCCTCTTTGTATCCCATCTTTCTCATGTATACTGCTTCGAGTATTCCAGTTATTCCATATTATTCTAACAGCAACCCTTGGCGGTAGGATAAGCTGCAAAATCTGACAAGCCCAAGGTTACCCAGTGAGCCTTAGGACTGTGTATGGCTTTGAAACTTGATCTGAGATGTGATCCCACCTCTGTACACCAACATTAGCAGGGACAGCTTTCTGGTTTCTGGTGTGTTTCTGAAATTGCAGTGGGTTGGACTAAATGACCCTTTGGGTCCCTTCCAACTGTACAGTCCTCCACTCCTACGATCCTATCTATCCTTGTGGTGCTACTTGGTGTGCAAGTGTCACTGTTGGACATGAAACAAACTTCAAAGCCTTGTTCATCTGTGAATTTAATTTAACGATGCAATTTGCATTCAGGGTTTCCAGACACAGGGTGCTAGATATAGCCCTCCTGTGACCAAAGACTGTTCCACTCCATTGTAGTACTAGGCGTTAAGCTGTTCAGCCCTGCCTTAAGCAAACATTCGCTGTGAAAGCAGGCAGCGTTAGTGCCATGTTGCTAATGCAAAACAAGTACTTCCAGCTTTTCAATTACCACTTCTCTTTGCTGGCAAAACATGTTAATCTAATTACTGTATTAGCTAAACATCTGCCATGAAGCCCTTTCCTCAACAAGGGGTTGGATTAGTTTGGAATAGTCTGTCGCCTCTTGGTAGTGGCGGTTCCCCTTTCCTGCTGGTCTTGGCTGTGGGTCGCCCTTTCCTAGACTGAGCAATTTGTTCTTGCTTACTATTACACCTGAGTTAACAAATAGGGTTCTGGACATTTCTCAAACGTTTCCCAGAACAATCTGCATTTCTGACTTCTGATAGCAGACGCACTCTCATTTTCTGGATTAAAGTTGCAGGGCACCGTTTTATCCCCCCAAAGGCTTCTATAGTCAGTAATGGTCTTATTCATCTGCCCTTGAAGGAGTCTGTTCTTCTGTTCGGAATCTCATCCAGGGTTGCAGTGGGGAAACTCCTCCTGAGGCGAGCTGATACTGCTGCACCAGAACTGGTTGGTAAAAAATGTGGCAGAATTTCCATGCAGGAAAGGGTTGCAATGGGGAAAGGGTTGCAATGGGGAAACTCCTCCTGAGGGGAGCTGATTGGGAGAAAGCAAGGCCAGAACACTGGATCATGCAGAGAAGCAGTAGGCAGCTGCCTCCTGTGAGTGAGCTTGCAGGATCCTTTGACGGTTTGCTTCTCATCGGCAAACTACAGGTACTTTTGGACACTCACTTGTCAAAGAGATTCAGTCACATACCAGCAAATTCTGGTTCTGCAGTTAAAGTTGATTTGGAGTGCAAGCTCCTTATTGGTGGTATGAGTGCCACATTTCCAAATGTACAGTGGTACCTCAGGTTAGAGGCGCTTCAGGTTACAGGCTCCACTAACCCAGAAATAGTACCTTGGGTTAAGAACTTTGCTTCAGGATGAGAACAGAAATCGTGCGGCGGCAGTGGGAGGCCCAATTAGCTAAAGTGGTACCTCAGGTTAAGAACAGTTTCAGGTTAAGAACGGACCTCCGGAACGAATTAAGTTCTTAACCCGAGGTACCACTGTAGAGACAATTATTCTTAAACCCCCCCCCCCATTTTTAACATTACCCTTATCAAACGCAGTTGGCAGAAGATCATTCAACACCAACTTGGATGTCTTTACGAGAGGATTAGATAAATTCATGGAGGACAGGTAAGGTAAAGGTAAAAGACCCCTGGACGGTCAAGTCCAGTCAAAGGCGACTATGGGGTTGTGGCGCTCATCTCGCTTTCAGGCTGAGGGAACCGGCGTTTGTCCACAGACAGCTTTCCAGGTCATGTGGCCAGCAGGACTGAACCACTACTAGCGCAACGGGACACCGTGACGGAAACCAGACCGCAGGGAAACGCCATTTACCTTCCCGCCACAGTGGTACCTATTGATCTACTTGCACTGGTGTGCTTTCGAACTGCTAGGTTGGCAGGAGCTGGGACAAAGCAACGGGAGCTCACCCATCGTGGGGATTCGAACCGCCGACCTTCCGATCGGCAAGCCCAAGAGGCTCAGTGGTTTAGACCACAGTGCCACCTGTGTCCCTTATGGGGGACAGGGCTGTCAGTATGGCCATGCTCTTCCTCCACAGTTGAAGGCAGCAATGCTGTTGTGCACCACGGAAGACGATGCTGGACTAGATGGGCCGTTGGCCTGATCCAGCAGCCTCTTCTTACAATCTTTAGATAAGTTTTTAAAATACTGAGCTTCTTTGGAAATGCAAATTAAAAAATTGGCTACCCCTTTGCTGTTTTTGTGACACCAGACTGATCCAGCCACCCCTCCAGAAACAGAAAATCAACCAACTTTAGGAGCCAAGCATGGCAAGAATGGATGGTTATGTGCTCTTGGTGCATCCACTGTTCAACAATCGCTTTTCCTCTCCGTTTAATGAGCTGGAAGATGGAGTAATGAGGCTGAATTTCCTGCCCAAGACAAAGGGTCTTTCTTCCCAAGGGCTGGGATCCTGTTCCATGTTGCATGTTAAATTCCCATGAACCAGTCATTACGGCTTTTCTCCTAAGCTCTTGGAGTTGCGAGGACAGACTTCTTTTTATCCATTTTGCTTCTCTCTGACACACACACACCCCATACATGATTGCGCATAACTCACCCTCTCATCATTAATACAGACTGGCATCTGTAGTACTCTTGGGTCATTGGGCCTCATGTCAAACAGCATTGCAAGAACCTTTTTCAGCCTTGCAAAAGACTTTTGTATTAAAATTTTAAAACACCAGGTGGAAATGGATGTTGTCCTGTCCCACCCCCCCAAAGAAAAGCAGAGCCTTCATTTTGCCCATAGTGGAACATGATAACTAGGGGCTAGTCAGATTTGCTCTCATTGCTCATCTCTTAACAGCAGTCCAGGGCTTATATTGCCAAACCTTGGAAGACCTAATTCTTAATAATTTGGACTGCTGGTACTGGTAGACTGCCCTTCTTGAGAAGATAATTTAGTTCCCGACGTATCTAAAGGGCAGAGATTAAAATGACTCCCCCTCCCCAATATGGCATGATTTTATTTCATACACGAATATTGAGGCACATGGTCACTTAGTGTCACCAATCTCTGCAAACGCCAGGCACCACTAATACTTAATGGAACCTTGATTCTTAATTGTGATAGAACCATAAAGCATCATAGCTTGGAATGACACCAGTACAAAGACACGGGGCAGTTCAAAAGGCACAATAAGGTACTGGGTCATACAAAGATTGCCTTTACAAATAATAAAATAGATAAAAATAAAAGTACTTTCCACCTGTTTGGCTTTCAGTGTGAACAGCACTGAATTTCTGCTCCCTCTAGTACAGACTTAGGGGTTGGCAGGGTGTAGCAGCAAAGATGGGATCCTGGTGTCAGGATCGCCAACCTTTTTGGGCTAGTGGGCACCAGCAGGATCTTGAGGAAGCGCAGGACTGAAGTCTCTGCTCATCAACTGGTGAGCAAAGACTTTATTCTTTGCTTGGCGCTGTTTTGCCAGCCAGAGTGTCCCCCTGCAGGGACCAGGCTGGCAAAGCAGACCGTGCTCTGTGGTCCAACTTTGACAGGTGGGTGGGCACCTGTCAAAGGTTGGCCCACGGAGTGAGCAGAGAAAGCTCCTCTGGGTCAAAAAGTTTGCCCACTCCTGCTCTGGATCAAGAGAAGGGGACCTTCTCCATCCCAAGGGCCAAATTCTATCATGGGCAAAGTTTTGGGGCTGCATGCCAGGGGTGGGGAACCAGAAGCAAAAGTGGGTGTAAAATGGGCTACATTCCAGCCAGGCAGAATTCTGAGGTTTTCCCATTCACCCGCCTTTCCACCCAGCACTAAGAGGCATTATCCTGGTTCAAGCAAGGACACACAATCCAGCCTGGGGGAAAGCATTTGAAGAGGGTGTGCAGCAAGGTTTGTGGTGGGGCAAGGGGCCTAGAGAGAGACCCAGGGGTCCGGTCCAGAGCCCAGGAGGGGCCACGTTCAGGCCTGAGGTTCTCCCCACCACCCTGCTCTAGATAAAAAGGGATTCAATTGTGCAGCAGTAACAGAGCATTCTCTCTGAAATTGGGCAGCTCTACACAGAGCTGAATTGCTAAGCGGGGCGACCCAAAGCGAGGCTGTAGATGGTTTGTGGCACCTGAGGGGGTATTCCAGCCCTCTCTCTATCCTGGACTGTGTACAGCATTTTCTAAAATTGTCTGCGGCTTTTGATTATATAAATGCAATACGAACAGAGGTTAAATAACAAATGTGCAGGCACCAGCTCAGCCCAGCTTTTCATTAAACCTGCGAGGAATGAGTGCAGAGATGCTGAAATGATTGATGGCGCTTATTAGTAAGATTGAAGGAAAATCTTTGAATGCACAAACCTGCTTCTATTTGCGGGATTTCTGCTTTGTGCATGCATCAGCCCCAGATGTTAGAAGGGGTGGGGTGGGGTCCCTGTCGATGTCAGGAGGGCATCAAAACCCATTTGACACAAACATACCCATTCTTCTTTTTGAAGACATTTCTAGATTTTTCTAGTGCTAAATGTCAGAAAGACAACGGAGCCAGTGTGGTCTAGATATTAGAAGTGCTGGTCTGGAACCTGGGCGAGACCAAAGTTCAAATCCACACTCAGCCATGAAGCTCACTGCGTTGACTTTCTTTATCTGTTGATCACTCTTATTGGAGCTTTTGATTGAGAAAATGAGGAAAAAACTACTTTTTCTCCCTTCTCCCAGCTACAACCATTTGCACATACAAAACCTAATCCCAGAATTGCATCCACATGCACACTCAGGCCATTGTGGGGAAAGACAACTAACCTGGCTGAGCAATGTAAACGGAGCCGCTCCATTTTTTTTCTGCCAAGACATCCCAAACCCCTGCCCTTGTGAGTATCTGATGGTAGAGGCAAGGGGAAAGGGAACGTTGTCCATTTGCAAGCTAACACACAGCCCATCTTTTAAATCTGGTGCCGAGAGTAGCAGAATTCATATTTGCCGGGGTTGTTTCTTTAAGGCAGAAAAGTCTTTGTAACTACAAAGCTGCTGCTGTAGAACTGGAAGCGCTTGGCTTCCAGGAGTGCATGTGGCTTGGGAGGGGGCTGTTTCATGTTCTAATTAACCCCATTTAACGTAAAGCCTGCTATGGAGCTACATAAAAGAGCCATTCACCCGGATTCATTTTCACAAAGTTTGCATGGAGGCAATGCAATGTCTGCTGGTGGTTGAACATGCATTGTAACTTGCTTGTGTGGTTATACGGATGTCCTAACAAGCAATTATCATCCCACACTTTCTAGGGCATTTGCTCATCAAGAATCGAGGGGATTGGGGATTGGGAGGGAGGAGCTGTTTTGTTGCACAAGAGCGCCAGATCCTAATTTAATTGCAGAACCTAAATTTGATGGTATATGACTGAACCCCACCTGTGAAATAGTGGCAGCCTGGAAGCAGCCTGTGTCTCAGGAGCAGGCAGGAATTCATCAGAAGCATACCCAACGCACAATTAAAGCACACTGCCCCACTACAAAGAATCCTGGAAACTGTAGTTTTCCCTTCCCATACTTAAGTGTGCACTGGTTGTGCTCTGAATGCATGATGTGACTCTGCCCTCAGTTTCCCAGGAGAGCTGACTTCGCATGGGAGGGAAGTCTGATTCAGTTTGCGTTTGAAGGCAAACTGTCCTGATTCTTAAAAAAAAGGAGACAAAACACAATCATTCTTCAAAATTTGCATGCCTCTAAATTTTGCAATGCGGTCCTCGGGCCGTGTAAAAATAACCCCACATAGATCAGTGAAAATAACATACAAAATGCCTTATATTAGGATAAATAGCTGAAGTGGGGAGTGCATTTTGGGGAGATTGCATACAAATGTGTACGTTAGGAGAGATTTGCACTGAGAAACCAATGAATTTTCAAGCTGTTGTCAAAGTGTAGAGACCTGAACTGAACTTAAGTTTGGGAAAATGAGAAGTGAAGCTGAAATAGATGGATTTGCCCGTCCCTGAACCATAAAGAAGGCTGATCGCCGAAGAATGGGTGCTTTTGAATTCTGGTGCTGGAGGAGACTCTTGAGAGTCCCATGGACTGCAAGAAGATCCAACCTCTCCATTCTGAAGGAAATCAGCCCTGAGTGCTCACTGGAAGGACAGATCGTGAAGCTGAGGCTCTAATACTTTGGCCACCTCATGAGAAGAGAAGACTCCCTGGAAAAGACCCTGATGTTGGGAAAGATGGAGGGCACAAGAAGAAGGGGACGACAGAGGACGAGATGGTTGGACAGTGTTCTCGAAGCTACCAGCATGAGTTTGACCAAACTGCGGGAGGCAGTGGAAGACAGGAGTGCCTGGCGTGCTCTGGTCCAGGGGGTCATGAAGAGGCGGACACGACTAAACGACTAAATAGCAACTTCCGAGTAAACCTGCAGTTGTACAGTAAACTCTGAAGTTGTACAGCTGCCAAACCAAAACACACCCACAAACACCCACATACACACACTGTTTTCAGAGGCTGCCGAGAGAGAGAGCATGCATCTCCCACTTGGGGATTCAGAGATGGGATCCTGCTGCTCCTTTCCCTGTGTGCTTCGCTTAATGCAACCGGCGCTGAGCGATGCTCGTCTCACCGGCCCGGCAGCATTCCACGACTCCAGCTTCTCGTCCAGCTGGTGTGCCGGCTCCAGCTTTTAATAGCATCGGCTTATTAGCCTGACCTTGGTGAGCGATGCGCCTTGAGCAACTCCCTCCCTCCAGCGAGGCGTCTAAGAAGAGGCGGCCTGCCATTCCTGGAAAAAAAAATAAAAATAAAAGGGTGTCTTGCCAGTTCAGACTTTTTGCATTGAGACGGTAGACAGGAGGCGGCTATTTATTTATTCTAAATATTTATCAGGCCGCCCTTCATCAAAAGGATTGTAGACAAAGGATGCCGTCTGTCTGCAAAACGAGTTGGTGGGGTGGATCAGGTGTGGCTTGGGGGGTGGCACAGATGTTTCCTGAGGCTGTTTCTGCGTCCACTGTTTTTCCCTGTGCTCTTCCCAAAACACGTTCCAGGATCATCGGGTACATCCCAGATAGCTGTGACTTCCAGGAACTTAGTAAAGGTAAAGGGACCCCTGACCATTACGTCCAGTCGTGGCTGACTCTGGGGTTGTGGCGCTCATCTTGCTTTATTGGCCGAGGGAGCCGGCGTACAGCTTCCGGGTCATGTGGCCAGCATGACTAAGCCGCTTCTGGCGAACCAGAGCAGCGCATGGAAACGCCGTTTACCTTCCCGCCAGAGCGGTACCTATTTATCTACTTGCACTTTGATGTGCTTTCGAACTGCTAGGTTGGCAGGAGCAGGGACTGAGCAACGGGAGCTCACCCCGTTGAGGGATTCACACCGCCGACCTTCTGATCGGCAAGTCCTAGGCTCTGTGGTTTAACCCACAGTGCCACCCGCGTCCAGGAACTTAGGATTTATCAACTTGGTTAGCCACTTGTTACACAGAAAATATATCCAAGTTGTGGGCAACATCTGAAAGAGAATAAGCATAAGAAAATGCCTGTCAATGGCCCCAGAAAAACAGGGACATCCTGTGGGGTTTTTTCCCCAATGAGAGCACGGTGATCATTTTGGGCGCTTTCCTCTCACACAATTTCAGGTCAAGATCTGGTCCTGAAAAAGCCATTTCTTTCTAGGTCTGCAGTCTCCCATCTAATCTATGTCAGGGTTGCGGTCCCCACTTCCCTGGCGGTGTATTTGAGGAGGGAAGAACGTAACTTGCAGTCTGTCTAAAACAGAAGGATGAGCAACAAGGTCGTCCCCCCTTTGCTGCTGGAGTTGAATGGAGCAAACTAATGTGAAAGAGCAGATCTTGCATCCTATCCAAGGACAAACACGTCTGCCGCTCTCAGTTCTCATTACTGTATTTCAATCTTAAATTCAACTCACCACATTTGTGCATCAATTTGAGCGTTTTTTGGTTTTTTTAAGGACCTCATGAAAATTAATTGCCATTATATTGCACGTTCCTTTTCAACGCCCCCGTTTTCAGATGTGATTTTATACAATGCCTACTACACACATAATGTGTTGTTGTTGTTGCTGTTGTTTCTTCAGTTTCTTACCCACCTTTCACCAGAAGGTCCCAGGGTGAGTTGCAGCAATGCAATATTAAAATCTGTTTAAAACGAGGGCACCGAGGCCTTAGGACATGGGTAGGCAAACTAAGGCCTGGGGGCCGGATCTGGCCCAATCGCCTTCTAAATCCGTCCCATGGACGGTCCGGTAATCAGTGTGTTTTTACATGAGTAGAATGTGTCCTTTTATTTAAAAATGCATCTCTGGGTTATTTGTGGGGCATAGGAATTTGTTCATTTTTATTTTATTTTTCAAAATATAGTCCGGCCCCCACAAGGTCTGAGGGACAGTGGACTGGCCCTCTGCTGAAAAAGTTTGCTGACCCCTGCCTTAGGAGGACACTCCTTCTAGGTGATGGGGCAGAGGCGTGGTGTGTAGCTGACACTCTTTCCTTTTATTTCCTTGCTCCCTGCTGCGCCTGAGCTCTTTGCTTTTTCGGCCATGGGCTGCGGATGGTTCCGGACATTAAGCATGCAATTGCGCCAATCTGAGCGTCGCATTTGACACGGCGATTTGCCAGGCACTTTTGCAAATTGCCTGTTCACTGAAGCTGCTAAGCGGCCTCACTCCACGCGAAAGCCAGCCGAGGGCATCACGCGCCTTGTTGTTCCAGAGTCGTGCCATTAACAGCGGCCCTCATTCCTGGACTTGCTCGCTTGCTCCAGCACCAAAGCGCAAAGAGAAGCTTTTCCTCACACGCTACCAGACTGCTGACAGAGGCTGGCTGGACAGAGCAGATCTCTCTCTTTCCATTATTTCTTTCATCTGCATCGACTGCTTATCAATTCAGCAGGCTGGTCTTCACTAGTGCTTAGCTGAAATTTATCAGAAAAGGATGTTGTTGTTTAGTTGTTTAGTCATGTCCGACTCTTCATGACCCCATGGACCAGAGCACGCCAGGCACTCCTGTCTTCCACTGCCTCCCTCGTGTTGGTCTCTTCGACAACACTGTCCCACCATCTCGTCCTCTGTCGTCCCCTTCTCCTTGCGCCCTCCATCTTTCCCAACATCAGGGTCTTTTCCAGGGAGTCTTCTCTTCTCATGAGGTGGCCAAAGTATTGGAGCCTCAGCTTCAGGATCTGTCCTTCCAGTGAGCACTCAGGGCTGATTTCCTTCAGAATGGAGAGGTTTGATCTTCTTGCAGTCCATGGGACTCTCAAGAGTCTCCTCCAGCACCAAAATTCAAAAGCATCAATTCTTCGGCGACAGAAAAGGGTATCTTGGACAATTTTATTTTCCAGTCACTCCCTGAACTCCTGAAGTGTTGGAACCTTGGGGAGACAGAGGCCTTGAGGGTGGGTGGTTCCAGTGTCCAGAAGGTGGCCATCTGCCTGTTCTGGATATGGTTACTGTCCCTTTGAAAGTTCTGGTGTGGAGTTGGGGGAGGGAGGATGTTCCTTGATCCAGGCAGCCTCAGTGACTAGAACAGGCACCCCCAACCTGCGGCCCTCCAGATGTTTTGGCCTACAACTCCCATGATCCCTAGCTAACAGGACCAGTGGTCAGGGATGATGGGAATTGTAGTCCAAAACATCTGGAGGGCTGAAGGTTGGGGATGCCTTGACTAGAAGAACCTTCTACCGGCTACATCAGCCATGGCAAATTCTTGGACAGAGATGGCAATCTGGAATTGTGTACAGTGGTACCTTGGTTCTCAAACTTAATCCGTTCCGGAAGTCCGTTCCAAAATCAAAGCGTTCCAAAACCAATGCGCGATTTCCCATAGAAAGGAATGCAAAATGGATTAATCCGTTCCAGACTTTAAAAAACAACCCCTAAAACAGCAATTGAACATGGATTTTACTATCTAACAAGACCTTGGATCCATAAAATGAAAGCAATAAACAATGTACTGCAGTCACACAATCCATCAGTAGCTGAACTGGGTTCCACACAGTCCCAAAAATAGAACAAAAACGCAAAATAAATAGCAAAAACAGACAGACCTCAGCGTAACACTCAAAACGGAAGCATAACCCTAAAAATGGAGCACATTCAGCTTCCAAAGAAGGTTCGCAAACTGGAACACTTATTTCTGGGTTTGCAGTGTTTGGGTTCTAAGTTGTTTGAGTACCAAGGTGTTTGAGAACCAAGATACCACTGTAATTCGCTTTTAAAACTAAGCTAGAGGCCATCAATGCACGTGGTTGCAGCAGATTTCATAATGGGGTGTTTGGGGGGGGG
>JAXCMG010000059.1:3028849-3049555 GCA_034642415.1 Podarcis siculus
AATTAGCAAAATCCTCCATAAACACAATATCAAAACAGCCTTTTGCGCCAACCAAAAAATAGCCAATATCCTCAGAAACCCCAAGGATAAAATCCAGTTGGAAAACCAAGGGGTCTATGAAATACCCTGCAAAGTCTGCCCAGCCACGTACATTGGACAAACAAACAGACGAATAAATGCACGTATCGCAGAACACAAGAATGCCGTCAAAAAAGAAGAAAAAACTTCCTCTCTTTTCCAACACATGAAAGAAACAGGACACGAAATTAATTTTGCAGATTCCAAATTGCTCTCTAACATGGAACATCACCACAAGAGAATAATCATGGAAGCCATCGAGATAGAGAAACACCCTCACAACATGAACAAGCGTGACGACACATCCCGCTTGCCAGACATCTGGAAATTAGCCCTCCCCACAAAAACTGACACCAGATCCAGAGGCACACAGAACGCCATCACCAATCAACCACACCAGACCCAAACCCAGACCCTCTCCACAGATAAATTACAGACACCATCCAGTAGCCAAACCACGATGGCACCTCCGGATGCTGCACCCCCCTGCAATCCCTACACAGATCTGGCTGGCACAGGCCACAAAACCACAGCTCGCCCCTATACACGAAGCCAAGCCAGAGCACAACAAAGCAGTACAGCCATCTTCTCAGAAAAACTCTTCACAAAGTTCAAGAGGTCAAGACACAAAGGCTTTAGCAACTAATCCACACCTAATGACCCACCTAAGTGGTACTCAGGATATCACTCAAGAAATCACTCAAGATATCCCTCAAGCAATTAAGGAACAAAAGAAGAAAAGGCACACTAGCCTGGGAACTTCCTCTCTGCCCAGAACATTGGAGGCTATACACCACACCTCCTCAACAGTATTTATAGGAACTCAAACACTGAGATCCTGCTCTGTTCCAGTAACAAGAAGCCGAAAGCACCAGCCTGAAGATGACGAGTGAGACCTCGTCGAAACGTCGCCTAGACACCCCAACTTTTACACGGGAAGACACCCGAGGACACCAAAACCTGCATTCCTGTACCCGTGAAAATCTACGAAATAAATATAAATAATATACATACTGTTCTAGGGCAAAATCATTTAGAGTATCTAGAAATTTTATCCCTTGATCCTGACTGGGCAGATATGTAGTCTGAGAGTAGTTACTACAGCTACTCATTGATTTTCTCTTAAAATGTACACAGAGACAGAATGAAAGAAGAAGTATGTAACATAAAAACTTTTGTTTGTTTAATAATGTAGAAAGCTTCTTTAAAAAACAAAAAACAGTGCCATGGTTTTATCACCCCTTTCTACACAAAGATGTGGCAAACTGCCCCTTAATTCTGCTTCTGTGCTGTAACTTACCAAAGAAAGGCACACAGGGTGGGTTGATTGACTTAAGTTTAGCAAGGTATTTTTTAAAGTGATCTTGACTTAATTCTACCGCTTCATCCAAAATTTTCTTTTTTCTCTCCTGCAGTGCCTAATTTAACAAGGAGACAAAGAGAGCCACACATTGCTATATTTAACACTACAGTATATTTAACACTAGCCAGAAATCTGTGATCGTGCTATACATTATTTCATTTAATATCTTCATTTTTTAATTATTCAGCCAATCAAGTTACAAAGTCAGCTTTAGGGTCTGCCAAAGCTATTTTACCCAGTATATGAAGACAGACACTAGGAATACCCAGCAAATTGCAAAATGTATTGCATATAAAAAACAATAAAAATGTTCATAATACAGAAAGTGTCAAAAAACATTACTATCCACCAGGCTGAAGTTTGGCAGAGCACAAAGCAAAATGGGAACATAGGATCTCTGAGATACACAGGCTTGATTTTGGAAAAGCAACTCTACACTTCCATACCAGCTCCCCACCTACAACTACCTATATTTTCCCAGAGCAAAACCATGCAGATTTGTATTGCGCTTCATTAGCCTTTAAATGTGGACCATTTTCGTTTTTAAAAAGCTGGCTACACTTCCAACAACGGTACAGACACCAAAGCTTACCTCAAACGTGTGATCCAATCTGTACACGGAGACAGAATTCATTGCACTTACAATCTCCAGCACACCATTAAAATTATTCAAGTCTTGGAAAACCTGCAAGATTTCTATAATCCTGCCCAAAATGGCCACTCGCTCTTCAAAGTTCTCTGTTTCCACAATGCACCTAATTTATGAGAAAGAGGGAGAGAAAATCCATACATTTTTAGCTACCATGGTAAGTTCAAGTTGCTGGTTTTGGTGTATAAAGTTTAGAATCAGGATAACTGAAAAAATAATCTCACCCCTTATATACCAAATAAATGGCTGCACTCTGCAACTGAGAGCCTCCCATAGACGCCATCTGTTCAGGAGGCTCATTCTGCTGAGTCCATTGAGGGAATGACTTGCCTAAGGCCACTCAGTAACCTTCATGGCTGGGCAGCGCTTCAAACCCACGTGTCTCTGATCCTACCCAAATGTTCTGTTTATTGTACCACAGAAATACAGTGGTACCTCGCAAGACGAATGCCTCGCAAGACGAATGCCTCGCAAGACGAAAGAGTTTTCCGTTTTTTGAGTCGTTCCGCAAGAAGAATTTCCCTATGGGCTTGCTTCGCAAGACGAAAACGTCTTGCGAGTTCTTGCGAGTTTCCTTTTTCTTAAAGCCGCTAAGCCGTTAATAGCCGCTAAGCCGCTAATAGCCGTGCTTTGCAAGACGAAAAATCCGCAAGACGAAGAAACTCGCAGAATGAATTAATTTTGTCTTGCGAGGCACCACTGTATCCTTGCATAAAAGAAACTAGAACGTGATGAAGACTATGTCTGTTTTCTAGAAGGATGCACCTGCCAGTTTCATACATTAAAATTAAATAAAAAGCGCTTCCTCCTCTTTATCATTAGCTGTTCCCACAAAATTGTCTCTTCAGTTCCTCAAAGTTTAAAATCTAATTTGGAAATATGTGTACACAGGCTATCTCAGGAAGTGGAAGAGGGCAATACACTGACAGCTGCACTGGGGACATTGCAGGTGGCTCCCACCTGCCCCTCAAAGCCATTCTGTACCATGATGATCAGGCGGGATTTGAAACCACCCTATCAACCATGAAGCTGGCTTGATGCCTGCTTGAGAGACAGAGAAAACCCGTTTTTATTTACCCAATTCATCCCTCATTTCCTTCTCTTCTACCAACCATCTACAGTGGTACCTCGCAAGACGAATGCCTCACAAGACGAAAAACGCGCAAGACGAAAGAGTTTTCCGTTTTTTGAGTCGTTCCGCAAGACGAATTTCCCTATGGGCTTGCTTTGCAAGACGAAAACGTCTTGCGAGTTCTTGCGAGTTTGTTTCCTTTTTCTTAAAGCCGCTAAGCCGTTAATAGCCGCTAAGCTGCTAAGCCGTTAATAGCCGCTAAGCCGTTAATAGCCGTGCTTCGAAAAATCCGCAAGACGAAGAAACTCGCAGAACGGATTAATTTCATCTTGCGAGGCACCACTGTATCCTCTTCCTTGCTGCCTTCTCCTTCCTAATAACCATTGCCAAACACCTGTTCCAATCCATTTTCATGGCCACTGCAATCACATACCATCAACCTTACTGACTCTATCACAGAGGTTTAAAGGGTAACGGGAAGAGGGGAGGAAGGGACATGCCCAGCTCCTCAGACTACAGCTTTTCAAATTAAGCATTTTCCAAACTGATATACTATAAAGGCAAATGTCACCGAAAAAACATGTACAACATGAATGAATGGCCCTGTTGTTCATGGCTTATTATTCTAGTTTATTTCATCAGGTATCCTTCTACTTTCAAATATTTTTTTAAAAATATTTCAGGCGATAAGTAACAAGAAGAAAGGTATGGGATGACTATAATCAGATTAATCTGAAAAAGGCAAGTTACCTGCAATGCTTTTTTTTTAAGGGGACCAAGCCTTACTAACAGAACAGAACAAATACAGTCGTACCTTGGAAGTCGAACGGAATCAGTTCCGGAAATCTGTTTGACTTCCAAAATGTTCGAAAACCAAAGCGTAGCTTCTGATTGGCTGCAGGAAGCTCCTGCAGCCAATCGGAAGCTGTGGAAGCCCCATCGGACTTTTGGTTTCCAAAAATAGTTCTCAAACCGGAACAGTCACTTCCGTGTTTGGGACATTTGGGAACCAAGTTGTTCGGGAACCAAGCTGTTTCACCTTCAAAGTACGACTGTAATGGAAACTGTAAATGTTCAGTAAACGTTTTATAATGCAAAGGTTAGGAGTTGTGTGAATGGTGTTATTATACAGTTTAGTCACTAGGTAGTACTGGACTTGGCTGTATATGGAGTTTCCTGCTTCTATTCTGCTCTGGTCTGAAAGACATAAAAGTTATTGTCCGGCTACCTGACGAAAAATGTGTGTTCTCATAGCCTTCTATGACAAGAGCCTCCCAGGGCAGTGACCAAAGTGATGCCTCTACTTGATTCACCACTTACTTTTCAAACCAAAGCGTAAGGTTTGTGGTATGCCTAATCATTTTGAGCAGATTTGGAGAATTAATTTCTTTATCTTCTTTTGTCCATACACTCCCAACAAGTTCAGATGGCTGGACAGCCCTGAAACAGAAAGAGAAGCCTATGAATATGAGATACGGAAAGCTGAGGAACAGTCCAGACATTAATGATACTGGAGGGATGATACTGGATATCAAGAGATGTGATATGGTGGTCACATGTCTGCTACTGTGGGCTGCTGCCTTTTATGCTGCTCAGCAATTTTCCAGAAAGGGGAATCAAAGGTTACACGAGGACATCAATTTCAGCTAATTAATCAGTGGCCCAATTCTTCTAAATCTGAGGTCTGCCGATTCCATCATTCTAGGCTTGTTTTGTTTTTCAAAGACACAGTCATCTTTTCACGGATGCTTTAGCTGAGATTCCTTCACTGCCGTGGGGGATGTGGGTGGCGCTGTGGTCTAAACCACTGAGCCTCTTGGGCTTGCTGATGGGCAGGTTGGTGGTTTGAATCCCCGCAACAGGGTGAGCTCCCTTTGGTCTGTCCCAGCTCCTGCCAACCTAGCAGTTCAAAAGCACGTCAAAGTGCAAGTAGATAAATAGGTACCGCCATGGTGGGAAGGTAAATGGCATTTCCATGTGCTCTGGTTTCGGTCACGGTGTACCGTTGCGCCAGAAGCGCTTTAGTCCTGCTGGCCACATGACCCAGAAAGCTGTCTGTATACACACGCCGCCTCCCTCGGCCTGAGAAGCAAGATAAGTGCCGCAACCCCACAGTCGCCTTTGACTAGATTGGACTAGATGACCCTTAGGACCCTTTCCAATACTAAGATTCTATGTGTCTATAATTCTATAATTCACCCTCCCTATTAAGTATCAGATCATGTGTACAAGAAACTAAGTATTAGATGCACTAACTAAAGAAGTGCTAGATTTAAAAAAAGCACATTTCTACTAATCCTCTCCTTTCAGAAACCCCCAATTATGGCTTTGCTGTATGAATCTTTATGATTTATACTGTACTTCAGAAAGATCAGAACACCCACTTTAGAATGATCCAAGCACTCTCCCTTTTTTTGGGTAACTGAACGAGGTTGGATGCCTTCCTTATACCTAATGGAGGATAAGCAAACCACTTTACATTTATTATCCAAGCACTCTTTAAAGGTAAGAGAGATTTTAATCAGAGACTCCCTGGTTCATCTGTGTGCATGAAGCTACCTTGAAACGGACTATTGGTCCATTTAGTCCAGGACTGTCCCTTCAAGTCTTTCCCGCATCTTCCTACCTTTTAATTGGAGCTATCAGGGACTGATGCTTTTGAATTCTGGTGCTGGAGGAGACTCTTGAGAGTCCCATGGACTGCAAGATGATCAAACCTCTCCATTCTGAAGGAAATCAGACCTGAGTGCTCACTGGAAGGACAGATCCTGAAGCTGAGGCTCCAAGACTTTGGCCACCTCATGAGAAGAGAAGACTCCCTGGAAAAGGCCCTGATGTTGGGAAAGATGGAGGGCACAAGGAGAAGGGGACAACAGAGGAAGAGATGGTGGGACAGTGTTCTCGAAGCACTCGAAGCACTTTGACCAAACTGCGGGAGGCAGTGGAAGACAGGAGTGCCTGGAATGCTCTGGTCCATGGGGTCACGAAGAGTCGGACACGACTAAACGACTAAACAACAACATCAGGGACTAACCTTGGGACAATGTGCATTACCATGGCTCCTCCCTTGACTGCTCAGCAACTTTGGTATGTTGCACCTGATTGGTGCATGACATAAATACCACAGACTGACGGTGCGCACTTGGCATATACTGGTATGTGAGCATGTACAGTCCTCATACTGCTACCTACACCATTCAGACTGAATCTGCACCAATGAACCTGATAGGAGAGGAGCACTCTGCGGTTCGTCAGGTGATGGCGGTCCAACAGAACACACTCTACCTGTAGAGATCAGATTCCAGGAGAGTCAGCTGCCGAGCAATCTCTATGGGGTGCAGCGTCATGAGGTCAAACGTCTCAAACTGGCGGCTGATGTGCCACTCAATTGGGGGTGGGGGGCTCTCAAAGGTTATGTTGTGGCTAATGCCGTTTGCATGAGCTTGCTTCTTCCTCCTGATGATCTTGACAATGGATTCCACCCACTTCTTCATGGATTTGCCTGGAAGACATATTGGATACGGTGGGAAGAGAAGATCATACAGATGCTTTAATTATTTTGTGGCAGGGTTGCTCAGTTCCATATTCACTGGTTTGGGATTTTACGGTGGCTGAATTTATGGCCAATTCTGCAGGAAATGAAACCGCCACCTTCTGCATGCAGAAGTGTGCGCTGTACCACGGCACAGAGCAATGAATCCACTGCCCCCCATCTCTGGAAAACTTGTTCAACAATCCCCTCTAGCACCTTATGTACACATCTAGTATTCTTCATCAGCCCTGCCTTTTTGCAAGCTCTGTATGCCATGTAAGAGCATAAAAAGAGCCCTGTTGGAACAGGCTAAAGGCTTGTTTAAGCCAGCATCCTGACTTCACAGCGGCCAACTAGATGCCCATGGGAAGCCCAGAAGCAGAACCTGAGCACAAGAGCGCACTCTCCACCTGTGAGTCCCATCAGCTGGTTTTCAAATGCATACTGCCTTTGGCAGCGGAGTCAGAACATGGCCTTCATGGATAATAGCAACTGACAATCATAATCTCCATGATTTCATCTGATCCTCTTTCAAAGCTATCCAAGTTGGCTGGCCATTGCTGCATTTTGTGGGAGTGAACGCCATAGTCTGATTATGTCCTATGTGAAGTACCGTATTTTCCCGTGTATAAGGCTATATTTTTTTCTAATTTTTTGAAGTTTAAAGTAAGGGGTTGTCTTATACACGGATAGTGCATAGTGCATTTTCTTAATTTTGGGTTAAAAAAATAGGGGTCGTCTTATACATGGGGGCATCTTATACACGGAAAAATGTGGTACTTATTTTTGTCTGGTCTGAATCTGCCAACTATCAGCTTCACTGGATGAGTTATAGAATAGGCTGGGAAAAGCAGTTTAAATATATCAGTGCGAGTCAAGCTCTTCCAAAGGGCTACACCTTTATGTACACAGTGGCCCAGTTTGCACATAATGCCTAGACAAACCATGGCTTAGCTTGAATGAGCAAACATGCAGGCTCCCGGAGAGCTGACTGAAGCCACTTTGCTCCTCCCGTTGCTGCACACATAGTTTTCGACAAAAACCATGTGTGAAGTTGCTCTTTAAATCATTTACAGCACTACTTTATATGTGAACTTTTCCTGGAAGAAGCAAGACACTGATTCAAAGAGCTTCTGATTGAAGTTATGAAACTGAGGTGCTTTTCCTGTTGCAAAACAAAGTTAAATGGAAAGGAAACTGTCTGCATGTCGCTGGCTTGCAGTGCTTGTAAATACCATTGTCTTCTGAGTAAGCACAGCCAAGTAGAATTTTCAGAATTTCTTAAGATGCTAAATCCACATAGCAGATGAGATAGAGCAATTTAAACAAAAGTTCACTCAAGACACGTACCTCTTACAGTGGAAATAAATGTTTCCAACTTATCAAGCAGCTCCTGATCTCTCTCAAAGTCATAATAATGGTGTTCCACCCAGTGCCGAAACACATTTAGTATCCTGGGGGTGAAAAGAAGTGGGAGGTGAAGAAAGAAATGCCACCAGTTTAGTTTTCATAAACCCAGAATGAGGCAGACACGTTCAACCAAGGAGAAATCAAGGCTGGAGATGGATGGCATTTTCTGATTTTTTTTAAAAAACTGTGGATTATTTTGTGAGCCACCAAGTTATTTTCTGATTAGAGGATTAAAGTCCCCTGTGTCTAACAAACTGCAAATGTCTCCACACAGACACAGGGACAAGGAGCACACATCATCTCCCAAAATGGCTTGAACCGTGTAACCCTCATTGTTGTAGGAAATCTGAAGGCAAGGCTTCAAGTGGAAAGTTGTAAATACAGGCCTAGATATCAGACACACATATGAAGACTCACAAAACAACTTCCTAATAGTTAATCCAAAACATTGAGTTGCATCAATGCTAGACAAACTCAGAGCAGAACCACTGAAATTAATGGACATTGCTAAATTACGTTCATCCATTTCAATGGGTAAAACTTAGCTGGCTACAACCCATAATCTGCCTTAAAGGTAAAGGTACCCCTGCCCGTATGGGCCAGTCTTGACAGACTCTAGGGTTGTGCGCCCATCTCACTCAAGAGGCCGGGGGCCAGCGCTGTCCGGAGACACTTCCGGGTCACGTGGCCAGCGTGACATCACTGCTCTGGCGAGCCAGAGCCGCACACGGAAACGCCGTTTACCTTCCCGCTAGTAAGCAGTCCCTATTTATCTACTTGCACCCGGGAGTGCTTTCGAACTGCTAGGTTGGCAGATCTCTAATCTGCCTTAGAGATATGCAATTTGGAATCTCCCCAGTCCATGTATTATTTCAGGCACATTTGGGGACAGGTTAATTCCCAAGATCATGCTCATGTTTTTCATAAGGGAAGCAGAAACATCTTCCAGCAATATTAGTGAAAATTCACCCTTCTCCCATGTAGTGCCACAGTAACACCTCCAATATTACATGGGCATCTGGTCAAACAACAATATAGAGTCTACCATCTGTGACTTATGAATTAGAAACTTTCACTATTATCTTTCTTACTACTACTTAACATTTAACACAGACCTTTACACTGTTTGCATTAAGTTTGTATTGCTAAATTGCTGTAACCCACCCTGGGACCTTATAGTGAAGAGCAGGTAAGAAATCAAATTAATAATAATAATTTTTACTACAAGCCTGGTAATGTAATTTATATTGCTTTGCGTGCGGAACCCTGTAATCATACCTAGCTGTTTAAGTGCTTTACACATTTAATCACTGTAATTCTTACAATATACTGTAATTTGTAAGGTGAGCCAATTTATTACCCCCATTTTGCAAACGGGGAATCCTGCGAGAAAAGGTTTTTTTTTTTCTAAGGACACCCAGTGAGAGGTCTGAATTTCCCAGATCACATTTTTAGCTGCTATGCTGCACCCTCTCTTGGTGCCTTGTCTACTGATTTCCAGAGAAAGCTCCCAGGCTGCAGTCCTACCACGTCCTTACGCAAGAGGAAGTCCCACTGAACTCAAGGGGTCTTACTTTGTATAGTATTGCACTGTCTGGCCTACCCACATAAACCAGGTCCACTCCCAAGCAACATGAGCATTGTGCACTCTCACATGAAATGAGGTAATCCCCACATTCTCCCCCCTGATGGTTTAAGTCAGATTCTAAGAAAGAGATGAAAGCTCAAACCTGAGTTGCACTGGCTGGACATATTCTTTGCGAAATCTTTTAAGGTCTGCACTGATTGGCTGTTCTCCTTTCTCTATTGCCAGCCTATCGGCTTCTGTTGGCTCAGGCTCTGGGATTTCAAATCTAGTAATAAACAGGAGTTGAAAGGTGAGTTACATGACATCCAGAATACAAAGAAAGGAGGACTACCTTATAATACATTCTGATCCATAACTGGGTGGGGGTGGGGGCTAAAGTGCTAACATTGAGACATATTAAGGCTGTTGATTCTAGGGCACTGAATTCCCTAACCTGCAAATAGCCTGTTGTTTATTAGATCTGTCTTAATTCTGATATTCCAATTTTTGCATCCCCCAAAGACTTTTTTTTTAAGAACAAAAGGTCAAGAATGTGTTTCTATATCTTTCGATGCTTTTGCAAAATGAAGTTCTACTCCCTCGATATCTCAACAATTACCTTTCCTGGCTTCTACTTTAAATTCCAGTAATGGGAATAATATTTATCTCCCAGAGTCATTCTGGACGTGATTAGCATGTCTTAACAGACCCATCGAAGTTGCACAAATGAAGTGCAATACTGTACTTTCAGGGATAATTTCTACAGTAACTAAAATCTAAAATCGCTGATCCACTGTAGGATGGCAGTCTCTCTCTTCAAGTCCTACTGCGTTTTCTGCTCAGACTGCTATCTGACCTCACATTCTCTAGACATTTGGGACGAGCCTTAGTGCTGACAATCCAATGCTTCTTAACAGGCCTCTCACAAAATCATACATTCATAAAACATTTTAAAAATGACTTGATCAGATTCCTGCAATCTCTCTCTTTTGTTTTCAAGCCTTTCTTCCCAGCTGGGAGGTTTATTAAAGCCAACTGAGAAGCTAAGATCCAGAACCGTGTTGTCAATAGGCCAAATTTGACACCTTCTTTCCCTCTCTTCATTTTAGATTTATTAGGGATATCTTTTGCACAGAAAATCAACCTTAAACAACATTATTTTTTCAGTACACATTCTGCTTTCGGTTTAGGCCAGACTGTTTCAGCTTCAGATTGCCAGAGACCACACGAGCCTAAAAGCATTATTTAATTAAACACTTAATGGACTCTGGAGAACAGAAGAGAGTTAGGAAAAGCCCTTAGAATAGACAGCAGCTCCAAGATGATTGTGCCAACACAAGAAATCTGCTTACACTTCTTATTGCAAATGTAACAGCTAAATCAATTGCCAAGTGACTGAGGTTTTTTTAACTTACCGTTCTGTCAACAAAGCTAGGAGTTCCTGGGGCTTACAAAACGAGCGGTACGTGGTAAGAAAAGTACGCACAAAATTAGGATCTACAAAAGCAAACAGGAATAAGTTTAAATACAATTATCACATGAAAGATCTCTGACCTGGTTTTAGTTAACAATTGCTCCTTTCCCCCGTGCCAATAACGCAATGAAGAGAGATATCAACCCTCCAGGTAAGAAAGCCAGATACCTGCATACATGTGATAGGTCAGTCGTTCAATGAGCTTCACTACAGTTCCACCTTTGATAATGGGAATTCCGTTCCGGCTCTGAAGGTTGTCTTCAAAGACGATATTCTCCTCGGAGTCCTCCACTGCAAAGCGGTAGACACTCGGACTGGGGAGCCGCAGGGGCTGCTCATTCTCCTCTTTCAAGAGCACTGCATCCAACATTCGGTCGAGGGTGCTGCGGTATTGCAGGGAGATCAGTGCCGCCATCCAATTGTTCTTCTCCTCGCTAGACTTGGCCGCAAACATGAAGCTGTTCTCATCTTTAGGGACCAGTTCAAAGGCATTCTTGTATTCACACGTGTCATCCTTATCAACTATGTGGACTTTCCGCATGACAATTTTTTCCTTCAGTCGGTACTCTGCGTTGCTGTAGCCCGGGAGCCGCGACTGACCGTGATTGGCTTTGCAGCTGATCATTAAGCCATCGAAAAGAAAGACGTGTCGCTCGTGTTTGGCTCCAACTCGTGCCAACGTCCCTTCCATTATGAATTCGTTACAGCACTGGCCAATATCTTTGCCTTCCCAGCCATCGATGTTCTTCTGGATCTCATTCATTTTTTTAATGGCAAGGTGCTTGCTTCTTACTTGGCGATTATAGAACCAAAACACTGGCTCCCTAAAACATACAATATATGATTCAGGTAGGCAGCTGTGTTGGTTTGATGCAGTCAAAATAAATTAAAAAAAAAATTCCAGTAGCACCTTAGAGACCAACTAAGTTTGTTCTGGGTATAAGCTTTCTAAGGTGCTACTGGACAATTTTTTAATTTTGTTATTTATTTCAACACAATATATGAGTTTAAGAGTTTCCCCCAATATCGACAGTTGTTAAAAACATTATCAAGGATCAGGCTAAGCTGCTTGATTTCATTTAAATACTCCTTTGGCCACATTCACCACCACAAAAATGAGCTTTAAAAACACATGGAAGTTAAGCCAAAGCACGCCCCCCCCCAAACTAGCATGGGGATCACACACATTAGCTGTATATTCTTGCCTGCCACTGTATTCATGCTTGAATGGGAACCACAGGCAGCCCAGGTTCCAATTTGTGTATGCACAATGAATGTAGGTGTTTAAAAAACACGCTTGCTTTTTAAGCACAAAGGTGACATCTACTGCCAAACTGATTTCTGCTTGCACAGGGGGGTTCACCTTCCTCTCCTGTACATGCCCCCCCAATTTTGAAGAGAGGAGGAGAGAAAAGGGAAGACCTGCCATGCAAGTTGAAACCCACTGTGAACTTGGGCAGGTGGATGGCTCCCATCTTGTGAACAGGTCCTAAAAGAAGAGGAACTATTAGGATGCGTCACCCACAGCCCCAACTCCTGCAGTGCGACCCCCCCTCCAAACTTCAACCTATGAATTAGTGTTCCCAAAGGTCTCAGGCTATGGCTAAGTCCACCGTTAGGCTACTTCCTTACCCAGGCCGGCGTCTAGGTGAGTGCTTGTTATAGATGCGTTCCATGCTACATTGGAGATTCAGGAGAGCTGTGATGGCTTGTTTCAAGCATTCGCAGTCTTCTACATCTTTACTACAGTATTGCAATTGCTGAAAAGAAAGAGGTTTATTTCCATCAGACCTGAGCAATTGCTGAGGGCAGGAAAAAGGGATTTGTGTAGCACGCATGGAAGTAGATTCCATTAGCTTCCTCAGGGCTTTCCCATGAGCAAATGTGCATAGGATCAAGCAGGATGTCTAAAACATCTGTGTGACCGTCATACAGGTACGTTTTCTGGCAGTGGGCCGCTCCAAATTCTATGACAAAATTCCAAGCAGTCATGATAGGGAACATTCCTTTAAGTCAAGTCACCGAAAGTGGAGCATTCCTTTCAATTATTCACTTCCTCCTGCAGACACTGCAAAACTATTCGTTGAAATTATCTCCGGGAAGCTTTTGAAAGCTTGCTTCACTGGTGAAAATGAAAGCTTTTGAGGAACAGTGGGCTCAGGACATTAATTACAAAGACGGTGCCTGGGAGCTATTCATTCTTTGATACCTGACTGACGGCAATCCTTACTTTATACTCCTGTAGGGCATAACACTGACATTTTGGCTTTGAAAGGGACTTTCTTCTGCCTCTGGCCCTACTTTCTTCAAAATCAGAAGCCAACATAACCACAGAGTTGTAGAGTTGGAAGGGACCACAGGAATCATCTAGTCCAACCCCCTGCAATGAAGGAATCTTTTGCCCAACATATGACTTGAACCCATGACCCTACGATTATGAGCCTCAGGCTCTACCAGATGAACTATCCCAGCTATTGTGAAGTACACAACAGTCTAGTCCAGGGTTGGGATGACTGGAACGGCAACTGGTCTTCCAAAATGCATTTAGCTAAAACGTTGTGGCCCACTGATGTGTTTTTAAATGAAACACAGGCCAGGAGACGCTGGGAATCACAAGTCGGGATAGTGATGTTGCACTTGGGTCCTTGTTTTGGGGCGTTTGGTCGGTCACAGCGAGAAAAGAATGCTGGACTACGTGGACCTTTCGCCTGATCCAGCAGGCGCTTCTTATATATGATAAAGATTTCTGAGCAGCCGGCATAACTAACCTACTTTAAGTTTACCCTTGAACATGTACTCTTGCCTAACACTGGAAGTCTGTTGCTGGATCAGACCAAGGTCCTCCTAGTCCAGCATTCTTTGCATAAGAACAGAAGCAGTGCCAAGAACGCTCTATACTTCACCAACAGATCTGGCCTTGATAAACACAAATAAGTCCCAACTTCTGCTTTCCTTCTAAGAGCATGTGCTTACCTGTAACAGTTCAAAGTAGTGCAAACAGTGATAAACAGGAACCAACATGAGCCGAGGGAGGACATACTGTACTGCTTCTTTAAAGCCATCAGCGATTGACTGAAGAATAAAAAGCAAGCCAGATTTAAGTGGTTTGTCACACAAAAGACACGAGGAAACAGTTTAACAGACTCCCTTGGGAGGTTTTGAGCTCTCCTTCCTTGGAGGTTTTTAAACTGATGCTTTAGCTGAGATTCCGGCATTGCAGGGGGTTGGACTAGATGACCCCTAGGTATCTTCCAACTCTATAATTCTATGATTCTAACCTAAAAGCCTTGATGGATTTGGTATGGTGGGGCACAGCAATGCAGCAGGGTTTTTGAAAGACCAGAACACAATGTACCTCTCATCTTCTTTAAGGGAATCCTAAAATCGTGGAGTTGGAAGGGACCCCGAGGGTCATCTAGCCTAGCCCCCTGCAATGCAGGAATCTTTTGCCCATTGTGGGGCTCGAACCCACAGCCCTGAGAATAAGAGCTCCATGCTCTACTGACTGAGCTATCCCAGTCAGAAGGGGAAAGACCACAGCTCAGGGGCAGAGAATATGATTTGCACGCAGAAGCTCCCAGGTTCAGATTCCAGCATCAGGTAGCAGGTGAGAGGTAAGATCTCCATCCAAGACCCTCAACAACTTTTTTTTTTAATTGACTTAAGAAAATTATACAGACAGCAAAACGAAGAAGTCTGTTAACACTGCCTTCTACCAATAATAATAATAACTACTGCAATAATGAAAATACTAATAGTACATTTACTTCCCCTTTTGAACTTCTATTCTGGTTACAATATATTACTATTCTATAAGAATCTATTATATCCTTTGCTGTCCCATATATTATTTTATTTCCCAAATTCAACCTAACCCTCCCCTCCTCCCCACTGCTTCCCTTCACCTGTGTGAGATCTTTCCCATCATATTTTTTCTAGTTGCTTTAACAAAATAAAATAACATGAAAACTGATAAATTATAATTACTTCTTTTGTCCTTACACACTTAACAACTGCCTATTAAGAGTTCTGCTTTAGCACCATATTTCTCCATGTATTCCCCTATGCATTCCCATTCTGTATAGAATTTTTGATTGGAGCAGCCCGATTGATGAAATCATTTTGACCCTCAACAACTTTCAATAGTCAGAGCAGACAGTTAGATTGTAGAACAGGGTTAGTTCAGACTACAATTCTGGCAGCTTCCTGTACTCTTCTCTCTTCCACACTCCCATTTTTATAAACTGGCTGAAAATGCTCATTCCCAACCGCACTTTTAGAGACCCTTGGGGAAGGGCTGTAACTCAGAGGCAGGGAACCTTCATTGCATGCAGAGGGTCCCAGTTTCACCTCCCAGCATCTCCAGGTGGGGCTTTAAAAGACTCCTGCCTGAAATCCTGGGCAGCACCTGCCTGTCATTGTGGACGATACTGAGCTAAATGGATCAAGAGTCTGACTCAGCATAAGGCAGCTTCCTGTGCTCCTCTGCTTTTACTGTTTTAAAAAACGATGTTACGAAATAGATTTTTAATGAAGGTTCATAGTAGTATGAAAATGGTTGAGGGAGCAGCTCCTCTGCAAATCCACCCAGCAGCCTCTGCTGGAGAGTGGCTGGGGAAACCCAGCCAGATGGGTGGGGAATGAATGAATGAATGAATCAATCAATCAATCAATCAATATGATGATGATGATGATGATGATGATGTCTGGGATTGCTGTTAGCTTAATGGGGCTTGGCCTGCAATCTCTATGAAGCAGGCAAATTCATCGTCTAAAGCAGGAGTTCCCAAACTGTGGTGTGCAGACCACCAGCAATCCAAAAACATCATTCAGGTGGCCTGAGGCATGCCTGTGAAGAATTCTATGGGATTTAAATTGTAATAAAGGTAAAAGGTAAAGGTACCCCTGCCCGTACGGGCCAGTCTTGACAGACTCTGGGGTTGTGCGCCCATCTCACTCTAGAGGCCGGGGGCCAGCGCTGTCCGGAGACACTTCCGGGTCACGTGGCCAGCGTGACAAAGCTGCATCTGGCGAGCCAGCGCAGCACACGGAAACGCTGTTTACCTTCCCGCTAGTAAGCGGTCCCTATTTATCTACTTGCACCCGGGGGTGCTTTCGAACTGCTAGGTTGGCAGGCGCTGGGACCGAGCAACGGGAGCGCACCCCGCCGCGGGGATTCGAACCGCCGACCTTTCGATCGGCAAGCCCTAGGTGCTGAGGCTTTTACCCACAGCGCCACCCGCGTCCCTAAATTGTAATACAATACGATAAAATGTAAGAAACAAAAGAAGCAACAAAAATACAATTTTTAAAATCACACAGCATCTAGGACAGCACACTGAAAATGCTACAACGGGGGGGGGGGAATATTAAGTGATCTGCTCAGCAGCTTTCAAGTGATCCATGAGGGGGAAAGTTTGGGAGCAATACACACAGGCAATCTATAGGCAATAAATGAAGGAAGGAATAAGCAAGGAGTTACTTCCTTGTCAGAGGCAGAGTTTAGGACTTCAACAAGAGCTAAGGAGATGGACAGCAGTAACGACTTGTAACATGTGCGGTGTAATGGCTAGAGTGTTGGACTCTGACCTGGGAGAGCAGGGTTCAAATTCCACACTCAGCCATGAAGCTCACTGGGTGATCTTGGGCCAGTCACCAGCTCTCAGCCTGACCTATCTCACAGGAAGTATAAATGGGGAGGAGAGGAATCATGTATACCACCTTTGAGCTCCTTGGCAGAAAGGTGATATATAAATGGAATCAGTAAATAAATAATACTCTTCCTTGCCTGAAAGTAACATGGACTACACCTGCAGCAAATGTAAGTTTATTTCTCTGAAGAACAGAAGGTAAAAACGAAGAAGCACAAGGGCTGAAGCAGGAAGGTCAGAGGAAAGAAGACGAGAGCGGGGGGGGGGCACTGCATGGGAGAACACAAGAAGAGCTGGCAGGATCAGGCAAAAGGCCCATGCAGCCCAGCACTCTGTTCTCATAGTGGTCTATCAGAAGGCATTCTCAACCACTGAAATTAATGCATCATTTTCAGCACCTTTCAGACGAGAGTGGTTCTGACTATCCAAACAGAGGACAGCTGCAACAGGTGGGATGAAAGACTCTTAAGCATGGGTAGGCAAACTAAGGCCTGGGGGCCGGATCCGGCCCAATCGCCTTCTAAATCTGGCCCGAGGATGGTCCGGGAATCAGCGTGTTTTTAAATGAGTAGAATGTGTCCTTTTATTTAAAATTTATCTCTGGGTTGTTTGTGGGGCACAGGAATTTATTCTTCCCCCCCAAAAAATATAGTCTGGCCCCCCACAAGGTCTGAGGGACAGTGGACCGGCCCTCTGCTGAAAGAGTTTGCTGACCCCTGCTCTGAACCCTTCAAAGACATATAAGACTCCACCAACACATACAGAAAGAGAAGGGTGGCGATGGCCATGGACTGAGAGGTACAGAGGTGGCACTGTGCCAACTGAACCTGTCCAGGTGTGAAGAAGGCTGTCTCCCCGAATCCAGGATGTGATGGGCATGTTTGCCAAGACTTATCAAGCTCACCGGTCATTATCCCTTCTTCCTCATCCACGTGGGAATGAATGACAATGCCAGGCATAGCTATGAACACATCACATATGACTACAAAGCTCTGGATCTTGGGGCTCATGTGGTTTTCTTGTCAATTCTATCTGCAAAAGGTAGAGGACCACAAACAGAGAGAAGAATGCTTCAGGAGAGTGACCAGCTACAGAGAGAGGATGGGCTATAGAAAAGTCTGGTTTGTGGGACAACAGTTAAAACTTTCTCAATGAACGACTTACTGGAGAGAGATGGGGCTTCACTACACAAGACCTGGGGGAAATGTGCCTGGAAGAAGCATGGGGAACTTGATCAAGAGGGTTTTTAACTAAATTTTGTGGAAATAATAGCTTGCAGGTGAGTACAAAAGGGAAGCACTTAACATAGGGATCCGGGCACTACAGGAGAAGCTGGGGGAGATTAGGGGTGGAGTGCCTAGCAAACCCCACACTATAAATAACAGGGGAGACAATGAAACATCACTCCTTGGACTATCCAAGATTTCTACACGAAGGCACAAATAATGGAAAAATAAACAAGACGAGCTTGAACTCCCAGGACAGGAAGGTAAATATAACAGGATAGGTATATCTAAGACTTGGAGGAATGACTCTTATGATTGGAATGTAGCAGTGGAAGGACAAATTGTTCAAAAATAATGGATGCAACAGGAAGGGAGGGGGACTAGTGCTATATGTCAAAAATATGTACATCTGCACAGACATTCTAGAGAGCGAACAAGGTAGTCCCATGGAAGGCACCTGGGTAAAAATTAACCAAGAAAAAACATAATTGTGGTTGGAGACTTCTACAAAGCACCAAAACAAGGGGAAGCTGTGGCTTCCTTTTAGAAATGACAGATGTTTCAGAGAAGCAAGAATTAGTATTCATGTGGCCTTCAAGTACCCTGATATATGCTGGGAGACAAACTCCATCGAGCATGGAATCCCCGAACAAATTCCAGGCATCCTCTTTCAAAAGGCAGAGGAAGGAACGAAGGGATTGGCTGTCCTTGACTCGCTCTTAACCAATAGCGGTGAAGAGTTGGCCAATGACATTAAAGTAGTAGGGATGTGACCACGCAATGCTGGAATGCCTGATCTTACGTAGAATCAGTGTGAACGCAGTCAAATGTGTACCTTGGATTTTAGAAAAGCCGATTTGAATAAGCTCAGGGATATCCTAAGGACTCCATGGCTAAGGAGCCCTAAGTGGAAATTCCCAAAGGAAAAGTTACTAAAAGCACAATCACAAGCAATTTAAATGAGAGAAATGGGCACATTTTTTAAAAAATGAGAGAGGAGCTGAAAAGACAAACAACAGGGCACTTCTAAGAAATGGAAGGAAGAGCAGATCCCCAAGGAAGAATAGAGACAAATGACCAAAGCCTGCAAGGAGAGTGTCAGGAAAACTTGAGCTCAGAATGCGTTGAGGCTGGTAATGGGTGCCAAGAGCAACAAAAGGGACTTTCCAGCTATACTGTATTCGAAACAACAAGGAATAAGGCCTGCTGCTCAGTAAGGATGGTAGAATATTAACAGGTGGCAAAGAGAAAGCAGAACTGCTCAGCTCTTATTTGGCTTCCACCGTCTTCCAAAAGAGGAACAGGGTTCAACCTTGCCCATGTAGTGTGACTGGTAAGGGATCGGGAACCCTGCTCAAGACTGATAAGAACTGCGCAATCAAGCCTTTAGGGCCAGATGAACTTCTATCAACTTTGAGAAAGGGTGAGGAGTGGACTAGAGACAGGTAAATGTTGTCCCAATATTCAAAAAGGGGGAGGAAGAACCAGGAAAACGTCAGACTTCTCAGCCTGGTTTCATTACAAGGGAAGATACGAGAACAGATTATAAATGAGTCGATTTGTAAGCGTTTTGATAGCAATGCAGTGATCAATAGGAGCAAGCATGAATTTGTCAAAAATAAATCCTACCAGGTTAATCCTATCTCTTTTTGGTCAGGTTACTTGCTTAATGGAGCCTACAGCACAACACATGGAACCCTGGGGTAAACTATTTTATAAGTAAAGGTAAAGAGACCCCTGACCATTAGGTCCAGTCGTGACCGACTCTTGGGTTGCGGCGCTCATCTTGCTTTACTGGCCGAGGGAGCCGGCATACAGCTTCCGGGTCATGTGGCCAGCATGACTAAGCCGCTTCTGGTGAACCAGAGCAGTGCACGGAAACGCCGTTTACCTTCCCACTGGAGCGGTACCTATTTGTCTACTTGCACTCTGACGTGCTTTTTGAACTGCTAGGTTGGCAGGAGCCGGGACTGAGCAACAGGAGCTCACCCCGTCGCGGGGATTCGAACCGCCGACCTTCTGATCAGCAAGTCCTAGGCTCTGTGGTTTAACCCACAGCGCCACCCGCGTCCCAATAAACTATTTGATACATTCCTATATATTTTGGGAGGGATTCAATGTCACACTAATGCACTCATTCTGTCAGGGCAAGCACTTCAGCTTGTCAGATGAAACAATCCCTCTGCCTCTTCCCCCTGCACAATGTTCCAGGGGTTCACCTGATCCGTTCAGAGCTAATGCAGGTGGGAAGGAAGTCCCTGTGCAGTGCTTCTGCTCACAGGCCTCATTAGTGGAATCCCACCCACTGCAACTCTTTTTAAATTTATTTTATGATATAGATTGTGATATAATTAGACCAATGAAATGTGTATTAATCTTGTCATGATATTGTATGACTGCTCTATATTGTATTTTGTTTTCTTTATTCATTCTCATCACAATACTTAAATAAAAACATTTCTTAGAAAATGGGAGCTAGAAGATCCACTATCAGGAGGATTCACAGCTAGATCAGAAACCATCCTCAAAGAGTGCACATCCAATAGCTTCTCATCAAACTGAAGAGTCTTTTTGTGAGATGCCACAAGTCTCCATCTGGGCCTATACTCTTCAACACTTTTATCAATACTTAGCTTCGGGTAGCCAACAGGATGTCCTCCAGATGTTCTGAACTACAACTCCCA